>MU227424.1:2820986-2831921 GCA_018584345.1 Thuja plicata
TGCTAATTCATGGTAAATTCCCTACTCCTCGCTCTTGAGATAAACAATTTCCTGCAATTCTATACTTTGTTCTTACTCATTTTAACATGGTATCAGAGCAGGTTGGTTTAATCTCATTTTGAGTGTATAGGTGACAGAACTACCATATCTTCATTATTTTGGGGTCACAATATCAACTACCAGACATGGGGCCACAATATCAACATCTACTACATGATCAGTAACCAAAATATCAACAATGGGAACAACCACTGTAAATGATCCATCAATCACTTTTACTCATTTAAGAGATTAATGCAGTTTTCTCATCATCATCAGAATCTTCTTTCATTGCAACATAAAAAACTTCTATATCATTGTCATCAAAATTATCAGTCTCATTGTCAGAAGTTTCTTCAGCAATATAACAAGATTTCTTACCTTTGTCTTTGTTGTCCTTTCTTTCATCTTTTTCATTCTTATCAGGACATCTAGCAGCTATATGACCAACTTTATTGCATGAAAAATAATAATAGGAAGTTTACCTCTGTATTTTCCTTTTCCTCTGGATAGTCTTTTTGCCATAAGTGATTCAAGTTCTTGAAGATCATCATTAGAAGTGTCACTATCATTGTTCACATGTTTCTTATCTTTCTTAGATTTATTGAAAACCAGCTATGATCTAAAAGCATAATCAATCCCTTGTGGATTATACTTATCATAATTTGACATTTCAAATGCAGTGAGTCTGCCTATAAGATTTTCCAGATTCAGATTATTGTTAGGAGTACATTTCAATTCTTGAATTGTAGAAACTCTAATAGCATATATAAGAAGTAAAGTTCTTAGTACCTTGCTCATAATAGTATCCTCATCAATTATTCCATTAGCTCCTCTAATGGCATTTACAACTTCTTTTACTCTACCATAATACTGATTAATATTTTCACCTTCTTGCATTTTCATCTCATCAAACTTACCTCTTAGACTTTTTGATTTAGCTCTCAGCACATTTGTGTCTCCACCATAGATAGTTACAATTTTATCCCACATCTGCTTTGCATTTGTGTAGCTCTTTATATCATCAAACTCTAAATATCTCAATGAGGAGGCGATCTCCAATATTGCTTGATTGTGCTCTTTCTTTTCTCTTAGTTGAGCAGCTGTGAGAGGAGTAGTAGGTGATACATATTCATTTTCAATAATTCACTTAGCATCATCTCTAATAACGGCCAAATGTAGTTTCATTAAACTCTGCCATGCAGGGAAGTTATCTTTGTTCAACTTAGGAACCTCCTTCTTATACATCTTGATCTTTTCGCTCCAAGTACCTTCAAACTATTTTCATGAGACCAAAGCTCTGATACCAATTGTTATAATGAATTTAGAATAATTGAGAGGGGAGGGGTGAATCAGTTATCCTTAGGTCTAGATGTAGCAAATAAAAACTTTATGTATTTCAGATCTACTTGGCAGTAGTTGCATAAGTTAACAACTTAAATCATGCAGTTTACTGTCTATTGAAATTAGCTTGTATAAACATAACATTAAAACAAACCATAAGCATTCATACAAGTTGACACAATTATTTAACATGGAAACCCAATATGGAAAAAACCACCAGTAACATGCTACCAAGTTTTCACTCTTCTGAAGTGAGCTCTGTGAGGAGCCAACCCTGTTAAAGGTTACAATAAAACACTGCTAGGTGTGACCTGGTTAAAGGATTTAATCACCCTGTCAGGAGTGGCCTTGTTAGAGGACTTAGAACATTCCACCTGAATGTCACCTTGTTAGAGGATTTGTACAAATGACTATTAGGTAAACCTTGTTAAAGGATTTTAACTGATACAATGGTTAGAAAGTAATTAGTAGTTGTGATCTGATACATACAACTTACTTTGCAAATTTAGATCCAATTACAGCTCTGATGTTAACTTACTGGATAGCTTGCATTGTCACTTCAACCTTCTGATCTGCTTAGAAATCCATCAAGCAATCACACATGCAACTCTCTACTTCTGTATTCAACCTTCTCTGCTAGATCATGCCAAATAGTAAATCAACTATCCAATCCTCTTGCATACACACATGTACTTCACATTCAACAACACACTTCAACATCACATCATGAATAACCCCCTGAGGTTATCATATACCTCTCTGTCTAGGTCAGATAAATATTTTGCTACTTAAACAAGATCATAGATCTTAGGTTAGGTCAGATCTAATGGATCATTCCATCATTGCATTACATTTACTTTTCCAAAGTAGTCTCTAATTAAATCTTGAAACCATGCATTAATTATGGTTATCCATACATTAAATGACGTGGATAAATCTTTAATTAACATTACATATCCCAATAAAATTAACTAATTCAGCCAGAGATCTCAAATCTCATCATTAATCCAATTACTGTAAGTTGGCCAACATCATTGTTTTCACTCGGCAATTTCACTGGTGCTTGGCATTGAACAACTTTTATCATCACAAACAACTTTTCTCGGTACAAGCAACTTTACTTGGCACAAGCCAAACTTGCTCGACACAGAACAACTAGAAAAATTGTCTTTGAAAGATAAAAAACTAATTGCTTTGTCAGAGTTCCAACTAATCAAGTACCCTTTTATTTTCCTTAACTCAACCATTCACTTGGTCTTCTTTTTAAATCTTCTTCATCAACAATAGATATGGTACTCAAACAGATAACAATAGTCTCACTAGTTAAAGTTTGACATCAATGACAAAATAACAATTGCTTGCATTGTCACTTTTCAACAACATGTACTTCTAGTTAGTCATTCTTTCATATTTTTGGATTTTATTATTAATCCTAATCCTTTTGCGAGTTAGTGTGGGTTGCACATATTGTTTATTAAACCCTTGTTGTAGGTTTATTTTTTTAAACCAATCATAACATCAAACTACCGATGTCTTTGTTTTAAAGGTTTGTTTGATAAAGAAACAACCTTAAACTTGTTATGTGTTTTATCATTACTCTCACACCTTCATTTCAAAGGTAAAATAATTCATTTGTTGTCTTTGTGTGATTTAATGGTGTTTATGCTCTTCCCTCACAGTACAAGTTGACCTTGGAAATCAAAAAATATTTTTCTTAAAATGATAATCTAATATTGTGTATTCTCATTTTTTGCATTGTAAATAAATCTTGGAAATCAAAAGTGATTGACCCCTTGTTTTAGTTTCTTTTTAGTGGGTTTAGCTTATATTTCTTCACCAAGTAGCAATTGTATCCCGTATATTTTGACATGATGTAGAAATTAGGGAGAGAGTTGAAATATTTTCCTTGTGAGATACATCTACCATTCATGCTAACATTCAAGAAATTTTATAGTTTGTAAAGTGAAGGAGAGTGGGGATACCCTCTAGCACCAAGTCATTATATAAATACTTTTTTATTAAGGATTTAGGCATCGCATACCTTTAGGTATAGTAACGAAAAAATCTAGCAAGCCTTTAGGCATAATTGATGCAAGGAGGGATAGTAGTTGATGCCAAAGGCACTCCCAAACACCAAACCTGCTTGCAAAATCTCAACTTGGAAGCTCAAACACAAAGAAGGAGAGAAGGAATACAAAAAATTATATTATTTCATCAAACTTCATTCATTTTGGGTTTTAAGGACTTCCCAGTTACGACCAAATACATTCAAATCTATTACAAAATAGTCCTCATACATGCGATATCCATAATCTCTCTCTTTATTCTACTGCCAAACTTCTACCAATAATTCTCCTTAAACCTATGAAAAAAACATTACATTTATACAAGAGGCTACCAAAAAGGTCATCCTAGAAGATTCTAAAGATATATCATAGGAGAGAGCATCGACCTAGATTTAGGTCCACACATTCCCCAATAAGAGATCCCAAATTAATACTGCGACCAAAATTAAATGCACATGTTGGCCCGAAGATCCAACAAAAGAAAACACACTTGGTGAGACAAGAAACAAGAAATCACCAAGCCACCAAGACCATTCGGTGAAACCAAGCCAAGAATAGTAGCTGAGTCTGATGGTGAACAAAGCCTTCAACTGAGAGCTCCAAAGTAGTTACCAAGCAGTTTATCGAAAGTCTCCAACAAGCTATGGAGCTCAAAAGCAAACATATTTTTGGTTGACATGGGATTTCCATGAACCCAAGATGATCCTACATCAGATACCAAGGGTTGAAAAAAATGATTCTCTAAATCATGAGTGAGGTACAACCTGAGTTGAATCCAACTCAGATTGAGAAATCCATGTAGAGTCTTTAATTGGTCTGTTCTTCCACTTTACATAGTATTCCATGTAAACCTTTCCTCTTGTGCTTCTGTCAATTCTTTGTTCCAAGATCTTTTCAACTTCTTCTATCTGTTTCTTATGATAATCACTCAGAACTATCACTTCTTCATCAGTTCATGATACTCATACAAATCTAAAATATTGAATATAGGTGATATGTCCATGTCATTAGGTAACTCTACTTCATAAGAATTTGCACTATAAAACTTTCTCAATATCTTTCAAGGACCAAATTTCTTCATCTTCAATTTACCTTAAGTTACAATAGGAAATTTATCTTTCTTCAAATGAACCATCACTTCATCGCCAACCTCAAATTTTTTTTGTCTTCTTGATCTATCTTCACTATCCTTGTATTTTTGATTACTTTGCTCCAACTTATTTTCACTTCCTCATGTAATGACTTCATAAACTCAACAAATTATTCTCCTTCAACACTCCTCTTCTCTTGTCCAACAATATCTCTCAAGTATGATATACCTCTCAGTTTTATACCAGTAACAATATGAAAAGGTGTCTTTCCAGTATCCTATTCACTGAATTATTATATGCAAACTCTTCTTGTGGTAACATCAAATCCCAATTACTTAGTTTGTCTCCGACTATGTATCTCAACAAGTTACCCAAACTTATGTTTACAACCTCTATTTGTCCATCAGTCTGTAGATGAAATGTAGAAGTATACTTCAACTCTGTGTCCAACTTCTTCTAAAGAGTTTTTGAGTTTTCCAAAAATAGCCAACAAACTTACTCCCTCATTCAGAGATGATACTCCTCAATAATCCATGCAATCTGAAAATCTCCTTGAAGAAAAGATATGTTATATGCACTGCATATGATGTTTTCCTACATGGTATGAAATGTGTCATCTTGGAAAATCTATCCACAACAACAAATATGGAATCATTACCTCTTGCTATCCTCGGTCAGTGAAGAAAAATCTATGCTGATATCACTCCAAGGTTTCTCAGGAACAAAAATTGGTGTATACAATCCAATATTCTAACTTACTCCTTTTGCAACTTGACAAACTCCACAACCCTTCACAAATTTATGAACATCCTTATACAACTGAGGCCAAAAATTCATTTCCTTAAGTAAACTCAATGTCTTATCAATCCCAAAATATCCAGCCAAACCAATGTAATCACCTAAAATTGGTCTAGCAAACTTATAGCCCCTATTTCTGATTAGTTGGACTTAACAAATTCTAAATCAAAGACATTCATAAGCTATACCCTAAACCCTAATTATGAGAGCATTTAATCAAACTTGCTTACATAATTTTAATCCTAACTTGTTGAATCAAATCATCAATCATCAAGCCTAAAATACTTAAATTGCGTAAAATATTGGGATAAATAAAAAAGTCCTAAAATCCCTTTTAAATCAAAAGAACCCATTTACACATGTGTGAGCACATGAAAATCAAATAAAACAAATAAAAGGGAAAATACCAATTTTGTCACAAGGTTGACCAACCAAATCACTTAATCAAGCTCACATGGATTGAGGAAATTTACATCTCCATCATTGCTCATTTCCTTTTGCCTCTTAGTCTCAATCGTTCACCTCTTGGAATTTCCTATAAAATGGATAGCCCTCTTTGCTCATGGCTAGACATGCTAGAGATAAAAAGAAAATTTGGAGAGTAGAGTTAGAATGCTATTTTCATTCTAGGGTTTTTATTGTGCATTCTTATATTTTTCTCTCATAGTAGTTTTACTTGCACTTATGCATTTGTAGTTTCATTTCTTAGTTTAATGGCATCTTAGCTTTATTTCATAGATTAATGGTAGATGCATTGCTCCTTTCATTGATAGTTTACACTTGCATTGTAGCTTCATTATTCATGGTTACCATGCATTTAGGTTGATAGTTTATGCATTCCATTTTCAAATCTTTGAGAGAGGAATATGCAAGTACATGCATCTTGCTCATTCTTGCAGTTGAATATTCCATCTTGAGGTAGTCAAGTCAATGATTTTCCATGTCTAATCTGATGGGTGTTTATGAGAATCACACTCACTTCAACTAGGAAGCAATAAGACAATTTCAAGGGTGTTTATGCAATATTTTGATTCTTTCTTTATGATTAACCCTTTTGATGTAATGGTTTATTGAAGTGTTCAGTTGCAGATTTGATCACACATTTTAACACACAAACATTTGGCACCCATCGCGGGGCAGAAAGATCAATTTTTGCCTCATTTTTATGATTTTTTATATTTTGATGAAACTGCGTTCATTATCATGTGAAGCTTGATTCCAGCTCGTACAACAATTTAGTGAACAATAGTTTGTCATATAGTGACTATTAGCCTATTGTACAAGTCTTCTTTCCAATTATTTTGTCATTTGGGCCTATTAGATTTGTCGCGTGGGCTTTGGTTGACACATGTTTTGTCGTATTACAACATATAGTTTGTTGTGTGAGTTTCAGTGATAGACTGTTCTCTGTGATTTGATGTTTTAGGAATAGAGAGTGTTTTTGGGGGTCCTATTGAGCTGATTTTAATTTTCTAACCCCTAGCATGTGTTGTACAATATTTTTTCTCTCTGGTTCTACAGTTTAACTAGTTTTTGCAGCATGTTTTTTTTTATGAAGATTCACTTGCCAAGGTCTCACTACCACATAATTTGCAAATATTACTAACATTTTTGTTCTTGTAAGACACTTTTGAAAGAAAGAAAGGTTGTGAGACTACTAACACTTGTGTTTGTAGGTTGCCTTGTGATTTTATCAACCAAACAAAACATGTCTTTTCTTAGATGATTTCTTAGGCACCTACTTTAATTAGGTTGTTTCTTGTTTGGGTTGAATTAAACATTAGGGGATTATGCTCTTCTTCCTTTGGAAGGATAAAAAACCCAAACATGTTTGATTAAGCTTAGGTAAACAATACTTGTCTTTTGGGCAAATCAAGTATGCTTGGCGTGTTTGGGAGAAACAAAGGGAAATATGATAGTATGCTCTTCTCCTCTTTGAAGGAGAATCAGAAATCCCGACCTTCCATTTTATATCCATTTCTTTCTTGCATTTACCTTTATTGGGCATGCTAAGAGATAAATCTGTTGGGAATGACCCAAGTGGGAAAAAAGAAAACCTAGCTACTCTGCCCCACTATAATCAAAAGCTCCATTCAATCAAAGAGAGGTAAGACTTTTCTATTTTCTACTTCTAATGCCTCTTCATGTGTAGGGCCTAGTTGCCTCAATCTTGCTAAGAAAGACTACATCTGACTAGGTTCTTGTAGGGCTATTTTGGTCTCAATCTTGTTTACAAGACTACAAGGGGAGTATATTCAACTTGTGTAGGGCTGGGAGGTCTCAATATTGCTTGAGAGACTATACATTTTGGGTTCTTTTAGGGCTATATGCCTTAATTTAACTTACGAAACTACAAGGGATAGTCATGAACGGATGTCCTTACTAGACACCTTTAGATAGAGGCTACCCGAATTACCTCCAAAAGTATCATAATCTTTGTGCAAGGATCGATCCAAGTGGATTACCCAGATCACCTAAACATTTTTTACACTCACCATATGTATTCCCTATTAGGATTGAATAATGCTGAGAGGGGGGGGGGTGAATTAGTATTATAACAGTTAATTAAATTCTTTAACCACTTGAAAATTAACCATATAATTGTAGTAAAGGAAAGAACACAAAAAAATAACACATAACTCATAACACCATGAATTGTTTACGAGGAAACCCCGGCCAAGGGAAAACCCTGGTGTGGATGATACCCACAAGCATGTACTAAAGTATAATGTCCCTGTAAGGAGACCTAGCCCTATTAGGAGCTGAATATTACATAGTACATTTCCCTGTTAGAGGAATAACACCCCTGTTAAAGGTTCACAACACCCTATTAGGGGCCAATGAGCTTACAACTCTTACAATGTAATTCTGTTACAAAAGGTTCTCAGTCATGAACAAAAACAAGCACCACAAGTGCTTTGATATTCCTTTATAGCTCTGTCATTCTCTGCTCTTCCATTCGCATATCTACTCTTCACTTTGCTTCCCTTCATCCACAACACACTACACACAATGTTTACAAAAAATATCTTACATATATATCCTTTAACTTTACAAATTCGGCTCTCAGAATAAATATTAAAATTAGTACTAAGTCCGCCTTCAATACAAAATATATTTAATATAGTAAATATTAAATTCATAGCTAGTGCTCTTTCATAGTCAAAGTATAGACTATCAATAACAAAAATGTAACTTCAATTTCCTGGAGTCCAAGTCATACTCCCTTATTCTTCGCTGCTGTCCAACTTCTCTGTGTCGCTGTTCTCTGTTGTCTGTCAGTCTTCAAATACTTATAACTTATCATAAACTTAACCAAATCAAAATTGATCTTAGGTGTATGTCATACATACTCTATACTATCTTCCACTAAGCTTGAATTCCTTAATTCATTGATCTCTGTCTTCAATATCCAAAACAATACTCTACCTCTGTTTCTATACTTAGTCAATTTTGGACATACCAAAACTTGACTTCAAAACAATCAATATTCAACCTAGATGTGTTTCCATAAATGAAAACCAAAAAGTGAATCATATTACCCAAATTGATCACTTTCCAACAATATCTCCCTTTGGCATTGATGTCAACACTTAACAACAAAAAAATACTAAGTGTTCCACCAAAACAAAATTGTCTCCACTTCTTCTCCTCATCTTTTTCATTTTCTTTTCTTTTTGTTCACTCTTCTCTTCTCCATTCTTTTTTGTTCTCTCTCCTCTTCTCTCTTCATTTTTTTCTCTCTCTTCTCTTCTCTCCCTTTGACAACAATGACAAAGGTGCATACAAATAAGTATCACTTCTTGCTCACAAGATTTAGAATGTCTTGGAAGGAATCTTCCAAAATATTTACTTCAGTGATCCATGTCTTAAACAAAATCTGACTTATATGAATCAATCCATTCAATGCAAAAGATGTAGTTTTAGCATTCTTCAAGTCTGTGGGTAAGCCTTTAGCCAATGAATCTGTAGTCTTTTCTAAATCTATCAGATGTGCCTCAAGTATTGATAGCTTCAGAGTAATAAAGTTCCTCAGTAAATTGAATCTGTTTAGTACTCTCTCCTTCTCATTCTCCAATACAATGATCTTATCCAATATCTTTATCACTTTAGTGTCTAACTCTGTAGTGTATTGTGAAGATGTTTCACAACCATCCATTAACCTGTTCAAAGTTGCCCTTTCCTTGGAAATAATATCTTCAACATCTTGAATGTGTGTAATAGGATTCATGCTGTAACCAAATAACTTTCTCCCATGTGAAATGCAATTCTTTGCATTTATCAAATAATTTTTCACAAATCCTAAGTCACATGAGATGGAATTGCACACTTTTATCATCTTCTTCTCTTCATATGTTTTCTCTGCTTTCTCCTTTTCAGTCTTCAACAAATTTTCAAAGTGGCCTTCAAACTCATCAAGTGTGAGTTTCAAGTTCTGAATATCATCTTTGTTCTGGAATACTAAGGGTACTAGAAGCAATTTATTCACAGTATCAATAGCTCTTGAAATCACCTTTGTTTTCTTATCTCCTTTGTATACTAATTTCTCCTTTTCTTTGTTCAGTGCGGTGAATGCCAGTTTCACCAGTTCATCTTCATCCATATTATCTACATTTACATTACTAGTTGCCAACAGTAAGCTAGATGGAAAAGTTACCTCTTCCTTTTCATATTCTTTTTGCTTAGTCTTCTATCCTACATCCTCTTTCTGCTCATCTTCCTTATTCTCCTTTTCCTTCTCAGGTTCTGTTCAGGCTCAGAATTGTCACCCTAACTCAGGCATTAGGGCTACACGACAATTCCATCCTCACAATGGAAACCTCTCCTAGCTGTGGGTAGACTATGAATGAAGAGGAACCTCTGGATTCTAGGCCGGTTCCTATAAAATATGGGATATCACCTCCTGATTTGAAACTTAGTAGGGAAAGGGAAAAGAGAAACTTTTAAAAACTGGAAATAAAAAAGGGGTGATACACCAAGGATGAATCAGAAAACTTTGAGAAGAAAATGATAGTTCCAGATCTAACCCACAATGAAATTCAGGTGATTTGGTACACTGTTCAACATATAGGTCAATGAGTTTAATTATCAGGGTTCAACCACAAATAACTCAACACTTAACAACATACATTTCTCAAATAAGGTTTGATAAATCAGATTTATCAATCTGGAAGGAACAATGAAACATTCACTTTCAAATTTGAAATCAGATTAGGAAAACACTTATTAAAGAAGATGAAAAGGAATTGGTAACCTGGACACAAAATGAGTTGAACAATCTGGTATATTTTCTTCAAAATCTCTGAAAGGATTACATTCATGAACTTCAAAATCATGCCAAGGAATGATCAAATTCACTTGCAAAATAATGGCATCACATAAGGTAATCTCAATGAATATAATGAAAGGATAGATCTCTGTATTAGGAACTCAAAAATTCACTAAGACTTCGATCCCCTACCAATTGACCCCTTAACAAAGAGAAAACTTCTTCCCTAAATAGCCAACATGGCTTATTTTGAAAAAGTTTCCCTCCAAAACATAGCATTAAAAAATGCATTAAAATCCCCTAAGTTTAGAAACTTAATAAGACTTAA
>MU227424.1:2834941-2849463 GCA_018584345.1 Thuja plicata
ACATTTATTACTTCAGATTGATATGCAGATACAAGTAGATAGCTGATGTATGTAATTCTTTCCTTTGCATTGCTTAGATCCATCAGGATCTAACCATCTTCTTTTCCTCTCTTTTATGCATATTTTTGCCCTAAGGACCTGAATGTTGATGGAGACTCGGGAGTGACCTAGAATACAGATGGGGACCTGACCGAATACTAGCAGACAGAAGACAAATAAAAGGTAATGCATGGGACCCCTATTCCATACCTCAGTTGTTTACTTTCATTTGCAATGTACTATGCTTATTGAAACATGAAATATGAATCAAAGGACATTTGTACTACATTCTTATGAATGCACAATGTAATGATCAATGATGAATTTTGAATATGTAATAATTTGATCAATACTTAGAGTACATAAACATATGATAATAAATTTAGCAAGTGAATGTAAATCATCAAAAACTATAAGGTAGTTTTGATTGGGTAAAATAATATGCAAATTTCTGTTTTGGTGCCTATTTTGTTGTATGATTGGATTTTGGATAACAGGTTCATCAGCAATAGAAGTGTCCATGGTTCCTGCAAAAGGGTCTTTCTCATCTTGTGAGGGGTCTAGTGTTACTTCCACGCCAGAAACATAGAAATCTGCAGTATTTTTTTATTTACTTTCTTCATCATTAGTCTCTATGTCCTTTGTGTTGTCATCCATTCCCAATTGTGTAGGTAAATCTATTTTAGGAGGTTGGGACATGAAAAAAGTAGTTCTCCACAGTATCTTCTCAAGTGCTTTCTGAGTTTCCTCAGTCACTTCATCATATTTCCTCACCATTATCTTTAGTAATATGGCCCTTGTCCTCAATAGGGGTTTTAGTTCTTTTACTATAGTATCTCTCTCTTGTATAGATAACACAGGTAGCAAGTCATCAATCTCTTTATTTCTAATTTGATCATCTTCAACTTGTGCCAAATGTTTTCTTGTTTCTAATTTTGTATACAAATCTGAGGGTATGCTTCCTTCAAATTCCAAAAGTGTCTTCTTTTAACGAAGCATGTGATCTGTCACAATGTCTTCAATTTTCAGTTTATTTGCTTCTTCATATCTGTCATAATATTTATCAAGTGAAACCAATTTTCCTTGTTCAATTTCTCTTTTCTCCAACATTTTCATGTCAGGTTTCCATGCTTTATTATTCTCAGTTTTTGTCTCTTCTTCAACTGCATTCTTTTCTTTTGTCTGCATACTAGATCTAGTTACTCTAGGAGTAACTTCCTTTGCTTGTTTTTCCTGCTACTGTGGTGGAGGTGTGTTGTCAACCATAATTACTTTAGGGGTGGAAGGGGTATTAGAGCTCCCACTAGCTACTCCAAGGGATCTATCTGCCATCTTCTTCTTCATATCTTTCAGTTCTTCCTCAGATAGACCAACCTTTACTCCATAGTCATGAATAAGATAAGAAATATTTCTCTTCCTCTGTCCTCTATTCTATTCTTCTCTTACCTTTTGTGAATTCTCCTCATATGTTCCCCATCTCTCTTTTGATGTATCAAATTTTGATGCAAGAATATTTTCTACTTGCATGGTGAGTACTTCGGAACTCACTTCATAGCCCATAAGGTAACACCATTTCTTTCTAGGGGTCACTGCCTCAAAACATACACAGTCTATTTCAACCAATAAAAAAATTATGTCCTTTTACTTCTCAACAATTTCCTCATGAAGTCTATATCTAATATTCATTTGTCTTTGCATAATTTTGATCATTGCAAACAGTTCTCCATCTACCCAAGTAGTGTTATGTCTTCTGTAACTCTATGAGATTAGTATACCAGTAGGAACTCCAGTTTTCTAGCCAATAGGGTATAGACCAGGAAAATTATGTTCAATATGAATTAACATGTGTACCAATAATGATCCAAACCTAAAATTATTCGTTCTATCCTTCTTCACAAGTTTTACATTCTTAAGAAATTGTTGTGCCAATACCTCACATAGGTTGTATTGTGTGTTTTCTTTTATCATTCTCCATGCCATCATAATAACTCTAGCTAATATTGAATTAGGTCGCTGCTATAGAAAAATTTGTAACCGAGTATCATTGCAATCAACCTTACAGCCTGTTGGAAAATATCATTTACTGTCGTTGCCCTTCTATCCCACTTTGAGTGTGTTAGGGTTTTGAATTCCTTATTGATATGTTTCTCCACAATAGGTACAACTCTAGTGTTGTCTAAACTAGTAATCTCATGAATTAGGCCACTGCATATATTTATAGGTTGTCTACCAATCCATATGAATGGGTCATGAACCTTTCTCATAAGTATTTAAACCATTCATTTTCATCGAAGTCACACAGATCCATAATCTTCATTATACTTAATTGACTGACATGTTTCCATTCTTCCTTCATGGTTACGTTCTTAGTCATATCTTCCATTTTAATGAGTATATCATCCTCTCCCAATATGTCATACTTACAATGTATGTAAGCCCTGATGTCTTCTACGTGCAATATGCCATGAGGGGTCTGTGAAAATGCTCCTTCCAGATCCTCTTCACATGACTTAAAAGGATGTTTCTTGAATTTGTATCTAGGACGATTGACAACATCAAAAATCATAGGTGCATCCATAGCTTAGATAATGTAGAGTACCTTTCACATGTGGAAATCCAGGTTTATGCTTTGATCGATCACTCACGACAGGTGTAGAAAATTCTAAATACTTCTGATCTCTGATCTCCTTGGCTTGATCCTTGTCAAATGATAGAAAAATAGATCATAACATGGTTTTTTACACAAATTAGGTTATAACTTTTCTTTTTTCACTTCAAACTATTTGGTCGGCTGCTAAATCTCGTAATCAAAATATACAAGTCGGTTGATGATGCGCTCTTAGATATATAATCCACAATGTTCACTCAACATATTCCCAAGCTCACATGAGCTCACTACATGATTTACGGGGTAGGATAAATTCTGATGTGTTGCATTTAATTCTCCCCTAAGGCCATGATCAACTGATTAGGTCAATTCTGTCTTGCTACCTTCAGGAAAAGATCCAATAGCATCTACTAACTCTCCTCGAACTGATGTCTCACTAGTTTCTTTAATCTTCCATATCTTACCAATGTTGCTGTCTTCTGCTTTCTTAAAACAATTTTCAAAATCAATCTTCACATCTGCAATACTCTTTCCATTATCACTTCCATTCTTCTGAGGTTTCATAGGAGGTGGTGTTCTTCTATTATCTACTCCATTATACCTACAAAATTTTGCTATATGTCCTAGATTATTGCATTTGTAACATATAGGTGGTCTTCTTTCTTGATTAACTTGTAATTTATAGTACTTTGCAATGTGTCCAATGTTGTTACATTTGTAGCATGTATGTTTCATCATAGGTTCTCTTCCATTGTTTTGTCTATAACTAGATTTTCTGCATTTTTTCTTCTAGTGCCCATATCCATTATAGTTAAAACAATAACTAGAAAAAGTTCTAAAAGGGGCATTACCTCTGTAGTATTTCTTCATGTGTCCAAATCTATTACAACCAAAGCATGTACCTCTAAAAGGTTTGATCTGCTATTTAGGATCTTCAATAGATGATTTCTTAGCATTAATCTTCTCAACTGATTTCTCTTCTTGGTTCTTTAAACATTCAGCTTCATTGAAACCAATACCAGTCATGTCACCCATAGGTTTCTGCTTGTCTAGTTGTTCATCAATCAAGTCACTACTGGTGTGAAGTTTCTCAATATGTTTCTTTTCTTTAGTAAGTTCATCTTTCACAATCTGATTGTATTTCTCTAATTCTAAGTATGTGTTCTTGTAGCTTTCAGCTTCATCTTTCATTTGATTCAATGCATTGTTAAAGGTTTCTTCATATTTCTTCTTAGCATCCTCCTGTACTTGTATTTTTTTAGCCATATTCTTGTTCTCAAGCTTCAGAGTCTCAATCTCTTCTTTTAGTAGCTTCACCTGATTTGAATTGTCCTCATCTAAGTCTTCTTTAATCTGAACCACAAGATCTTCTCTTTGAATTTTGGAAAGTTCAAGTTGTTCTTTCAGTTTCTTTATGAATTTATCAGCTCTTCGAATGTTAAACTTCAATTCACCATTTTTTGCTTTAGCATTATCAAGGTCTTCAAGTGCAGCTTCAAATTTCTCCTGTAAACTATTCAAATCCATTATGATCTCCCTCTACCTATTAGGATTTCTCTCCAAGGGCCAAATGCTTTGATACCAATTGTTAGGATTGAATAATACTGAGAGGGGGGTGAATCAGTATTATAAAAGCTAATTAAATTCTTTAAACAATTGAACATTAACCATAAAATTGCAGTAAAGGAAAGAACATAAAAAAAATAACACATAACTCATAACACCATGAATTGTTTAGGAGGAAAACCCCTATGGGGATGATACCCACAAGCATGTACTAAAGTATAATTTCCCTATAAGGAGACCTAGCCCTGTTAGGAGCAGAATATTATATAGTAAATTTCCCTGTTAGAGGGATAAAAACCCTATTAAAGATTCACAACACCCTGTTAGGGGCCAATAAGCTTATAGCTCTTACAATGTAATTCTGTTACAAAAGGTTCTCAGTCATGAACAAAAACAAGCATCAAAAGTGTTTTGATAGTTCCTTTATAGCTCTGCCATTCTCTTCTCTTCCATTTGCATGTATGCTCTTCACTTCACTTCCCTTCGTTCACAACACACTACACACAATCTTTACAAAAAATATCTTACATATATATCCTTTAACTTTTGTAATGGCTAAATTTGGCTCATAAAGGATTTCTTAAATAAGATTTGCATAATGAGATAAGAGAGAGATTCTAAGGCCAATTTTAGTTTCTTACACTTAATTATTATGATAAAAGGATTGAAAGGAGTATGTAAAGAATAGAGGGATAAGATACCTACCTCATAATGTAGTAGATCTGGAAAAAATCATTTTCTGAGGTCTGTAATTAGTTTCTAGAAAATCTGATAGTTGATCCCAAACCAGAACGCAGAGACAAACAAAACCCAAAAATATTTTTCTATTTTGATGTTTTCTTATGAAAAAGGTTGACCTTGACCCACAAATGTCACCCCTGACCCAAAAATGTTGACTCTGACCTACATAGTGTCGATGAAAAATCTGTTTGCAGATCTAGGTAGTTCGCTGAAAAGGGTATCCAAATCTGGTCTCAAATCTAATGTTCTGCACCTGTAACTCCCAAAAATAGAACCTACAAATATCTAAAAAGAGGGATTTTGGGGTGGCTATATAGGGATTTTCCTTAGTCAAACCCCTATTTTGGTGATCTCCACCTCCACGAATAGATGAATATAGAATGTATAGTGTGTGTGTATTTCTCTTTTGAAAAGAGTCTTTAAACATGTAATATCAAGATCTAATCTTCTAGATTAACAATCCTAACATAACGTGGAAATGAGAAAGCAATGCATATATTTAAATATAACAAAGCAAGCATACCAAGCCCCCAAGGATAAAGTATTCCTATCAACTCACAATCCATAATTGGTACCCCATGATAATGTCCTTTGAATGCTTGAATGTTGTGAATAGTAGATCTAAAGAGAGAGCCTTTTTGCTTCAAGGAAGATCCACCATAGCTTGTCCTCAAAATGCTTGATTGAAGATTATGATATTTCCTCCTTGCTTGTCCTTCTATATCATCCTCTTTCTTGTTTTCATCATCATTTCATCATGTCATCTCCCGATTTCCTTTCATGATCAAATGAAGGCAAAAGAGAGTGTTTATATAGAGATCTCAACATAGGCCTCATGGGCAATGCAAGAGATCCAAATTTAGATTTTACCTTGAATCATGGTCCAATAAAAATTACCAACTAAGGAGGGAACATATTAATTCAAATATCAAAGAAAACACTTTTGCATCCGAACCTGGGGACATATTTTAAGTTCTGGACCTCGATAAGCTCCAGATTTGAAAGCAGGGACCAATACCCAAAAGAGGTCTATGTCAACTTTGACCCTTACCTAGGTCAAGGTTGACCTCAACCTTGACCTAGGTCAAGGTTGACCTTGACCATGACCTGAGGTTTTAGGTAGGTCACCAAAAAGTTGCTGAGAGGTTTCCAGGTCAGTCGGGGACCTAGAAAGGTGGGGGAATGTGCCAGAGTGTTAAGAAGGCCTAAAGGCCTAGAGAGAGAGTAGGATGAGACCTAGGAGGACCAATACATAGGTCCTACCTAGAGAAAAGAGCCATGGAGAGGAAAATCTAGGAGGATCCACAAGATCCTAACCCTAATTTCACCTACACATGTATAATCAAGCACAAATGCAAATCTAATATGCAGACATACTAAATGAAGGTGCTAAACCTATCAAAATGGAAGTGCTTCCATTTTAAGATGATACATTTAGCCCCCAATTTATCTTAGATATGATACTACGTGAATATGCAAGCTAAAGTAAGAAAACATCATAAAGTATAAAAAGGATATAGCCAAGTCCTCAATGCAAAGATCCTGCAAGAAACCATTAGTATCCGCAATATGAAGCACACGAGGTTAATGAAAATACAAATAGTACCTAAGTCTTACTATGATTATCTTGAGAAGTGTATAGAGCCCCTTATGCCCCCCCTAATTCAGCTTACTAATTCATGGAAGGTGAAACAGGGTGATAAGGTGATTTCTATACACTGAATATGCAATTTGTTGAAAAAGTCCTTTCCTAAACTATTTATAAGGGTCCTAAACCTTCCTAAAATGATTTAAGAGGTGAGGTATCTGAATCACAATTCCAAAACCTCTGACGGCACTGAAAATCGAGCTACCGAACTCAAGTTATGATGAAAAGATTAGATGTCTATCTAAATGCACATAAAGGGAAAAATCAAATTTAACCTACATAAATTCAAATGAAACCCTAGTAAAACCCTAATTTACTGCCTATAAATGAGAAAAAGAGACACTTACCACTTCATTCTTACCATTTGCAGAGTTTGGGAACAGAGTTAGGATGCCGAAGAGAGAGGAGTTTCGAGCGAGCCGCATGGAGGTTCTGAGGGAGCATCTGGCCAGCAGACAACCACTGCCCGAGGTAAGTTCCTGTTTCTAGTACCTATGATTGAAATTTTGATGTTTTTATAGGGAAGGTTGACCTTGGCCCAATAAGGTTGACCCTGACCCAGTGAGGTCAACCTTGACCCATTAAGGTTGACCCTGACTGGGGATGTTCTGTCCTTTTTGGGGGCAAGTCGACCCTAACCCATAAAGGTCAACCCTAACCCATAAAGGTCGACCCTGAACCATAAAGGTTGACCTTGATGCAAAAAGGTCAACCTTGACCAGGTCAGGTGGGTATAGAAGATGTTTGATGCAAAAATACTGATATGATTCATGTTTGTGCTCGCAGGATCCAATCCGTCTTCAAGAGCATCCCTTCTGAGGGTTACTATTATCTGTCAAAGGGAGTGTCGCTGAGCTACAAAAGGAGGAGATATAGTTATTGAGATATGTGGGATTGTATTGGGTAGCAGTCCTACCACAGCTGAGGTTCCATTGGTCTATGATATCAGCCCTGATAGAGAGATGGGATGAGGATACATGTTCTTTCCATCTTTCATCAGGAGAGATCATAGTCATGCTGGAGGATGTGTATAGGATCCTATGACTTCCAGTTTGAGGTGAGCTTGTCAAACTGATAGTACCATGGGGTCTACTTGAGGTTTTTGTAGATATGGAGTATTGTTTGGGGTGGGTACCACAGTTAAGGACCCGATTAGATCAAATATCTCTGGCAGCCATACTAGCAGTTCTGACACCTTTGGTATGGAGAGTGATGCTATGTATACTTTCTTTGGTTGTAGTGCCCAACACAAAGGGTATAGTATTTTTAGCACCATTCACCCATCTCATACGCAGGATGGAGAGTGACAGGGTCACTATCTAATAGGGCCACACCATGTTGGCTCATCTTTATCACGAGCTGAGTCAGTTAGTGAGATACCAGTAGGAGAGTCTTATGGTGTGCACCCTACTATAGGTTTGGATTTTTTAGCATTACACATGTACATGACCACATGGTACTCCTACGATGATAGATGTGAGCACACAGAGAGCCTTTGCATATATGCTAGCAGATGTCTGGCAGCATGAAGATATCCTCTTTTAAAGGGTATGCTTTGATCGTATACCAGGTATAGATGTGATATAGAGACCTTATTGTGAGATGGTAGAGTGGCTGGATACCCAACATCAGTTGAGACACTCACAACAACATAAGATGCTAGAAGGTCCTACCATTCATGTCATGATGCCGTATTACTATGATAGGGTGATGAGATAGTTTGGTTTGATACAGGGGGTCCCTCATACAGTACCTTGGTATGCATATCCGATGATATACTATCAGAGACCCGGCGCCATATGTCGACTGACAGTAGCTGATATTGTGGATAGTGAGATAGATGAGACTAAGGATATAGAGGTAGCCCCTGAGCTATCCTATGTAGGTGTTAGCAGAGAGTATATCAGATAATAGAGTTTACAGGGGACCCATCCTATCTTCCCCGATGACTACCCCATAGGTGATCCAGGTCCTTCAAAGAGGAACCACCAAGGAGATGACATACCAGCAGGAGAGTAGGAGGATCAGAGAGATGAGCAGGAGCCTCCCCTTAGGGAAGATCCTATGGAGGAGGAGAGAGAAAAGGAAAGAGCAGCAGAGATGCCCCCAGGCCACAGTACAGGGACCGGTGATTAGCTAGTCTATGTTACTCCCTTGAGATCACAGCGACCTCCTTGAGCGCACACATAGACACCACCACCAAGGCCTAGACAGAGTGAGCGAGGAGAGAGTAGTCACTCCATGTCCCCACCATCTAGATCCTTTAGTGATACCCAGGTAGGAGATCCAGGTATGATACAACTTTAGAATGTTTTGAATAAAGATTTTGTTTAGAAGAAGAAATTAAATAAGTTTTACATTTGAATTTTGCAGGGAGTGTAGCAGAGTGGAGGAGTTTTGTATATGAGGTGCTGAAGGATACATGTATATCCTACAAACTTCCATCTAGTGAGAGAGAGTCCCTTATAGGACAAAGGGATCCTGGAAGACATGCATATATCTTCCTATGTGTACAGTGAGAGTTGAGGCTATGCAAAGAAAGAGAAGACAAACTGATGGCTGACATGCAGAGAGCCCATGAGCAGATCTAGGAGATGAGCATATCAAGGAGTCACACACGGACTACCATTCTGAGATCCTCAGCCTCATATCACAGATCTAAGAGAACTAGGAGCCATCGACCTTCAAAGCATCAGGATAGAGATTGATAGATATGGCACCTTGTGCCACATATGTACTGGACTCAAAAAAAAAGTTTATTTACGAAGAAAACTCTATTTTTGGAACAATTAGTTCTATGGTTGATTACTTTTTTCTTTCATCAATGCACAAAACTTAAAAAGAAATAGGAAAGGAAAATATATATGAATGCATTCTAAGTTACATAACTTATAAAACCATTATTCTATAAGGAACACATACACACAAAAAATTAAAGAAAGGATGATTTAGGGATAATAATGTTTGAGATGCATGATATTAATAGGTTCCTTAAGGGGAATGCCATTCATATCAACAATTTTATAAGCTCTTGAAGTGAAATCCTCAATTACCACAAAGGATCCAAGCCAATTTGGACTAAATTTTCCTTTCTCACCAGGTAAAGCATTCACATTTCTTTGGCTCTCATATAAAACTAAATCACCTACCAAGAATGACTGTTCAATCACCTTGTGATTATTATTTTTTTGAGTGATTTATGATAAGCCTTAATGTGTTCCAAAGAATTTATTCATTGTTCATCTAACATTTCTAATTCTTGTAATCGTTGTTCCCAGAAATTATCTTTGTCAATGATCCCATGAAATGAAACACGCAAGGATGGTATTTCTAATTCCAAAGGCATGATAGCGTCAGTTCCATAAACAAGATTATAAGGTGAAGTGCCAGTGGTCGTACAAACACTAGTCCTATAAGCCCACAAGGCGTAAGTAAGTTGTGTATGCCAATCTTTGGCATGTTTGTTGACTGTTTTCTTTAATATTTGTTCAATAACCTTATCCGATGCTTTAGCTTGACCATTAGATTGAGGGTAGTAGTGAGTAGAAAATCTATGTTGTATACGATATTTCTCCATGAATTTTGTGACTTCTTTGTTCTTGAAAGATGTACCATTATCCAAAACTATCGTTGAAGGAATAGTGAATCGTGCTATAATGTGGTTAAGGATGAAATCATAGATAACTTCTGCAGTAGTAGAATGAAGAGGGATAGCTTCTACCCATTTCATAAAGTAATCTATAGTTGTGAGAATGTACGTATGTCCTTGAGAAGAGGCATGTGAGATTTTTCCAATAAGGTCAAAACCCCAAATGCTAAAAGGCCACGGAGCAACTCGATTACGAAGTTCATGAGCAGGAGCATGAATTAGATTACCATGTTGTTGACACTAAGGACACTTTTTGACAAATGCAAAGGAATATTGTTCCATTGTTTTCTAGTAGTATCCCATTATGAGGAGCTTATTAACTAAAGATTTCCCACCAAAATGTCCTCCACAAGAACCAGAGTGAGCTTCTGCCAAAGCCATAGGTACTTCGGTTTTATTAAGACATCTTAATAGTAAACCATTGTAAGAACGTTTGTAAAGTGTTTCTCCAAAAATGATATAGCAAGATACAAGCTTTCTAATATGATTACGTGTGTTCCTTGTTGCTGATTCCGAAAAAGTATTATCTTTCAGAAAATGAAAGATATGTGAATACCATTCATCTAAATGCAAACTACAACAATCAATAGTAACCTTATCAAAAATTGTAGGGAATTTAAGAGTGTGTATAGTGATTTGAAAGTCCTCATTGTTATTCTCAAGACAAACCAAAGAAGCCGCACTTGCCATGACATCTACATGTCCATTATCTTTCCTAGGTAAGGTTTGAATTGTGTAAGAAGAGAATTGTGAAAGAATATCCAGAGCCAAATCTCAATATTGTGCCATCTTATCATTCTTAGTTTGATATCCTCCTTTGATTTGTTCCACAATCAATTGCGAATCCCCATAAATTTCTAAGTTTTTAATATGAAGAGATAAAGTTGCTCGTAAACCAGCTATAAGAGCTTCATATTCCACAATGTTGTTAGTACAAGGAAAAGTTAATTTATATGACATACGGATCGGTTTTTTCATAGGAGGGATGAAGATGATGCCCACCCCATAACCTGTCTTGCATCTAGAGCCATCAAAATATAAATCCCAAGTATCATCTTGTTTGATTGCAAATATATGCTCATCGGGGAATTCTACTGAGGTAACAGTTGTATTAGAATGAGGACAAGGAGCTTCAGCTAAATAATCAGTTAAAGCTTGTCCTTTAATTGAATTTTGAAGGATGAAATTGAGATCAAATTCTGTGAGCAACATCACCCATTTTGCTAATCGACCAGAGAGATCAGTTTTTGAGAAAAGGTGCTTTAAAGGATCAAATTTAACAATCACATTGAATTCAACATTGAGTAAATAATGCCGGAGTTTTTCACAAGCATAAACTAAAGCCAAGCATTGTCATTTGATTTGAGTATATCGTGTTTCATAATCCAGCAAGGTTTGACTGATATAGTATATTGGTCTTTCCTTTCCATTACTATCATGTTGAGCCAATAATGCACTCACAACATTGGAAGTGGAAAAAGTATATAGATAAAAGGGTTTATTGAATTGAGCAAGTTGTAGGATAGGAGGATTAGCCAGATACTCTTTAAATTGCTCAAAAGACTTCTTGCATTCCTGGTTCCAAGAAAAAGTAGTATCTTTTTTGAGTAAAGAAGTAAAAGGAACAGACCTATCGGATAGGTTAGAAACAAAGCGATGAATAGATTGTATTTTACCTTGTAAACTGTGCAATTGAGAAATATTCTTAGGAGGAGGCATGTTAACAATAGAATCAATCTTCTCAGTATCAAATTCTATGCCTCGCTTAGAGATAATAAATCCTAATAATTTTCCAGAATCGACTCCAAAAGCACATTTCTTAGGATTTAACCTCATGTTGTAATTCCTAATTCTTTCAAATATTTGCCTTAAAATGAACACATGATCTTCTCTTTGTATAGACTTTGCTAAGATATCATCCACATAATCTTCCAAAATCTTATGAATGTAATCATGAAAAATCAAAGTCATGGCGCGTTGATAAGTAGCTCCCGCATTTATTAGTCCAAAAGGCATCATGACCCAACAAAATGTCCCCCAGGGTGTAATAAATATGGTTTTAAGTTGATCCTCAACAGGAATAAAGATTTGATTATAACTTGAAAATCCATCCATAAAAGATAATAATGCATGACCTGCTGTTGAATCCACAATCATGTCAATATTAGGTAGCGGGAAGTCATCTTTTAAGGATGCTTTATTTAGGTCCCAGAAATCAGTGCACATTCTTATTTTATTTCCTCCCTTAGAAACAACCACAATATTGGAAATCCATTCAGAATAATCAATAGAGCGAATGAATCTTGCACCTAGTAATTTTTCAATTTCAGCTTTTACTAGTAAAGCGATGCTAGGATTCATCTTGCGAATTTTCTGTTTCACAGGTTAGCATTGGATTTAAGGATAATATTATGAGTGACAATTTTGGGGTCTATGCCTGGCATATCCAAATATGTCCAAGCAAAGATATCTTTATATTCAAGCAAGAGAGAAACCAATTGATCATGCTCATCTTGACTCAAACACTTCCCAATTTTGATTGTCCTTTCAACATCATTCTTGTCCACTTGAATGTCAATAGTCTCAAATATTAATAAATTACTTTGTATGGGAGAATCTATTGGCAAAGGGGAAATATCTGATTCCTCATGTTCTCCGAAATAGGCTTCACTATTCAGGCAATACTGCTTCCTTCTTTTATGATGAAATGTAGGTAAATCTTGATAAGCTCCTAAAAAATTAGCAAGGGCTTCATCCTCAGGAAAGATTTCCAACCTAGGCTTTTGATTCATGTCAAGGAGAAGCGGATTAACCAATTTCAAATGTCCACCACAAATATGATTAAAATTAAGAGGAAAAGTCAATGGTTTCCTATAAGGATTGAATCCTAACCATAAGTATAATCACAACCTTCGTTATCCAGGGGTACTTGTATACCTTGTTCAAACTTACCACAACCTTTCCCATTAAATTTTGATTTCTTGAGTAAATGATAACCAAAACCATATCTATCGGCCATATCAGATTGAGTTAAAGGAGCGGCATATGTCACAATGTCATAGCAATATAGTTTTATTGTCTTGATTGTTTCATCATGAGAAGCAGCAACAAAGTTACTTTTTAACTCCTCAGAAAGTGGAGAAGGAATAAAAACTTGTTTTTCAAACTCAATTTTTTCTTTCATCAATTCCAAATCCGAGACTTTATATTCTCCTATAAAAGTAGGATTAAAATCCAATGTTCCCCAATCATCTTCCGTTAGGGAAGAAGATGGAATCTCAACTTGTTTAACCTCAGGTGGTTGTTCAGGTTTTTTAACTGGTTGTATAGGCTCTGGAATCTTAGCATATTCTGCATTCAGGCAAGGATTTGGTGCATCATCCGCATGTGGTGTGTACATTAGATTATTATAAATGAACCTAACCTTACAATGGAGAGTAGAAGGAACCACATGCATAGTATGTAACCAGGGTCTTCCTAATAGAAGGATATAATTGAGTGGTCCAGGCATAACATGGATAGGAGTATAAAGAAGCACAAGACCAACTTTAATGGGTAGTGTAACAATACCCAAAGTTTTCTTTACAATATTATCAAATCCATGAATAGGAATATTATGCGGTTGAATAGTTTTAAGATTGAACTTAATTTCCCTAAGCATATCCATGCTACAAACATTAAGCCCAAATCCATTATCAATCAATGTTCTGCGAATGATACTCTGATTAATAGAGACAACAACCATAAGAACATCATATTGATTCTGCACCTCAATAGTAGGTAAATCATTATCAGAAAACACAATAGGAGGTACAGAAGGCATAGTATGCATGCACTCTAGAAATGAATTGATGTTCTCTTGATTAGGAGGTGTAGCAGGGAGAGTAGATAAAGCTTTTTGTAATGCCTCATGATATGTAGGAGAAGTTTGAAGTAATTCCCATAAAGATATCTTAGCCGGAGTAGCATGCAACTGGCTCACTAATTCATATTCCTTAAAGGAAGAAGGTAACCTAGGTGCTTGAGGAAGCACAAGTTGAGAAGGAGGTAAATTTGTTGGGACAGTAGGTTGAGGATTATTCCGTGTGTGATAAGCATGTGAAACAAAATCCGTGTTATCAAATAAATCCAAGGGATCTCTGGTTTTACCCTTAATAGTTATTCGAGGACATCCTTTTACCATCATCAAAGGTTTAAGAAATATCATTTTAGGTGTCTCGATGTTGCAAATAGAGGAATATGAAGGTAACCATGCATACACTCTATGGTAA
>MU227424.1:2849513-2862626 GCA_018584345.1 Thuja plicata
GAGGAATATGAAGGTAACCATGCATACACTCTATGGTAAAGGTCAATTGAAGAGGTTGTGGAGGAGGATGAAATAGGAATAGGATCCATGGGGATCTCATTCGAACCATTTGCATTCTCACTTCCATATACCTCATTAAGGGATCTATCACTTTGTGCAAAAAAATCCTCATCAAAGTATTCAAAACAAAAATCATACATATTGAACACAAGGAAACACTACAAGCATTAAAAATGTAAATGTTTTTGTATTTTTAAAGTAATTTTGTGATTTTTATGAATTTTGAAATATAAATGCAACAGCATAAAAGAAAGTCTACTTCTATATGCATGCAAGATCTAATGTGAAATGTAAATCTAACACCAAGGAAAAATAAAGTTGTCTATTGCGGGTTCACCAAAATGTAATGGCTAAATTAGGCTCATAAAGGATTTCTTAAATAAGATTTGCATAATGAGATAAGAGAGAGATCCTAAGGCCAATTTTAGTTTCTCACACTTAATTATTATGATAAAAGGATTGAAAGGAGTATGTAAAGAGTAGAAGGATAAGATACCTACCTCATAATGTAGTAGATCTGGAAAAACTCATTTTTTGAGGTCTGTATTGAGTATCTGGAAAATCTGACAGTCGATCTTAAACCAGAACGTAGAGACGAACAAAACCCAGAAATATTTTTCTGTTTCGATGTCGTCTTATGAAAAAGGTAAACCTTGACCCACAAATGTCACCCTTGACCCAATAATGTCAACCCCGACCTGCACAGTGTCGACGAAAAATCTATTTGTGGATCTTGGTAGTTCACTGAAAAGGGTATCCAAATCTGGTCTCAAATTTGCTATTCTACACTTGTAACTCCCAAAAATATCACCTGCAAATATCTAAAAAGAGGGATTTTGGGGTAGCTATATATGATTTTTCCTTAGTCGAACCCCATTTTGGTGATCTCCACCTCCACGAATAGCCGAATATAGAATGTATAGTGTGTGTGTATTGCTCTTTTGAAAAGAGTCTTTAAACATGTAATATCAAGATCTAATCTTCTAGATAAACAATCCTAATATAACATGGAAATGAGAAAGCAATGCATAGATTTGAGTATAAAAAAGAAAGCATACCAATCCCCCAAGGCTAATGTATTTCTATAAACTCACAATCCATAATTGGTACCCCATGATAATGTCCTTTGAATGCTTGAATGTTGTGAATAGTAGATCTAAAGAGAGAGCCTTCTTGCTTCAATAAAGATCCACCATAGCTTGTCCTCAAAATGCTTGATTGAAGATGATGATATGTCCTCCTTGCTTGTCCTTCTATATCATCCTCTTGCTTTTTCGCATCATCATTTCATCATGTCATCTCCCGATTTCCTTTCATGATCAAATGAAGGCAAAAGAGAGTGTTTATATAAAGATCTCAACATAGGCCTCCTAGGGCAATGCAAGAGATCCAAATTCAGATTTTACCTTGAATCATGGTCCAATCACAATTACCAACAAAGGAGGGAACATATTAATTCAAATATCAGAGAAAACACTTCTGCATCTGAACTCGGGGACCTATTTTAAGTTCTGGACCTCGATAAGCTCCAGATTTGAAAGCGGGGACCAATACCCAACAGAGGTCTATGTTGACCTCATCCCTGACCTAGGTCAAGGTCGAATTTGACCCTGACCTAGGTCAAGGTCGACCTCAACCCTGACCTAGGTTAGGGTCGACCTCGACCCTTACCTGAGGTTTTAGGTAGGTTACCAAAAAGTTGCTGAGAGGTTTCCAGGTCAACCGGGGACCTAGAAAGGTGTGAGAATGTGCCAGAGTGTTAAGAAGACCTAGAGGCCCAGAGAGAGAGTAGGATGAGACCCAGGAGGACCAATACATAGGTCCTACCTAGAGATAAGAGCCATGAAGAGGGAAATCTAGGAGGATCCACAAGATCCTAACCCTAATTTCACCTACACATGTATAATCAAGCACAAATGAAAATCTAATATGCAAAAATACTAAACCTATCAAAATGGAAGTGCTTCCATTTTAAGATGATACAACTTTACAAATTCAGCTCTCAGAATAAATATTACAATCAGTACTAAGTCGGCCTTCAATACAAAATATATTTAATATAGTAAATATCAAATGCATAGACCAGGCTCTTGCATAGTCAAATTATAGACTATCAATAGCAAAAATGTAACTTTGATTTCCTGGAGTCCAAGTCATACTCCCTTATTCTTCGCTGCTGTCCAACTGCTCTATGTTGTTGTTCTCTACTATCTGTTAGTCCTCAAATCCTTATAACTTATCATAAACTTAACCAAATCCAAATCGATCTTAGGTATATGTCAGACATACTCTATACTTTCTTCCACTAAGCTTGCATGCCTTAATTCATCGATCTCTATCTTCGATATGCAAAACAATACTGTACCTTTGTTTCTGTACTTAGTCAATTTTGGACATACCAAAACTTAACTTCAAAACAATTGATCTTAAACCTAGATGTGTTTTCATAAATGACAACCAAAAAGTGAATCATATTACCCAAATTGATCACTTGCCAACATTCCCAAAGGAATTTTAAAGCATGAATGTGGCATGAGGGAGCTTATGTGATTAGAGCATTGAGTCTCTATTCAAAACCCACAACGTGCATAGTCTTGGAAAAAGGCAACATCACTTTTGTGTGAGGCGAAGGAATATCAAGCATGGGAAAAGACTTTGATACTAAGACAAATTGACTCTTGGGGTAGAAAGTGTTTGATCGTCCCCTATTTGTGTTTGATGTGTTTGAATCACTTGAAACTTGACACTTCCAACAACAAAAATACTCTTGACGACACATCACATCTCCAAAAACTGACATTTGAGCAAATATTGTGTGAAATTATGCCAAGTTATCCTATCATTTATTGCATTTAGAATTGTTGTACGATAAAACTCCTTGGAGGAAAAAACTCATATGGGGGCCACAAAATTGTCATATGGGAACTAGTATATTGTTGTATATTAAAACAACTTGATCTATGGTATCTTTGCAAATTTTCTCACTAAGCTCATTACAACATCTTATCACAAAGTTGTCAGTTCTTGACTGCGTGACTTAGCTCACTATCATCTCCCATCCTATTTTATCACATGATCTTGCTTTTCCTACGCTTCTCTATCAATAATCAATCACAAATCAAATCTGTTAAAAGTGTTATTCAGGAGGTATTCAAACCTTAAAAAAATGATACCTTGTACCTCGTTCAATGAATCTTCACACCACGTCTTCTTAAGTTATTGACAAGCGATCATTCAAAAATCTTTGACATTGATACATCAGTCTAGTCATCTTGGAATTGTAACCACAGTTGTCTTTATGGTCCAAATGAGAAGTCAAAAAGATGATCTTGATTCTAAGGGAAAAGCTACCGTCAATATTCTCCCAAGACTATCTTCTTGTTAGAAACCAAGAGCAAATCATGAAATCCCACAAATAGATATTTCAGTTTTGCATCAGTCAATACT
The DNA here is from genome assembly GCA_018584345.1 of Thuja plicata. NCBI lineage: Eukaryota > Viridiplantae > Streptophyta > Pinopsida > Cupressales > Cupressaceae > Thuja > Thuja plicata. The sequence goes on from MU227424.1 coordinate 2,853,021, forward strand.
TGTCTTCAATCAATCAATCCTAGTTAAAAAAAACACATCGACAATGTTAACCTACGATTGGGTGATCTGATTTATGAATTAGATTACAATACCTGGTGTGATACCTGCGGTATTGTCAAGTTCAATATAAAAACCATAAGATTAACAACACAATTGCAAGCCAAAAAGTAATCCCTTCTATTCGAAATTGGAGTTTATACAAATATGATGAATCCAAAGGGTCACTAGAATGCCTTCGAAATGAAATGAAGAGTCATCATAATGTTTATTACAAATAAACTTATTAAAAATACCAAAAATTTCAAAAAACTATATAAAATTTTAGGCCTACTTGGAGAAGGCATAACTTTCTAGTCCTAGGTCCAATTTGTGAACTGTTTACTTTGTTGGAAATATAATAAAAAATTGTAGACCATAAATTGGAGGAGATAGGAACATAAATGCCTCAAAGACCTTCAAAAAATCTATTTAACGAGACATAGAAAATATGGAAAAATTATATTTGAGTATTTCCCAATTCCATCCTAATCATTCCTCCCCCTTGAGAGGCAATGGGACCCATTACACTAATCTGCTGTAACAAATGAGGAAATTGTGGTTCAATTTTTTCCTTAGTTAACCACTTGCCTTGATGAGGATGCTAACCAACTTGAATCACCCGATAAAGAGGAATGTTATGATTTCTCAAAGTCTTTAAAATGACTTCAGTAACATGGCCACACTGGACTGGAATAGTAGTGGATAATTCCGTAGTTTGAATGTGTTCAGTAGCTTGAGAAATGTCCAAAAAAAGAGGAAAATAAAGCCTCAACAATTCCACATTGAAAATTGGATGCAGGCCCAAGAAGGATGGAAAATTAAGTTCAAAAGCATTCTCACCAACTTGCTTCACAACAGTATATGGGCCACAACAAAGAGGATGGAGCTTCCTGTTTGGTCCGTGATGGCGGTCTTTCTGAAGATGTAACCATACCTTGTCACCAATATGAAAGTGACGAGGATTTCTGTGTTTATCATGTCTTTCCTTATACTTTTGATTAATCTGATCCAAAATCTCATGAACTTGTTGTTGTAGGTGTCTAATATTATTAATGAATTATTCTTCTTTATATACCTCCTTTTCAGCATTCAATAAACTATCAAATTTCAAAACTGGTAGTGCTACACCCATAGGTGCCAATAGCTGATACCCAAGACAACCTCAAATGGACTATGCCCTGTAGTACTATGGAGTGCACGGTTGTAGATGTGTTGCATGTAGGGTAAGCTTTCATCCCATGTGCGAGGATGTTTTGAATGATACATCCGTAAGATATGAATGATCATTCGATTCACCACTTCTGTCTGCCTATCTGTTTGGGGATGGAATGCTGTGGACTTTGTCAACTTTGTGTCCATTTTAGCCCATAGTGCAGACCAAAATTTGTTGATGAATCTACTATCCCTATCATAAATAATGCTTTTGGAAAACCAAAAAGAACCCAAACATGTTCAAAAAATAACTTGGCAGTCTCTTCCGTAGAAATCATCTTTTTACATGCTACCATGATAGCCATTTTAGAAAACCTATCTACCACAACATACACACAATCATGCCCCTGCCTGGTAGTTGGAAGCCCAGACATAAAATCCATTGAAACAGACTCTAATGTCTTATCATGAATAGGTAATGGTAAGTATAGACCCAACTTACAGTTTGATGGCTTCACAATTGCACTGGCTGCACAAGCTTGTATATATGAAATTATATCCTGCTTCATTTTTTGCCAATAGAAATACTTTTGAAGGATAGTAGTAGTCTTAAAAATACCAAAATGTCCTGCAACACTGCTGTAGTGAGATTCCCATATCATTTTATTTCATTCCTCAATGGTTACACATATATGACCAACATGGAAAAGCAACCCATCCTGCAAGTGAAAATCAGAGACACACTTTCCTTCTACCAAATTAATATAGATGTTAGCAAAATCAGGGTGAATACCATATAGTTGTTCGCATGTGGATGATTGATGACCACATGAATCCAACACCATTGTCAAACCTAAAATTGGAGGCCTACTCAAACAATCTGCCACTTTGTTACTGCTTCTTTTTATGACCAATGTTGAGGTGAAATTGTTGTAGATAAGCACATCACCTTTGATGTCTGCCATTCTCCAACTTCCCTTGTGTTTGCAAGAATTGAAGAGGTTTATGGTCTATATGTATAGTAGCTTCCTTTGCCAGTATATAATTTTTCCATTGTTTGCAGGCCTGAACAATAGCATACAACTCCTTGTCATAGGTGAGGCTATATCAGAAAAAGTTTCACTGTGATAGGAAACAAAATGCCCATGTTGTGTGAGTACTACGTCAAGAGCATAATCAAATGCATCCGTTTCTATCTCGAATGATTGTTGCACATCTGGGATGACTAGTACTGGTGCTGAACATAATATTTTCTTTAACTCTTCAAATTCTTGTTGCTTTGCCTCTGTCCAATGAAATTGTTCTTGTGCTCCACCCCTTAGTGATTGATTGAGAGGCCATGATATATGTGAGAAACCAAAAACAAATCTGCGATAGAATTTGGCTAAGCCCAAGAAGCTGCGAAGCTCTGTGAAAGTTTTAGGAGATGGCCAATCTCTGATTATTTGAATCTTTACTGGGTCAACATGAACACCCTCATTATCAATGATATACACTAAGTATTGAATACTCTGCATACCAAAAGAGCACTTCTCAATGTTGGCATAAATTTTATGTTGTTTCAGAGTTGAAAGCACTTATTCAACATGTTGCAAATGCCCAGACCAAGTCTTGCTAAACATGAGTATGTAATCCAAATAAACAACCAAAAAAGAATCAATTAATGGTCTAAGAACATCATTCATTAGCCTCATAAATGTTGTTGGGGCATTTTTTAGGCCAAAAGGCATAACCAACCATTCAAAAAAACCTTCCTTAGATTTAAACACAGTCTTCCACACATCTGCTGGATCAATGGGTACTTGGTGATATCCAGATTTCAAGTCAATTTTTGTAAAGAACTTAGCCCCCTAAGTTGGTCCAACAAATCATCAATTCGAGGGATTGGATATCTATTTTTCACACTGATTTTTTTCAATGCCCTATAATCAATACAAAGTTGCCATGTCCCATCTTTCTTTTTAGCAAGGACAATTGGACTGCCACAGAGTGAAGCACTTAGATGAATATGTCCTTTCTGAATCAACGCTTGAATCTGTCTCTTGATTTCATCATTTTCCAAAACTGACCCAAAACTGGGAAGTGAAACCAAGGTTGCACTTTCCCGGAGGAGACAAGCCCAAAAATTCCCGAAGACCTTCAAAAAATTTGTTTACTAAGACATAGAAAATACTAAAAATTATATTTAAGTATTTCCCAATTCCATCCTGATCATTGGGGTCCTAACATGATGAACATAGTCACCACACTAGTGCCTCTACCTCGATTGAAGAACCCACCGAACAAGAGATTAGAAGATGTCAACAGGACACAAATTTTTAGAAAATGATGCACACTCTTATGCAACTTGACAAGGACAAGTACTTTATGCATCTCGCATCTATGAGTGTCAAACTTCCACCCAAATTTGATGTAGAGGGACTCATACAACAAGAAGAGGTACCCCCGATCAACATCCTCAACCAAAACATGCAAGATATGAGATGCAAACTCAGTGAATTAAAGAAATCAAAAGAGAAACCTTCTAGCAAGTACTCGCTAGAATCTATATGTCCCTTCTTATTCGCCAAGAATTTGCATGTGCCACCATTCCCCCCTAAGGTTGAAATTCCTAAATATGAAAAATACAATGGGGAAGGTGACCCTAAGGATCACGTGAGGGAATTTTGTGCTCTTAGCATGGAATTTATGCATGAAAGAATATATTTGATGCAATTGTTCCAACGAAGCCTCAGTGGCCAGGCCTTGGAATGGTTTACAAAGCTCTCGCCTGGTATCTAGACATTCAATGAAATTTTTCAAAAGTTTATCGAACATTACTCCTACAATATCTTACATATGGTTACTATGATGAGTTTGTACAACACTAAAAAACACACCGACGAACTATTTGTTAAGTTTCTTCAAAGGTGGAGAAAAATGTTCGCAAGATATCCTAGACAGATACCTGAGTCTGAGAAAATTGACATCTTCATTAACAACTTGGTTCCTGAAATGAACTACACAACTTAGATAAAAAGGTACACTTCCTTTAGTGACTTGGTTGATAGTTCCATTAGGATTGAGGAATTCCTCATGAAGAAAGGTGAACTCACCTTGTGTAAAGACACCAAATCGTCCAACAATGGCAATGACAAGGAAGAAAATAAATATTGGAATAAGAACAAGAATGTGGTTAATGATGGCTTAGTTGACTCATCTGAGTACAAACCTAAGGAACCAATATTTAACCTCTCTAGTAGCATCCAGGCTACTAAGATCAATGCCAATGTTAAAAATCCAACCAAGAATACCTAAGAGGCTCAAAAGGACAAAGCTACATGGATGCCAAGACCTAAAAACAATTTCACTACTCTTGGATAACCCCTTGAAGATGCATTGAAAAAGTTGGTTGCCCAAAAAATTATAAAAATACTCGACTCTAAGCTCTGGGAACCTGTAGTTAAGCTTAAATGGTGGAATGATAACCACTATTGTGAGTACCACAAGAAAAAAGAGTATTTGACTAATGACTGTATGAAAATGAGACATGTGATCCAAGATTTAATTGACAATGCGACTATCATGGTTGGTAAGCATAAATTGAATGATGACCATAAAGCTTTCAAACAACCTCTCCCTTCCTACAAAAAATGGGAAACGTCAAAAATCCAAGGAGCTAAGGTGAACAATACCTATACAAGCACTGACAATGTGATTCACATGCTCAAACCTGTTGATCAATCGGTCAACATTATCATTATCAAAGACCAAGACATCAAGTCTTAATGTTCTAAATCATAATTAGTCCAAGGTTACTCTTAAAGGGGTCACATCCTCATCTAAGCAAACTGTTACACCAACAAATAAACCATTAAATTCTAAGAAAACCACTTTATCAGTCCCAGCTATGAATTACAATCTGATTGATCAACTACAATGAACTGCTGCTCAAATTTTCATCCTGGAATTACTTAAGCTATCGCCATCGCACAAGGAGAATCTTAAGACCGATCTTTCAGAAACTAATGTGCCCAAGGACCTTGACATTGATCAGTTTCAGACCATGGTAAATCATCCAACTTCTCCCCACTACTTATCCTTCTCGGAGGAAGATGATAAACTAGTCAGTCACCCCCATAATCAACCTTTGCATATCGAAGTTCTAATCCACAAGCATAGGGTCAAATGCATTTTTATAGATGGAGGTGTCAGTTTGAACATTTGTACGCTTAAGATTGTAACAACATTGGGTTTCTCAGAATATATTATTGATCTTAAAAGGAAAATAACTATAAAAGCATATGACGAGGAGGAGAGGTCATCAAAATGGTTAGTAGTGCTTCCTATTAGAGTGGGGCCAATTGAGAAAGATGTCACTTGCCAAGTACTGGATCTACCTATGACATACAACGTATTGCTAGGGAGACCATGGATTAAAAACATGCAGGCAGTCCCCTCTACATACCACCAATGTGTGAAGTTCTTGCACAATAGGGTTGAGGTATATGTTTCAGTTGATAATACTTACTCTTGTAACACTTTAAAACAAGAAGATAAATGGTTCCCCACAATAAGGAAGCATCTAATGGACAAACTTCTACAAGTTCTCAGATAGCACTCATGAAGAGCTTGGAAGAAAAGATAAAAATCAAGAACACAAGTATGGGGGAATATAAGTTGACTCACATCCCCGCATCCCCAAGATCTTATGGGATGCCATCTCCATCATTTCAACCCTCCAGCAGTCAAAAATTGGAAATACATGAAGGGACTGGTATGGTAAAAGATCACATCTCTCTCTTAGAGGAAAATGAGGAAAAGGTTGTTCTGGTATGGCTTTATAAAGATGAGGACCAAGACCAAAGGATCAAACATGTTGAAATTTGCCTGAAGAAATATGGGATTGGTTATCAACTTGCATAGAAATGGGCTACAAATGGAAAGGACTTTGGGAAAAGGTAAAGTGTTTTTGAAACCTATACATTCTAAATTTCACAGTCCCACGGGCAAGATAGGGTTAGGATGCCGCGAACAGGAATCCCACCCTTCTGTTAGGAATATCCCTACCAATCCTCACATAGAAATATTTGAGGATGAGAGTGAGGAAGAAGTGGAGTTTGTTCCATTGTCTTTTGAAAGACTGCTCTGAATTCAATATCCTACATACCGAGGGGAACCTTACATCCCACAATTATTCAGGGATCATTATAGAACTCTCTTCAAACCAAATGAACCCACATCTCTACTATTATAGGTAGAAGGAACAACAAATCATGCCCAACAAAGTGGCTTATCTACAGATGAACCCAATAAAGAATAAGAGACCAAATCTACAGATAGCCATCTTAACTGGGGGTAGCTTGTTTCTTTCTCTCACATGCTAGATCTCCCTCATTTCAAAAATTACCAAGTGCATGCCCTTGAGGAAGATCTAAATTGTCTCACCCAAATTTAGAAAAGTATGGAACATAACCCAGTACACCATAATGAGGCTCAACAAGATGTGATGAAAATACAAGTGTCTCTACAACATTATCCCAATATTTGGGGGCATATGACAGTAGTCACATTTAATTTGAGTACGGGGACAACACATGAAATGAATTAGTTGAACAACATCCTAACCGGGGGCAGACTGTAGCTCCTACCCATGTCTTAGATCTACCTCATTCTGTTGAAACAAACTCTAATGAATATGAAAGGGATTCTTTCTCTGATTCCACAGTGGATATTAAGATTGGTGTTTGAGCACGGAGAAAGTTCTAATGTCTCTTAAGCTCCTGAAGAAGATTCTGACTTAGATTCTGAAGATAATGATAGAACACCCCTTCCTCCTAATGTAAATTGGAACTTTGGAGATAGTAACAAAAATACTCTTCCTTCAGAAATTTAGAACTCTGAGGAGGAAGATGGAACAACATGGAGCCTTGTGGATATTGGCATGACCCCTCATTCACGTCTCATGTTGACTTCAATAATTGAAGTCGTACCACTAAGAACTTTTCTTGAACAGATGGCTTCTTGCAAAGTGAGTCAAAGTGATAATGCTAGGTCAGTTGGGCCAAACTCGCACAATACTAATAATGAATCCAATAATAATGCTAGGATGAGTCATGGTATAGGTAGTCCTTTCGAGAGTTTTGTTATAGATATTCTCTTACCAGTCAAGAACCTTGATCTTGATAACACACTGTTATTTTTGGAACCTGTTGGATCTCTACCCCTTGTTCATCCTGAACTCATTTAATGGAACCCAACCAAACCTTTAAACCTGATCAACTCACCCAATGAATACACCTTCAGTTGCTACCAGAACATCATTGAACCCCTCACCTCTTCCACTAGTGAAATGAGTGTAAGTATGACAGAGTGGGACATCAATTTTCTCAGCCTTAAAAAGAAAAATAAAAAGAAAAAGAGGTCTGACGGTGAAAACCACTTTGTGGCAGTGTTAGAGCCCAAAATTGTAAAAAAAATGGTGTATCCAATGGTTAAAACCTCTCCAAGGTGCCAAAGAATGGGTAAATTGATCTCCTACCTAATCATTTTCAAGAGCAGTCTTTAGTATTGATAGAACCTACACAACCAATCAATTTGGGAACAACAAAAGCACCCAATTGATATATTTGGCACAATCTCTATCTAAAGAAGAAAAAAAGGAATTCATTAAATTCTTCATTAAGAAGAAAATTCTTGGTCCTATACAGACATGTTGGGGATAGACACAAATTTGATCATGCATCACTTTTTGATTTCTCCAGGGGTCAAGCCGGTCAAACAAAAGCTTAGAAAAATACATCCCCATGTGGCACTACTGGTCAAAGCTGTATTAGAGAAGTTGTCAAAAGATGAATTCATCTGTGCTATAGAATATGCTGATTGGATCTCCAACATTGTTCCTATTTCTAAGAGTGACAAGTTAATATGGGTTTGCACCGATTTTAGAGATTTTAACAAAGCTTGTCCCAAGGATGACTTCCCATTACCAAAAATTGACATGATCGTAGACCTTACAGCTGGATATGAGATGTATTCCCTAATGGATGAATTTTCAGGATATAACCATATAAGGATAGCTCATGAAGATCAAGAGAAGAGTGCTTGGGGCACTTTCTATTGGAATGTCACGCCTTTCAATCTCAAGAATGAAGGGGCAACATATCAAAGGGGCATGACCAACATATTCCATGACATGATGCACAAAAATATGGAATACTATGTGGATGATACCTTGGAAAAATCAACAATAATAATTACTCACTTGGATGATCTAGCAAAGATTCTTGACTAAATGGAGCAATTTAAACTCAGGCTAAATCCTAAGAAGTGTGCTTTTGGGGTGACCTTCGGTAAGATTCTAGGGTATATTGTCTTAGTTAAAGGGATTGAGGTTGATCCTGACAAAGTAGCAGCCATCATGGAAATGCAACCACCTCAAAACATCAGTCAAGTCAGGACTCTACAAGGAAAGCTTGAATCAATCCAGCGGTTAATCTCACAACTCGCAGACAAGGCTCAATCTTTCACAAAGATATTACATAAGGTAGTAACCTTCAAATGGGATGAAGGGTGTGAGAAACATTTCCAACAATTCAAAGATTATTTGACAAATCTTCCTATGTTAATGGCTTTGATACCAAGAAAACATATTCTTATGTATATTTCAGCAACATAAACATCACTGGGAGCCCTGTTTGCACAACACGATGAGATGGGTTGAGAAAGGGAAATATACTACTGTAGACGTCCAAAAATATTAATATTAATATTAATATTATTTTCCCTCTTATTCCTCTAACTATTTAATTCAATCAATTAAATAGCTTCATAGTTGGTATTTATCAATGATCAAATACTATTCCAATGTATTTTATTTAAATACATTTACCTCACAAAATTCCCCTTTTTAATAAATTCATATTTATTAAAATATCCCCACATTCCTAATTCTTCTAAACTATGATTTATTCAAATCTAATTTGAATTATGATCTAAACCCTAGCTAGGAACCTATTAACCCAACCTAGAGACCTACCCTAAGCCTACCCTATTTCTACTCTACTCCCATCACCTCATTTCCTAAGCATATTTCCCCACCTAACTGTCCTCTGATCACACTTAAAGGGTGATTCCTAACCTTTTTAAGGCTAATTGAATGCTCACCCACATGGGGAAATTCTCTCCAAAATGGACACCCATCCCTCTTAAATTCTTCTTACAAGTTTGTCTCCCACTTGGAAATGTTGAGCCACTCAACATTTAATGCCAAGTTTGACTCAAAATTAGCCATCCCTTTCAAGCTTATGTTTCCCTTATGTGGATTCCACATAGATGCCATGTAATGTCCCCGCCAGGGAACCCATAAGAAATCAGGTCTTATGACCAAAATTGCAACTAAATTTTTTTTTTTTTTTTACATTACATCTTTACTAC
>MU227424.1:2875788-2892602 GCA_018584345.1 Thuja plicata
CAAGATCACCACCTCGGAGCACTAGCACACGTCTGAGAACAGTAGGCGTTAACCCTGATTATTGCAAATCTTTCTGTAACTGCTCTGCTAATTGCTTTGAAAATTGCTCAATTTCGCTCTTAGTGCTCAAAGATTTTAAACGCGGTAAGTGTGAAAATGACAGGCAGGTCTATTTATACCCGTGGTAAAAAGATAATCCTCCGCACTTCGGAACTTCCAAGCTAAGGAAAACACCCGGACTCCGGGCCCGGGGATTCCTTGTGGTGATGTTTCTAGGGACTAGGAACATCCTCACAAACAATCCCGGAGTCCGGAATCGAACTTCCCACCAAAAGGCAACCTCTGGGATCCAGGATCCCGGAGGGGAAAATGAACCAAGGAAACGACACACTCCGGGGAAGAAAACCCCGGAGAAAGAAAGCAAAAAAAAAGGAAAAGAAAGACAACGCAAGGCCACCAAAAAAAGCAAAACCCGAAAAAAAAAGGGGGACCCAACATTTTGCACACAAAATGTAGGGACGGGGATGCAGGGCATAACACATTCCTAGGCTTGCATTCTAGCATTATAACAAAGAAAAAAAAATTTTGTAGGAGCAAGTGAGGAGTTATCCCTCCCATCCTCGAATCCTTTGTCAAAGCGATCATATGCATTTTATCTCCTTAAGGTTATCTATCTGCAAAACAAACCGTCAATAACAATAAAGCACAATCATAGCGAACAAAATATCAGGATACGAGCACATCGCATATGGAACTAAGATTCTACTACACATTATGTTATGCACCATGAACTACTCAAAGCAATGATACATAATGATAATATACTCAAAGATCATAGATGACAAAGTAACAACACATGAAAATAAATAGAGCACAAGGATGATCATATATATATATATATATATATATATATATATATATATATATCTCAATAATCTTAGTGTATAGAAAAGGCTCTCCAACAAATCTCAAGAAACAATGTGCATCCTCGATGCAGATGAATCATATATAATCACATGGATCTAAAAAATTAGAAAAGGATAAGACAAGAAGGGGATAATTAGGTCTCGCTTCCTCCCTCAGCGTCATCTCGGGGGGAGGAAGAGGATCATCTACTCTTGGTTGAGGGCCTGCTCCCTCAGATTGTGCAAGGTACAAAGAATATGGTAGCACCTTCTATGTTACAAGAACTACAACGCTATATATCGCCACATAGTAGGCTTTCCTACTGGTCTGATGAGTGCATCAAGGTTCGTTTGAGTCAGGATTGTATGCCATGCGGCAATCTAGGCTTAAACAAAAAATCTAATGGGGTCATATGATAAATTGGGACTCTATGAAGGTGCTCGTGTGACAGGTGGGTGCTCCTCGGGCGACAAATCTAATGGACTAAAATGACAAAATAATTTTTCCTAGAATTTTTCCTCTCATCAGCTCGTACGACGAACTAGGACCCTACAACCTAAAATGTTGCTAACGTGCAAAAATCTATGAAAAATGTAAAAAAATTCAACGCACAGGTTTAGTTTCTCCGTTACTTACTAGAGGCGAGTAGTCTTAGGACCGTCTATACCTTTCCATGTGCTTGAATCGATGATTTTATACTGGCACCACCATTTTTGCTCAGAGAAGGTTTTGGAATTTCAAACTTGGACGGTGAAAATGATTTGAAATGACCCATCCGGGCCTTATATAGGTTTTGACCCAATTTTTTGAAAGTTCTCCAATGGATGTGAAAATTGTACCCTTGGCTAATTGGATGCATCTGAATCCATTTTCGGGACCAAAATCAAAATCCAATGACATTTTTCTAGTAAAAAATGTAGATTAACCTATTTTCTCAAATGTAGTTGATCATTGATGCTTTCTGTTAGGATTAGGTAATAATGAGAGGGGGGGTTGAATCAGTATTACAACACTTAATTAAACTTTTCAACCAATTGCAAATAATCCATAAGCTTGCAGAAATGAAAATAACACAATACTCACAACCCCATTATTTGTTGTCGAGGAAACCCTGGCCAAGGGAAAACCTCGGTGGGGATGGTACCCACAAGCATGCACTAAAGTATAATGTCCCTATTAGGAGACCTAGCCCTGTTAGGAGCTGAATATTACATAGTAAATTTCCTTGTTAAAGGAATAATAACCTTGTTAAAGGTATACAACACCCTATTAGGGGCCAACTGAGCATACAACTCTTACAATATAATTCTGTTACAAAATGTTCTTAGTAATGAACAAAACAAGCATCTTTAATGCTTAGATAGTTCCAGTCATAGTTCTTCAATGATCTCTATCATCCTCTACTCTTCCATTCGCATATCACATCCAAAAATCTATTCACAACTCTATCTTCGCTCAACAAAAACATCTTACATATATATCGTTCTTCTTTAACAAGTCAGCTCTCAAATAAAAATATTACATAGTCGGATTTCAATACAAAATACATTTAATAAATAAAATATCAAATGCATAGTCTGCACTCTTACATAATCAAGATACAGGTTATCAAAAATCATAATCCAACTCTGATTTCTAGGAGTCCACGTCATACTCCTTGAACATCACTTCTGCCCAGCTGCTCTGTATCATTGTTCTGCTGTTGTCTGTTTGTCTTCAAATATATCTAACTTACAGTAAAAATCACCAAAACAAAATCAATCTTAGGTGGAGGTCACACATACCCCATACTATCTTCTTCTAAGATCTCTTGCCGTATCTCATTGATCTCAATCTTTGATACTCAAAATACCTTAGTATTTCTGCTTTTGTACTTAGCCAATTTCAGAGTCACCAAAACTTAACTTTAAAGGAATCGATCAGTATGCCAGATGTGTTTCAATAAATGGAAACCAAAAAGTGAATCACATCATACAAAATTGATCACTTTAAAACAATCTCTCCCTTTGGCATTGATGGAAACTCACTTAACAAAAAAATGACTAAGCATTCCAACAAACAAAACTGTCTCTGCTTCCTCTATTTTGTTTTTCTCTTCTCCCTTATACATTATATTCTCCTCTTCTCCTCTATTAATTTTTCTCTTCTCTCTTCTCCTCTATTCATTTTTTCTCTTCTCTCTTCTCCCCTATACATTTTTTCTCTTCTCTCTTCTCCCCTTTTGACAACAATCACAAAGGTGCATAAAAAGTAATAAAATTAGTGCTTGCTTACCAATTTCAAAATATCTTGAAAGGAATCTTTCAAGATCTTCACTTATATACTCCATGAATTGAGCAATAGTTTACTAACATGGATTATTCCATTTAATGCAAATGATGTTGTCTCTGGTTCTTTCAACTCTATTGGCATAGAGTTAGCCAATGATTTTGTAGTTTTCTCCATGTCTGATAAGTGGGCTTCAATAATTGATAGCTTAGGAGTGATTAAACTCTTCAAAAAACCAAACCTTGTCAAAAATCTCCCTTTCTCAATATCCAATACATTTAGTTTAGCCAAAATTATTGTTACTTCCTTGTCCAATTCCATTATAGATTGTGAAGAGGTCTCACAACTGTCCATCATGCTGTTTAAGGTTTCCCTATCCTTGGTAATAATGTCTTCAACATTCTGAATATGCTTGATAGGGTTTATGCAATAACTGAATAGTTTCCTGCCTTGTGCAACACAACTCTTTTTATTTGCTATACTGGTTCTCAGAATGCCCAATTCCTATGAGATTGACTGGAAAACTTCAAATAGCTTATTCTCTGAGTAGTTCTTTTATGCCTTTCCTTCTGCAATTTTCACCAAGTTCTCATATTGTCCATCAAATGCATCAAGTGCCAAATTTAGGTTCTCTACATCATCTCTGTTATGGAAAACAATAGGCACTGGGAGCAATCTGTTCACATTATCAATTGCTCTAGACATCACCTTGGTCTTCTTGTCACTTTTCTTGTCAGATCTATCCTTTTCTTTTGTAAGTGCAGTAAAAGCTAATTTTAACAACTCATCCTCATCCATGCAATCAACATCCATATCAATAGATTTGTCTTTACTTGCCAACAATAAGGTAGAAGATGTGTCAACTTCATTCTTGACTTCAACATTTGTTGTTTCTTCTTTTTGCTCAAATTATTTCTGTCCTTCTTCCTCAGTCATTGTATTGTCATTATTTTCTTAAAATGGGTCCTTCTCATAATGTGAAGTGTCAAGAGTCATAGGCACACCAGAAACATAGAAATATAGTTGCATATCAACTTTGTTCTTCTCAACACTTGCCTCAGCAGTCTTTGAACTCTCCCATTCCTAAGGATGTAGGAAAAGTAGTTGTAGGAAGTGGGGTCTTCTCAGGAATAGTATTCATTAATATATGTTCTAGTGATTTCTGAGTCTCTTCAGTAACTTCGTCATATTTTCTTGCCATAATATTCACTAGTCTGGTCTTAGTTCTCAATAAAGGTTTCACTTATTTAAATATTATGTCTCTTTCTTGCATATAAACTACATGCAACATATTATCAATTTCTTGATTTCTGATAGTTTCATCCTCAATCTGTGCTAGCTATTTTCTAGTCTCGAATATACCATATAAATCTTGAGGTATTACTGCCCTCTATCTCCAATAGATTATTTTTGAAAACAAGTAAATGATTAACTACAACATCCTCAATCCAAAGTCAGTTTCCTCATAACTGTCATAGTATTTGTTAATAGAAACTAACTTCCCTTGCTCGATAGATCTCTTCTCAATCATCTTCAAGTCAGGTTTCCATATATGCTTGTCACTTTTAGGTTTATTCTCTTCTTTCACAGTGCTTTGTTCTTTAGGTGGTGAAATCTGTCTACTAGATCTAATGCCCACTCTAGGAATAATCTTTTTAGCCTGCGAGGTCTGTTATGGTGGAGGGGAGGTTACATCAATAAACATAGGAGGTGGACTATCTACCATCACTAGTTCAAGAGGTGTAAGAGTTGTAGTATCAGAACTTGCCAATCCAGAAGATCGCTCTGCTAACTTCTTCTTAACTTCCTTCAACTCTTCCTCTGTGAATCATGCCTTAATACCACATTCATGCACAATGTTGTCTACTTTTCTTTTCCTCAAACCTCTAGTCTATTCCTCTCTTACTTTAGTTGATTTTTCCTCATAGGTTCCCCATCTCTCCTCAGATGCTAGGACATGTTTGATTTGTATAGTTAACACCTCATAACTTACCTCATATCCCATAGGATAACACCATTTCTTCCTCATTATAACTACCTAAAAGCATACACAATCAATTTCAACCATGAAACATATTGTATCCTTGTACTTCTCAACTAAGTCTTCAGGTATCCTGTATCTTCCTTTCATCTGCCTCTGAAGAATCTTAATCATACCAAACAACTCACCATCAACCCATGTGATGTTTTGTCTTCTGTAACTATTAGAAATATGTATACCAGTAGGTATCACTTTTCTCCATACATTAGGGTGCATGCCTAGAAATTTGTGCTCAATGTGTAAGTACATATGCATCAATAATGAGCCAAATCTGAAGGTCTTCGATCTGTCTTTCTTTATCAATTTCACATTCTCCAGAAATTGTCGTGCTAACAATTCACATAGTATGTATTTAGTATTCTCTTTCACCATTATATATGCCATCGTGATAACTCCTGCATATACTAAATTAGGTTTACTACTATTGTAGAATTTGTAACCAAGTATCATAGCAATCAATTTTACATCCTGTTGCATAATGTCACTTACTGACATAGCTCACTTGTCCCATTTTGAGTGTGTTAGGGTTTCAACTTGCTTCTTCACATGATTCTCTACTACATGAATGCTTCTAGTATTATCCAATCTAGTAATCTCATGAATCAATTCACTACAAATCTTCACAGGTTGCTCACCTATCCAAATAAACTGATCATGTACTCTGCTCAACAATATCTTAAACCATTCTTCTTCATCGAATTCATATAAGTCCAGAATTTTCATAGTGCTCAATTAATCAAAATTTTTTTATTCATCTCTTATAATGCCTTTGTCAGTCATATACTCCATTTTAGTAGAAATTTCATCAATGCCAAGTATATCATCCTTACAATAAATGTATGCCCTAATGTCTTCTATGTGTAAAAATCTGTATGGTGTCTGAGAAAATGCTCCTTTAGGGTCTTCTTCACAAGAATTGAAAGGATGTTTCTTGAATTTATATCTAGGTTGATCTACAACATCATAAATAATGGGTGCATCCATAGTTAGATGATTTAAATACCTCTCACACGCTGAATTCCAAGTTTTTGCTTTAATTGATCACGCAAGGCAATTGTAAGATAGATTGAATCTCTTTGCTCTCTGATTTCCTTAGGTCACGGCTTGTCAAATGGTAAGGAAATAGATAATCATATGGTTCTTTATAAAATGTTAAGTCATTAAAAGTTCACTTTACCCAATACTGTCTACTCGACTGTAAATCTCGCGATCACACAATAAGCATTGTTCAATGTTGTGCTCTTAAATATATACTCCATGATGTCAGCCACAATCATAACTAAGCTCGCTAGAGCTCAATCCAAAAAATCAGGGGCTGGATATGTTTTGATGTCTTCATCCAATGCTTCCCCTAAGGTGGTGATCGACCAATTAGGTCAATTCTACTTTGTTACCATCAGGCAAAGATCTAGTAGCATCTACTGTCTCTCCCTGAACCAATGTCTCACTTGTCTCTTTGATATTCCATATCTTACCACTACCGTTATCCTCTGGTTTCTTCAAACAACTGTCAAAATCATTCTTTAAATATATAACACTCTTACAAATATCATTTCCATTCTTTTGTGTATTCATAGAAGGTGGTACTCTTCTATTGTTTACTCCATTATACCTGCAAAACTTCGCTTTATGATCTGGATTATTGCATTTGTAGCATATAGGAGGTCTTCTTTCTCAATTTATTTGCATCTTACAATACTTCACAATGTGTCCAAGATTATTACATCTGTAGCATGTAGGTTTCACTATAGGTTCTCTTCCATTTTCTTGTCTATATCTAGATTGATTAGGTTTCCTGCATTCTGCTTTCTTGTGCACATATCCATTACAATTAAAACAATAACCAGAAAAGGTCTTAAAAGGGGCATTACCTCTACAATCTCTTTTCATGTGTCCAAACTTGTTACAACCAAAGCATCTACCGTTGAAGGGTCTGATCTTCTTTCTAGGTTCTTCAATAGTAGTTTTTTCAACATCAATCTTTGCATGATATTTTTCTTCTTGTTTCTTCGAACATTCAACTACATTGAATCCAACACCAGTCATATCACCTTTAGGTTTATGTTTGTCTCTTTGTTCATCGATCAAATCACTGCTAGTGTGAAGTTTCTCAATGTGTTTCTTTGCCTCAACAAGTTCACCTTTTATGATCTGATTGTATTTCTCCAATTTTAGATACTTGTTCTTGTAGTTGTTAGCCTCATTCTTCATTTATTCCATCAAAACATTTGCACTATTCAAAGCTTCTTCAATCTTCTTCTTAGCATCTTTTTGTAATTGAATCTCTTTAGTCATGGCTTCATTCTCAAGCTTTAAGGTTTCATTTTCTTCTTCAAGTTGCTTCATCTGATTTGAATTGTCTTTGTTCAAATCTTCTTTTATCTAAACCACAAGATCCTATCTCTGACTTCTAGAAAGTTCAAGCTTGTCTCTAAGTTTCTTTATAAATTTCTCAGCTGTTCGCATGTTGAATCTTAATTCTCCATTCTTTGTTTTTGCTTTATCAAGGTCTTCAAGTGAAACATCAAATTTTTCTTGCAAACTATCTAAATCCATTCTAATCTCCCTTAAGCTATTATACTTTCTCTCCAAGGGCCAAAAGCTCTGATACCAATTGTTAGGATTAGGTAATACTGAGAGGGGGGTGAATCAGTATTACAACATTTAATTAAACTTTTCAACCAATTGAAAATAATCTATAATATTGTAGAAATGAAAATAACATAAGAAAATGACATAGTACTTATAATACCATTATTTTTTGTCAAGGAAACCCTAGCCAAGGGAAAACCCTGAAGGGGATGGTACCCACAAGCATGCACTAAAGTATAGTGTCCCTGTTAGGAGACCTAGCCCTATTAGGAGCTGAATATTACATAGTATATTTCCTTGTTAAAGGAATAACAACCCTGTTAAAGGTATACAACACCCTGTTAGGGGCCAACTGAGCATACAACTCTTACAATATAGTTCTGTTACAAAATTTTGTCAGTATTAAACAAAACAAGAATCTCTAATGCTTAGATAGTTCCAGTCATAGTTCTTCAATGATATTTTTCATCCTCTGCTCTTCCATTCGCATATCACATCCAAAACTCTATTCACAACTCTATCTTTGCTCAACAAAAAGATCTTACATGTATATCTTTCTTCTTTACCAAGTCGGCTCTCAAATACAAATATTACATAGTTGAATCTCAATACAAAATACATTTAATAAAGAAAATATAAAATGCATAGTCCACGCTCTTACATAATCAAGATATAGGTTATCAAAAATCATAATCCAAATCTGATTTCCAGGAGTCCACGTCATACTCCCTAAATCATCACTTTTGTCCAGCTGCTCTATATCACTGTTATGTTGCTGTCTGTCTGTCTTCAAATCTCTCTAACTTACTATAAACATTACCAAAACAAAATCGATCTTAGGTGGAGGTCACACATATGCCATACTATCTTCTTCTAAGCCCACTTGCTATAAATCATCAATCTCGATCTTCAATACTCAATATACCTTAGTATTTCTGCTTCTATACTTAGCCGATTTCAGAGTCACCAAAACTTAACTTTAAAGGAATCGATCAATATTGCAGATGTGTTGTCATAAATGACAAAAAAAAAGTGAATCACATCATACAAAATTGATCACTTGCCAACACTTTCCTCATAGTATTCCACTTTGAGATTAATCCTAATTGATGAACTATCCAACTTCAATCCAAAAAAGTCAACCTTAGTCTACTCTTGGTCAAACACGGTCATCTAGACGTCAAAACATGCTCGTGCCTCATTTCCTCAATATTTTTTTGATTTATTGGGCTTGCAATTATCCTCTCATTTTGTTTTTTCTCCTGAGGGGGCAGTACCATTATATCAACATGTTGATTCACATCAACAAGTTCAATCTCTAGGGGCATCAGGCCCTGACCTAAATCAAGATCAATCAAGTGATTTTCATCATTGAGAATCAAGTAATCTGAATATCTAGGGGCATATCAGGTTCATTACACCATATCAATATGATAACCTCTCTCAATCATGTAATTAGCTTCATCAAGACCTATATCAAGTTAATTATCCTAAAGAAATCAATCAAATGGCAATCAGTCTTATCGCACCATATCAGGTTGATTCGTCATTCAAATCTAATCCAAAATAGAGAAATATTCTTGGAGGATGGACATTCAGTTTCATTGCTTCACATCAAGCTAAATTCTCAAACTCTTCTATCAGTCTTCGCTCAATCAAGTTCGGAGATGATATTTATGGATCTCCCTATTAGTATTCTCTCAATCAAGTTTGGAGTTGATATCTTCAAAACTCAATCGATCTTCGTTCAATCAAGTTTAGAATCAATTCTGATTGGTGAGATGGTGTCATCAATTCATATCAAGCTATTTTTATGATCCAATCAAATATCAGATGTTCTTTGAATCAAGGCGCTGCTCACACATCAATTTGAATCAAGGCGCTGCTCACACATCAATTCAGAGAGGGGAAAATTTAATTACCTAAAATTGGTCTAGCAAAATTATAGCCCCTATTTCAAATTAATTGGTCTTGATAAATTATAAATCAAAGACATTCATAACCTAGACCATAAACCCTAATTATGAGAGCATTTAATCAAACTTTCTTACCCAATTTTAATCATATCTTGTTGAATCAAATCATCAGTCATCAAGCCTAAAATACTTAAATTGCATAAAACATTGGGATAAATAAAAAAGTCCTAAAGTACCTTTTAAATCAAAAGAACCCATTTACACATGTGTGAGCACATGAAAATCAAGTAAAACATATAAAAGGGAAAATACCAATTTTTTCACAAGGTTGACCAACCAAATCACTTGATCAAGCTCACATGGATTGAGGAAATTTTCATCTCCATTGTTTCTCATTTCCTTTTTCCTCTTAATCTCAACCGTTCACCTCTTGGAATTTCCTATAAAAGGGATATCTCCCTTTGCTCATGGATAGACATGCTAGAGATAAAAAGAAAATTTGGAGAGTAGAGTTAGAATGCTATTTTCATTCTACGATTTTTTTATTGTGCATTCTTAGCTCTTGCTCTCATAGTAGTTTTACTTGCACTTATACATTTGTAGTTTACACTTGCATTGTACCTTCATTCTTCATGGTTACCATGCATTTAGTTTGACAGTTTATGCATTCCATTTTCAAAGCTTTTGAGAGTAGAGTATGCAAGTACATGCATCTTTCTCATTCTTGCATTTAAATCTTCCATCTTGAGGTAGTCAAGTCACTTATTTTCCATATCTAATCTGATGGGCATTTATGAGAATCACACTCTCTTCAACTAGGAAGCAATAATTCAATTTCAAGGGTGTTTATGCAACATTTTGATTATTTATTTATGATTAACCCTTTTGATGGAATGGTTTAATGAAGTGTTTGGTTGCAGATTTGATCACACATTTTACCACACACACAACCACTACTATGCTTCTCCTTGATCAAATTGGTTCACATTGATCCTTTCGGTATACATAACTAAATTCCTTTGAACAACATATCTTCTTGAATGAAATAGTCTTCAAACCTACTCAGTTGATCTGGGATAGGTGCTCTACACATTCTCCATGGCTCATAAAAATCAGGGTCAGTTTCATACAAATTATTCATATCATAAAAACCAAGAACCTCAATTCTCATTTCAGTCAGCAAAGATGTTCTACTTAATGCATCAACAACTCGGTTGGATAATATAGACACCTAAAATTGACCAGGTGTCTCTTAATCATCAAAATATACAAATCTCGGCCGATTGCCCTAAATCTCATCAAAATGCATCAAAATCAATCAAACAGACAATTATCAACAAAATTGGACGAAATCAATTAAAATCAAAGGATTAAATAATAATGAAATCAAATAACCAAATTTAAGCCTAAAAGGGATCAATCAAATTATATAATTAATTTTAATCAATTAATTGTATAGTTTTTAACTCAAAAATCAAATCCAACCCATTCACCCTTACATGGTTAAATTTAATTAAATAATCCTAATTTCTTTCAACTCAAATTGATCAATCAATGAGAGTTGAGGATCTTTTCTTCTTATCCTACCCTTTGAGGACAACCATTTAAATGGTCCCCCATTTGAAACCATCTCAAAGAATTTCACTCAACCAAGGCTTGACCATGGTCAATTCACTCTACCCCCTACCCTTGGGAAATTGCTATAAATACAAGCCATTTTCTATGCATTTGATATCCTAGAAATTCAAGAGAAAAGCATCCTTATTATAGGCAACTTGAGAGAATTTGAGCATTTTCATAGCATTTTGATCATTTGTAAAAGTAAATTGTTGATTTTAGGAGCATATCATGAACACTTGAATTTGAATCACACATCATTTGAGAGAATTGAGCTAGATTTGAGCATGTTTATTATCAATTTCTCATTCTAGGATTATCCTTGAGAGAGATTAAGGCTGAGAGCTCTCTTAACAAAGCTTAGATAGGGAACCATGAGATGTCATGGATTTAATTGCAATTCTTAGATTAAATTTATTTTTCTTTCCATAGAATTGTTGTTATTGATCCTAATTTCATGAAGGTGTAATCTCACACACAGAAATGGTGCCCACTGTGGGGCTTTAGGCCTCATTTCTCATGTTTTTATCTTAAATTTTGTGTGTTTTGCATCATTTTCTTGTTACTTTGTAGAAAATAGGAGAAGACCCACCTACAAAGCATTCAGAGTCACCTGTGAGAAGTAAAGCGCCGCGTGCAAAAATTTTCTATTTTATCTTTTATTCTTAAGTCGTGTGTGAATCAAAGTGTGCCCCCTGGATCTGTAAAGCACTGTTTGTTAGCAATTAAAGACCGCCTATGAACTTCCAAGAGCCGCTTGCTATCAACATTTGACAACAATTTTCACTTTCTGTGCCGCCTGTGGTTTTTCTTTGGCCGACTGTGGAATTTCAAGAGCCGCTTCCTAACATTTAAAAGCCACTTTCAAAGTTTTAATTTACGCTTGTTAACCATTAAAAACCGCTTATTAGCTGTTAAATGCCGTGTAGATATTTTTTCTTTGAATCAAGTTTTTAATGATTTTCTCACTGTTTTAATCCTCTGTGTTTTTCATTGCTGCAGATGAAAACTCATCCAAAAGTGTAGAAGCCAGAGAAAAGAGTTACAAGACCTAGCAAAGAGGTAAGAGCTCAAAATAAACTTTCCAAAGAAATTCATGCTTTAAACATTTTAGAAAGTTTAAAAGAGGAAGAAAACTTATATGATCATTACATTAAAGTTTTCTTTGCATATAAAAGAAAATTCCCCACTCTTTGAGTGATTTTGATTTCTAGTTCTTTAAGCTTGATTTGGCAAAATTTGATTAAAAGAGCTTAGGAGTGAATTGTTAATTCAATTTCAAGTTTTTCTTCACTTTTCCTTAGTTGTGTTGACTAACTTGTTGGAGGAGCCAGAGAGGGAACGATCACCACTAGGTGAGTACAAAAGAAAAGGAAATATATTAAAAATGCACCTAGCGTTTGCTAGCTTTGAAAACAAGGTATTTCTCTAATCAAGCTTGCATTTTAGTAAACTGTGGCTTTTCATTTCAATCTGGTTTAATTAGAAAACTCTTATTTTGTCCAAATTGAACAAGCATTAGGAATATTCTCTTCACTTTTCGAAGTGAATCAAAAAGCCAAACGTGAAAATTCAATTTGGTAGAAAAAGAGGGGTAAGGAATTAACCAAACACTTTATTTTTAAGAACCCCCTTGTCAAGGGGTTGAAAAAGAACAAACTTGCTTGAGGTGTTTTGAATAAGGAACAACAATAGGGATATGCTCTTCACTCTTTGAGTGAATCAAATTCCCAAACTTGTTGAACCAGATTCAATTTCTTTTTTCTATGCATGCTAGATTAATTTAGAGCTTTAGAGGGCCTGCCTTCCAAGAATTATTTTACGAAGGCGGTGAGAGGGAACAACCCAAAGTGGGAGACAATCAATTTTTCTGCAATATCATCCAACCCACTATAAAAAAATGCACTTTACCTTAATCAAAAAGTGACTAAACCTTGTGCAAGTCATCCTCACTTCCTCGAGTAGTCCTTCGAGATTGTGCAAAATCGTACTTTTGTGCGTGTGAGAAGCCCGCAAGGGGGTAAAGGAACTTGGAAATATTTAGAATGGAGGTGATTTAAAACCTTGTTAAAATAACAAACCTACCTTTTTAGAGCCATTGTTAAAAGCCAAAATTGTTTGACTCTAGGTAGATTTATTGGAAGAAATTCTTGTGTATACCCGTAAAAACATCTGGGAACATACACTTTTAGTGTTTTTTAGGGATATGGTACAATTTTGATGTGTGTTTTGAGCTTGTACTCTATTTTCACACAAGATTGTTTTTTAACAAGTCTGATCAAAACTTCTAAATTTTTAAATCCAAAAAATAACAAAAAAATTGACAATGTCAACTTTGATCAGCAAAGAGCCACGTACCAACAATTCAGGGCCACTTACAAACAATCCTAGGCCACCTAAAACTTTAAAATGCCACTTGTAAACATTCAACAACCACGAAAGCCACTAGAAAGTGTCGTGTGTCAACAGTTTAAAACTGCCTATCAATAGGCTAACGCTGCCTGCTAACTGCAGAGTGCCGCGTAAAGGAATTCCAATGACCGCGTATCAACAGTTAAAAGCTGGCTACACACAGGAAAGAGCCACCCAAAAACAAAAAAGGGAAAACAATGGATATATACTAAGGGTTTGAAAACAAGAAAATTACATTTTTGGATACCCTTTTGAACGTTTTACCTCTGTGTATACTTAATTGGATCAGAATATGCCATTATTGGACATTTTACAAATCATCCACAGAATGATCACTTAAGGGAGATAAAATCCTAGGATCTTCATTTGATTTATGTTAATACTTGATTTTATGCGATCTCATTGCATTAAGGCTACCCTACAACCAGACATATCTTATCTAAGGCAAGAGTGTCCTTTTCCGGGTGATCCTTTTAGTTCTTTAAGACCTTTACAAGAACCCATCAAGGAAACAAAAACAACAATGTCCTTTCCATTTGGCAACATGGATCCTGACCAAATCAATCATGTTAATAAGGACATTTGCAATAATGGAGGGGGAAATTTTGACCCTAACGACCAAGGATCCAATAATAATACCAATGGAGGAGAAAACAATGACCCTAATAACCAAGGGTTAAACAACAATAATCTTGGAGGAGCTAACATTGACCGTGATGGACAGTTCATCATCATTGTTGTCAAGTTTGACATCCATAACAGATTTAGACTCATGGGGAGTAAATAAGTAAGGGGGAGTATATAATTTGAAGGAGTCATGAAAAATAGATCAGATATTGCAGAAGAGAAGTATATGAAGAAAAGACTCAGTGAATTGGTTAGCAACTTTACACTTGATCTTAGTTCACTCAAGGTTGGTCAAGCATCCTTGAAAGAGTTTGCAGCAAAAGGCAGAGAAGATAATATCAAAGGGGGAGTAAAATAATGTATAGAATATGGAGCTTGTCATATGATCAAGGTCCTAGCACAGACTTGGAGAAGATGGAGAAGCTACAATATGCATTATGCACCCATCTACAAATTATTGCATTTTGGGAGAAAGAGATCCTGAAGTTGTAGATTGCATATTCAGATGTGTATGTTGAGTAAGTCCATAGAAGTGTTTTTGAGCACCTTTGTCATTAATGTCAAAGGGGGAGTACAGTATGAAGAATATGGAGTCTGGTATATGATAAGAGGGAGATATAAGATAGAGAGTTTTTGTATAAGAGTATAGATAGTAACTTCGCCATATTCCTTTGTTGCCATTAATGACAAAGGGGGAGATTGTTGGCAAGTTGACTATACAGGTGTATATGACTCTATTTAGTGTTGTCATTATGGCAACAAAGTCGTATGAAGTTTTGGAGTCAGTAAACATTATTAGAAGATCATAAATTGGCTAAGTACAGAAGACTGGACAGTTAGCAGAGTACCAGAAGAACAAAGCATCAGTGCACGTGCATAAGACCGAGTTAGGGCATGTGCCTTTGAAGATAAGCTTGTAAGTATGTATTCATGCTAAGTCTAAGAGAGCATGATCAGATGTTCAAGTATGAAGAAGATACATCTAGTTGAAGAGGTACAACCAGTGAATGCCAGAACAAGACAAAGATCATGGAAAGAGCTGAGAAAGATTGTTTTGGTACATAATTTGCACCTATCCTCAGGACTTGCATCTTTGGATTAATGATTGTTAGTGATCTCATAATGTGTGGTTAAAGGCGCATGACTTGACTCATCCAGAGAAAGAAGTTAGAGCTAATTTGGCGGAGTGGACTGTGTGAAGAGACACGTCTGTTCAGTTTGAGTAAAGCAGTTGTAATTGATGTTGCACTGACTTAATGAAGGGTTGTGTGCTTAGTTAAGTGATCAAGATAGATGGTAAAAGGTTTCCTAAAGCCGACATGTTTGTGTCCCTTGAGGAAGTACTTATAGAAGGTCATTTATGATCGGAGAAGTTGTGAAAGCCAGAGATAAGAAAAGCAGAGCAGAGTGTTAAAACAACAAAGCTATATCTGTCATATGTTGATGATATAGATATTGAAGTAGAAGCTTTCAGAGTGAAGATAAGATTGTTGTAGTGCTTTACAAGAGGTTAAAGCATCAATGCACAAAAGGAACTGATCAGACAAGTAGTGTCACAACATCAGTTCACCTTGCAGATACAGTGTGTATCGAAGATCCAAAAGGTTGTAGCCTTCACCATTTGAGCAGTGAGCTCTTGGAGAATGAGTCCTTGGACAGTAAGTCCACCACCCCTAACAGGGTTATTGTAAAAGAATCCTATCAGGGTTCGACCCTTAACAAGGTCACTATACTTCATACATTGTAAAGACACCTCCTAACATGGTTAAGGATCTTTTAACAAGGATCATAAGAAACTGGTACAGAATGTTTGTGGGTACTAATTCCCACTGGGGTTTTCACCTGCATTGGGTTTCCCCGTAATCATATTTGGTGTTATGAGTTGTGTATGTTTATCTTACTTGCATTGATATTCAGTTCAGTACTTAAGCATTAAAGTTAAGATTCAAGATAATTAGAAAAAGTTATAATAGATAGATCACTGATTCACCTATCAGTGATCCTAATCCTATCACACACACACACACACACACAAAATTGTCCAGACAAAACAAACCACATAAAGCATAATGGAGTAACACTAAAGCAAATTTCATCATTTTAATGTAACCCTATGCAAAATGCAGGAATGCAGAAGCATAGTTCATCGTTTTAATGGAACACTATATGGATACGGATAATCATTCACAACAAAAATGAAACCGTCTACCACATATATGAAATAATAAACATTTTAATAGAATGGTTGGCATTTGAAGCAATGATGACAAAACAAACCACATAAAGTATGATGGATTAACACAGAAGTAGATTTCATCATTTTAATGTAACCCTATGCAAATAGCAGGAATGCAGAAGCATAGTTCATCATTTTAATGGAACACTATATGGATACAGATAATCATGCACAACAAAAATGCAAACCGTCTACCACA
>MU227424.1:2929293-2942895 GCA_018584345.1 Thuja plicata
TTTCCTTTTTATCCCTGTCTGTTTTTTTTTACCTTTTTTTTTTTTCAGCGAATGGGTTTATTATATATAAGTGTGGGGAGGGGGAGTCACGTCCCCTCCCAAAGACTGAGCACAGCCCCTTTTTGGAGGGCTGTGACTCTAGTCACAGTCTTTATGGCTGCAACTATAGTCGCAGCCTTTCTTAGGGGGCTTTTTTTTTATTTTTTTTATTTTTTAGTATGTTTTTTTCTTTTAATTATTTTAGTATATATTAATTCCTTATTAATATATTTACTCAGCAATTATGTATATATTAATATATTTTATTTTAGTTATATATATATATATTAATATATATTATATATATATATATTAATTATTTTAGTTGAATATATATATATTAACATATTTTAATTTGTATTATATTAATTATATTAATATATTCAATATACAGTATATTTTATTTGACACATATATGAAATTTACATTGTAAAGAATAACAATATTTAATTCATTTAATGAAATATATATTGTAGAATATTTGCATACAAAAATAATTGAGATATACATTGTACAATGATAATATTAAATATTGACAGGTGGTCATTTAGAGGGTCATCACAGTTTGGATGACTTCCCTTGATACCGGTCAACGTCTTATCTTTGGTCTTTACTACCATACGGTAGGAAAATCGATTCCAAGTTGTTGTTCTTCCACGATAATCTATTGCTGTTATCCACGGCCGCATACGACCCTTCCACATCCACCAAGTACGTTGATGACATTTCTTCCAAAGCTGCCTGTCCTATATATCGCGTTGAACATGATAGTAAGATTATATATTACATTAGTTATATTATATTATTATCTTAATCTTAATATTATATTAATGATGTACATAAATAAATATTTATATTTGTATTATAATACTTGATAAAAATATTTATATTTGATCACATTTCAAATATATTATTTATTTATTCTATCATTATATTCATTTATTAATAATAATAATATTATAATATTATATATAATATTATTAATAATATATTCTTTCATTATTATAATAATAATTTAGATAATTATATATTATAATGTATTAGTGTTTATTTTATTTAATCAGTGTACTTATAATTATATATTATCTATTATTATTTAATTATTTAATCTTATATTTTAATTCTTATTATCATTAAATTTCCTTCTAGAAAGGGGACATGCAATGCAATGCTAACCCACTACAATCTTGAGACCAATCCTCATTGCTAGAAACTGCGCGTAGATCCCAAATCTTGTTGAACATTGTGTTGCAATTGGTGTCAAATAAGATCAGTGAGAATCAAATTTAATGGTACTTGATCCTAGTATCTAGAAATTTCCTTACTTTTGTCATGTCTATGTCAGTCCATTTGAGTTCCAGAAGGATAGTGGCAAGTTTTGATGGCAATTCTCTTGCGAAAGGTTTGTAATATCATCGTATATCTATTCCAATTGTTGAAGGTGATCCATAAATTGTTGCAGTATGTTTCTAAGGATTGTCAATTAGAGACTGTATATACACTTGCAACTTGTTTTGTTCCCCATCTGCCATAGTTGAGTGTTATGACCTGTGGTTTGGAAGTAGAGTAAAGCTATAGATGTATCATATTCCAAAGTTTCAGATGTTGAGCTTCAACAAACAAAAAGTTAGAAGCGATAGAGTGTTTATTGGGCTAGTTGTTGAGTAGGCTGATGTTTTGGATGGATGTGCTAGAGGATTGTAATGTGTGCTAGCTGGAAGTAGCGTTTTGATGTTCATTGGGGCCAATAGAGTGTACATTCTGTAACACAACATATTCCTTCTTCTGGAGTAACATGTAGGCTTTTGGACCTAGCCTATTACACTAGCCTATTGCGCATTTGGTGTAAGCTTTATTCTTGTGGCCAATTTGTAGATGCAATAATCTTGTTCTTGACTGACATTTGAATGTAGTTGTCATTGTAATTCATATATATAGTCGATCTAGATTGATTCCTAAGTGTACTAATTGATAATTCCAAAGGTGTGATAGGTGTGAGAGTGTGCGCGTGATAATAATGTGAGTTTCATCTCAATCATTGTATACAGTTCAATTTGAAGATCATATATATTGTGTGAGGAAGTTCTGAAGTCGATTAGATCAGAAAGAAGCTAAGTATTTAGCCTTGAAGGTCCGCATTTTATACCTCTTATATATTGTTGAGATTGGTGTCTTGTATGCTGAGTTGGTGCTTAAATCTTGGAGTAGGGGATTGGTGTCTTGTATAGGTTGGTGCCTGTAAATGTAACTAGGGATAGGTGTCTTTGGTAGGTTGGTGCCTACTTCATATTGTGTACTCATTATATTCCTCCTTTTCTTGTGAAGTTGGATTTGGGCAATAGATCCAAGCAACTATTCTCACCGTGGTTTTTCCCTTCCAAGTTTCCATGTAAATCTAGTGTTCCCATGTGTGTGTGTTTGTTTATGATAAGTTGTATCATTAAGGAAGGATTAGTAAACTGCTGCTATGATGAATTGGATTGATGCTTGGAGAAGTTATTAATGATAAATAATGTTCAATCATGTTATTAATGATAAAAGAAAGGAATCCCAATGACAAGAAAAATAGTGATTAATGATCCTACACTGACAATGATATTGTTAGTAACGACCTCAAAAGATAGAGGTCGATGATATCTCCAAAATACAAAGATGCACAAGATATTCCCGTAAATACTTAAGGGTATTCCAACAACTGTTTATTGTCCAGCATGATGATCTTTGGCATCGACTGCTCTCTGATTAAGGAGTATCGAATTGTATAGAGGAGCTTGATCCTTCATTGGAATAGTTATTCTTAGATACTGCCACCAGAGACCAAAGGTAAGACAAATATGATACGGGGCAATTAGTGTTGTTCAAAATGACTTAAATAACATGATCATCGATACCATAAGATTCAAGGGTACTGATTAAAGTATTTACCGTGGGGGGAAATAACTGGGGATTCAACAACTAGTATAATATGGACTTAAGATAATAAGATAATAATTGAATCAATAATGGCACCGACCAATAATTAACGTCCCTTAATCATATTGACAATAATGCATAAATATATCTAATTGATACCTGATGTGAAGGGAAAAGATAAAGATTGAAAGTCAATAGTGATTACTACGAAGGCAGGTCACATAAGAATTAGGGAGGGCAGCGACTTGTAGAATAATCAGTTATCAATAACAATTTGCCAAGTCAGCAACTGTGATTTGTATCATTGTGGCATTGATGATTAGTGGCGGCACTAACAAACAATAGTTATTAATATAAGTGGCTGCGGTTTCACAAGTTACTAAATAGATGAACAAAAAAGGGGATGATTTGTTATGAAGAAGGTTTGTAAATAGAAGAGGTATCCCATCACATATGAAAAGGTGTGATCCTTTAGCTTTGCAAGATATAAATGAGAAGTCAAGCACACTACATTCATCATGAGAAGAAAAGGGTAAAAGACATTAAGAACAGATTATAATAACTCAGGCCAGCGATTCTGGGTACGAGTATTGCATAAGATATATAGTACATGATAAGTACTTCATGGCTGTTCTTTATTTGCATTATGTATGCGTTTCAAAGGAATAATATTAGTATGTGACTGTTTATATGTAGATATACATACAAATTTATATATACATCTGCATACCCATAATCTAATATGCATTTCATTGCTGATTCATGAATCTTGTAATATAGAATTTGTGTGAAGTATCATGTATGTTTTCTGTCTGCTGCAATTAGCCATTTTAGGGGAAATAAGGGAGTCAGAGGAGGGAAAATGGTGATGAGGTCACCTTGCAAGCATGTGACTTCATTGTATATGACTAAGGAGTTCCATGGGGCCAAAGGGGGACAAGGGGACTTCTTTTGGGCTTAGGAAGGAGGGACTTTCCGGGCACCCTGTTGTGAATGATCCTCATGACCTCTATCATGGTGAACCAATGCATATGGATGCTCAATCATTGGAGGCGAGGTAGAAGTGACAAGGATGAGGAAAATGGTGATAGGATACCACACTGGGTATGCCACCTCATATGTATGGCAAGGGCCATATGAGGCCAAGAGGGATAATATATCCGCTCTTGGGCCTTGGGTAGGGGGTCTCTGGGGCAGCTCATCAAATCACCCTACCTTATTACTTCTATGATCGAGACATCTTAAATCTGATTCAAGCAATCTATTAATGTATATGTTTATTTCTAACTCAAGAATGCCTAATTATGAATTATGATTATAATGTTTCCAAACTTCCTTGCAGGATCTCAATCAAAGCAAAAAGGTACCCCTAAACCCAACTTGCTTCTATATAGAAATTATAATCTAGGGCAAAATTTGGGTTCTCCTAATTTGGGGACATTACAAAAATCCACCCCATGTTGGATCCTCATTATACTTAGGTGCTAACACACCCGGATCCCAAATGCTAAAGGGTTGATGACTCTGTTAAGAGAAAAGGTGCTCACTGTACTCCTCATGGTTGGTTGCCCTTGTGAATAAATTATTCCTCAACTCATAAGTACTTAAGTCATCATAAGCATCGTCTTTGGAATAAGATATAGAATTATCATCGTTAGCTGATTGGAGACATCATCATACATGTTCTCAAGATGCCCACATCCAAAGCTGATTTGAAATCATCATCACATATCCCCTTCATCTGAAAATCTGTTTTCACCATGCTCTTAATCAACAAGGATATTGATGAACTCATCACAAGATACATCATGGAAGTAGCATCACTGGATAAGTCTGAAATTGGACCAAATATTGCTGCAATGACATTTTCATTGCACACTTCCTCTTGCTTAGTAGCTGCATACATAACCAAAGAATCACCTTGAAGGTCTTCATGCTCCATGGTAATCTTTCCATCAATTTTTTTTGCATTAGTCTTGTCAATATCCAAGAAGGTTTTGGGCTTTCCCTCACATTGTTTGAACACCTTGTTGACCAACTCGTAAGAAGATTTAGAAACATCTTGTTCTTGCCTTAAATTAGCTAACAATAGAGGCACAAGGGATTGGGAAACTATATTAGTCTCATTAATGGACAAGACCATAATAGTCTTCATGGCTGAAATAATATCTTCATTGTGATCTTTCCTGATTGTGACCAAGAAATAGTGAAACATGCTATGTATTAAATCATGCAATCCCAAGTCTAGTCTAAGATTACTCAGTTTGTTTCCTGCAATTTTTTTTAGTATGACAGCCTTTCTAGAAAAGTGATGACTTCTGATGTCCCCGAGATCTTGGTATCTTTCAGCAATTAGCTGAAGTACATCCTTCATTGTGTTATTGTCACAGGATTCTTAAGGTGCAAAGATTCTTGTGATTTCCATTAAACAAGTAGTAACCAATAGTCTTATCTTACTATCTGAATGCTTCAACCACCTGCATTGATTCAAAGCAATCATTGTAGGAGGAAGAGCAATCTGCAACAAATCAGGAGGTGATTGCCTCTACAATGGTCAAACATCCTTCTAATTAGATCAAAGGGATGAAAACATTTGTCCTTGCTTGTAATTCAAAACCAAGTTTTCTACTTGTCTCATAAAGTACATTTCCAACCCCAATATCTCATTCTTATTCTGTTGGCAAATAGGGCACTCCCTGACGTTCTTAAGGACTTCATTCTTAAGCCCTTTCCAAGTGAATTTCTCCTGGATCTGCCTGTATGTCTTGAAGAACCCTGGGTGTCCAGCCATGGGTGCATCATGGAAAGTCCTCAACACGTTATGCTTCATCTGAGAAGGCACCAAAAAGATTTTGTCCTTGTAGATGATCAAATCATTAAACACAATGTATTTGCCATCCCGCATTGATCCCTCTACAACTCCTGCTGCCCACGAATCCTTAACATATTTTGCTGCTATCAACTCCCTCCAATCAACATATATCTCAACTTGAGAACATAAGTTTGGTCTCCTCGAGAGTGCATCAACAACAACATTCTTCTTCCCTTTGACATATTCAATGTGAAATTCATACGCTTTCAAATTACTTTTGCTATCTGTCATTAAGGTCCTTTTGATTCATGAAATATTTAATGCTATTTTGATCCGTTTTAATCATAAATTTGCTCCCAACTAAATATGATCTGAACTTGGCCAAGGCATGCATAATGACCAACATCTCTTTGTCATAGATAGTGTAGCGTTTGTCTACTCTCAACTTCCTGCTCCTAAATGCTATTGGGTGTTCATCTTGCATCAACACCGCACCAATTCCTTCTTCCGATGCATCACACTCCAACACAAAGGGTTCAGAAAAATCTTGAAGGGCTAGCACTGGACAAGATGACATCACCTGCTTGAAGTGCTCAAAACACTTGTCTATCCTATCTGACCACTGATAAGCCCCTTTCTTTGTCAAGTTTGTAAGTGGAGTTGCTATACGTGAAAACCCTTTGACAAACGTCCTATAGAAACCACAAAGATCAAAGAATCCCTTAAGATGTGAGAGATTGATAGTGGTAGGCCATTCAAATATTGTTCTGATCTTATATGGATCCACTCTCACTCCCTCTACATTGATGATGTGACGCAACTAAAGAAGCTCAGTCATCCCAAAGTCACACTTGGATTCCTTGGCATAAAGAGACTCACTCTCTAGGATGCTCAAAACCTCCTCTAGATGTTGCATGTGTTCCCAAGTTCTGCTAAAAATAGTATATCGTCGAAGAATATCAATACTAATTTCCTCGGCTATCTCCTAAAGATCTGATTCATATAACTTTGGAAAGTAGTAGGAGCATTGGTTAGTCCAAATGACATCACCATGAACTCAAAGTGACCATAGTTGCATATGAAGGCAGTCTTCTCAATATTCTCTACCCACATCTATATTTGGTGGTACCCCGATCTCAAATCTATCTTGGAGAAGTAACGTGAACCATGCAACTCATCTATAAGCTCATCTATCTTGGGTATATGATACCAGTTCTTAATTGTTTTTTTGTTTAGGGCCTTGTAGTTAATGCACATCTGCATTGTACTGTCTTTCTTCTTCACCAGTATAACTGCCGATGCAAAGGGACTCTTGATAAGTGTAATGTGACCTATCTCCAGTAATTCCTTAATTGCTTTCTTTATCTCATCCTTATGTTTCTTTGGATGTTTTTATGGGGCGATGTTTTTATGGGGCAATAGTCACTGTTTTGGCTCCTTCCTCCAACTATATCACATGCCCAATTCATCTCTTAAGAGGTACTTGTTGATGGGTGTTTTATGACCACAACAACACAAAATAAAGTGCCAAAGGATACTTTATCCTCTCGTGAGAAAAGGCCCCTCGTACACTAAGATTGCAAAGATTATAGACGTGACTCCAAGGTTCCTACTGCGAACATGCAACTTTATGTGGATATGAGCTCATTCCAATGAAATGAAATGAAAGTAAAGAGAGTAAGGTTGAGAGATTATATTCTAAACCTAAGAAATTGAAAGACAATGACTGCTTAGGTGAAATTTACTACATTTTGCTTCGCCAAATCAACTACTCAAAGGAGGTGCAATCTTCAAAGGTTGACCTAAATTTTTTTACACCATCACTGAACACCATCAAAAGAACAATGCACATTAAATGATTGAAGTTAAGCATCCACATAAACGGCTTAGACCAACCTTACATTGCACATAGAAACCATCTATTTGCAAAAGCTATGAGCAAACAATTTCACCATAAACAATAGTACCAATTTTGTTCTAATAACTTGAAATCAAATCTAATCTACTTGAGGAATGAGAAACCATGCAAACTCCTAAAACAATGCAAGTAATAGCCAAACTTAATTGAGCTACCTTTTATAATTTTGGTAGTTTATAGCAATAATTTCTCAAAATTCTCTCTTGTTACAAATGAGAGGGGCTAGACCCTTTAATGGGCCTCAAATTACAATGAACGATCAAGATCAAATAGATTCTTCCATACAGGTGGTTAATAGATTCTATGCCATAATATAGTGGGGCCACGTGGACAAATGAGAGGATAGGTCGCCCACTAGCAGGAGATTGGGTCAACTCGACCATTAAGTAGACAAGATGCCCACTAAGCATTTAATGACTCATCGCCTAAAATAGCCCATTCTTTATTCACTTCTTTAAATGCAGTGAATTTGGATATGACTATTTCTAGCTCATCCACATAGACACTTGGCGCAGTCTCGTGTTTGTACTCCATAATAGCTATGTCCTTTACACACCTGCTGAGGTTCTTTTCCCACTGTATTGCTGATTCTTGAATTTTGTGCATAATGGTTGAAAATATGGAAATATTCTCCACATCATCTTTTGAGAAAGAATTCATGCCAAAGAATTCTTCTACCCTGTACTTCAAGCTATATGTTGTCATCTCTTTGTCAGTTAGCCTCTTTGTGACGAGTGCTTCGACTATATTGAGTATTCCTTCTTGGATTTTCCTAATCACTTTCCTCAATCAAGCTGACTCTTCATTTGATTTATCAAATAATTCCTTTCCTATGACTACTGCACCACACCATCGGGGAAAGTCATAGCCTCATTTTCTCCTATCACTCCACCATCCATCAATGCTTGCCTAGGAATTTCCATCAACGCGTCCAAGTGTGGAATGGTCTTGTCCTGTGTAATGTCCCCAATTTTCATAAGCGACTCAATTAGGTTAATTAATTAAGTGGTCCAAAAGTTTAAATAATATCATAAGGATTTAATTAATTAATTAATTAAATTATTAATTAAAAGGGGGCCCAAGTAATAATAAATAATGTATGTCGGCTTGTTTGTAACTTTCGAGAAACCTCTTGGAGGGCTTTATAAGGTGTTGGCTAGAAAAGTAGGTAATCATCGTGGAGTTTATTTGTCTTGTATATTTGCAATTCCAGTTGGAATTTAGTTTGTATGCAGTTTCAGAGGTGCAAGACCCTCCCTATTTTGTAATCGCAGTTTCGGTGGTTCACAGCCACCCTAGTCTGCCGTTGGAGATATCACTCACTTTGTACTTCATTGTCGGATCTATCTATACTATGTGGAAATATAATTACAAATATCTAGTTCTTGGTCATTCAATGTTGTTGGTGTATACTCTGTGTTGATGATTCATTCATTTATGTATCTGCAATAATCTTATCAATGAAGGAATTATCTGTGATTGGATCCTTCATTGGAAGTAACATTGTCGTACGGAGTGTGGGAAGTGTGCAACCTACTTTTCTGTACGAGTGGAACTTTACCGTCCGGAGTTGAAGGTTGCCGAGTGCCGAAGGTGTCGAAGGTTCTTTGCTCTCGGGTGCTTCCCTCGGGTGCTTGCCCTCGGGTGCTTCCCTCAGGTGCTTCCCTTGGGTACTTCCCTCGGGTGCTTCCCTTGGGTATTTTCCCTCGGGTTCTTACCTTGGGTACTTGCCCTCGGGTGCTTCCCTCGGGTGCTTCCCTCGGGTACTTCCCTCGGGTATTTGCGCTTGGGTGCTTCTCTCGGGTACTTCCCTCAGGCAATTGGGTACGTGACGTGCGGTGGAAATTTAGGTACTCTGTGGTTTGGTACATTACATCCTGGTAGATATGTGTATCATCCCATGCTTGATTATGCATTGTAGCATGCCAAGGATAACCAAAGTTCTTCCATACATTTGAGCTAAATACTCTACGAACTTACATGTAGCATCATATACAGTCTTCACCCACCTTTTGGTTCCTTGGGTGACTTTCCTCATTTCTTCAAGGTCATTAGTTGATTCCTTTGGAAGAACTGTAGGGGGGCAAACATCTGATCTTCTTGCCTAACTGGATGTGTTAGGCATTGTAGATATCCACACAAAGCTTTGTTCTTGCTTTTCAATCTTCAATATTTTTCTTCCATCTTCATTTGTTCTTTCAATGTCTTGGCAGAATCATTAAATTCTTCCTTCTCTTGTGCCTGGGTTGCATGCCCCAGGTTAATCGTTGTCACATCATACTCTTGTAATTTTGTCCTTGGCCTTATCAGTCCTTGGTATTGCTATATGCAAAGCTCTGGATCTTGATTTATCCTTAGTGATTTTGGAGAATTATTCTTTGCCTTACTTTTCTCAATTGGTTTATTTATTCGGCTTAGAAATTCTTGTAACTCCAGTGCAGTATCAATTTCTTCCACAGGTTCCTTACTCATTCTTTCCCTTATCCATTCTGGAGTGGCAGACTGCTGATCATGGACTTGTAGCTATTCCTGGTCCTATATTATTTCCTCACGAAATTCTTCATTAGGAATGGGAACTATTCGATCTCCCAAATCTTAGATATGAAGGTCCATTTCTGGAGGTTCTTGCCCTTCATTCTTCTGCTTGGCAAAATCTCTTGAAGCATTGACACTTTGCCTATCTTGTGCTTTTGCAGTCACTTGAACTTCTTCCCGTAACTCTCTTCTTGTACTAGATCCAATCTTTTCTCCTGTAAAGAGGTCAACTTCCTGTACGCTTGAGAAACTACTCGATGATGATGGTGTAACATCTGGCCTTTGTCTTTCTATGGAGGAATTTCACTCGGGACATCCCGCCTTTTCTTTGATTGCATATCATGGACAATACTTTTCCCTTTCCCACATTGTACTCTTTCTTATGGATCTTCTTCTTCATCTTCAACTTCTAATGACTCCACAACTTTACCATCATGTGACTCCCTATGTCCCATCATGTCATAAGTCAGGTGCACATTTTTTATTTTTAGTTTGTTGATGTGATGCTCAACCCACCATCTAGTGAATTTTGTGACTAGTCTAGATAATGCATCAAGATCTGTTATTTCAGGTTCAGACCGATTGGGGGGTTGAATGGATTTAGTCTTCTCTTCTTGAAATCAAGCTGAACTGCATTCAAATCTTCTTCTATTTGATTTGGCACTGGATTTATTTCACATAATCTGATCATCCTGAGTGGTAATCTAGAATACATCCTCTTCCTGATTTCATACTCATCTTTAGCATTTGCTCAATAGTCCTCAAGTTGTATCCTATGTCTATACTTTCTGCCAGCCACCATTGTTATCCTATTATATGGGTCAAAATCCAACCTTGTAGTATGATATGAGACATGGTAGAACTGCTATTCTTTTGTTGACCTTTTTTTGCTGAAAGTGATGGGCATACTTAATCAATTTCCCATGCTAATTGGGAATTGAAGTTTTCTTTTCCTCTTCTTCTGGATTTTATCATAAGTAGTCAATTGCCTTGTCACCTCTAGTAGCACCATCTTATCAATTGGATATCTCAGAAGTTTGAAGGGATAAGAGAACCCTTGAAGCTGAATGTAAGTGAATGTTGGGAATTGGATGAACCATGAGCCGTACTTTTCTATTAAGTTTATTGCTTCTTGTGATAGTCTCATGTGAATGCCTCCCTAAAGAGATCTAATAATCTGCATTATGAAGGCGTCATTGGTTCTTAGGAAATTAGAAATATTATATAGGTGTAGTTGAGGGTAGCACCCGTACACCTTGAGTTGTCCTAGACCACATCCTATGGGTCCTTTGCACTTCAATCCTTCATAACTGGTGATTCTTGCTAACATGTATACAATATAAGAGCTCATATAAAAAGACCTGGAATGTTCCAAATTCCTTAACTGATCATCCAGGTTGGCACTAATTAATCTTGCCCAAACCTCAACCTTTACTCCATTTGTCACCTCTTCAATGAAATAGAACATCCACAACTCAAAGATGAATGACTATGGGCATCCCATGATTAGGCTCAACAACATCACCAAGTCAATATATTCTTGTTTGAAGTCCATCTCGACAAGTTGCTTGGGCATCTTGGAATGACGAGGCTTGGATCTCTACATCCACCTGCGATTGATAATTTTTGCACATCAATCAACTCCGAACTCATAGAGCCTTAACACCCTCTCCTTTTTCTTGTAGACCATGGAATGTATACATTGGAATCCCAAATGCTTTAGTAATTGCTTCTAGGGTGAGTTTTGCCAATAGCTGGTTGTGAGGAGTGTAACAACCAATCCTTACTAAAATAATTAAAATAAAAATAAAACTTTTAATAACGAACAGAGAAACTGGAAAACAACTAACTTTCATTTTCCCAAGATCATATTGTAACCGGGATCATATTTTGCATGTGTTCTTTATGTCAGGGCAACTCTTGCCAAGGGTGGAAAAAGTAACTCCTTGCCACCTCGGTAATGAGTTACTAAGTGTTTATTAAGGAAGAGGACTAAATGAAAAACATAAAAGGATAATTAAATAATGATTACCAAGGTTGTTTATTAAAATCGATGAGGAAACTCTACGCCTAGAGCCAAACTAGAGCAACTAGACATCCAATTACCACATCCCCCAACCTAGACTGACAACGGTCTAAGTTCTATCTTGGACAACATTCCTGAGTTTTTCCATTTGCTCGTGCACTCCTACGCTGATGATACTCTTTCCCTGCTCGTGGGACGGTTCTCCTCGTGCATCCACTGACATGGAATGATTAGATATCCACGTCATTGTAATAATCTCATGTTATCAAAATAATATAAATATGCATCAATAATTCATTTCCAATTTTTTCCCACATAAGAAAATATAATTCTTCCTAGTATTATTTCCATTAACAAATTGAAATATACATATCTATTCTCATTAGCAAATCTACATAACCAAAATTAAATGAAAACCAATAAACCGTCATTGTCACACTTCACAAGAAATAGTTACTATAGTTGTAAAAGAAAATGGTCACAAGGAAGGGATATAACATATCCCCCTCCTTGTACTTCATCGTCCTCGATGATTATTTATTCAATGCACTAATATGATCCAACATGGCTCAATACATAAATTCAAAATCCAAAACAAGTGAGGAAAACTCTAAAGGGTCTCATTCCGATCCTCCCAAGTAGCATTGTCTTCCCCATATTGGTCCCATTGGACCTTGCATTTGTTCATCTCATGGTTATGTAAGTGCAGCTTATGTACCCCGAGCACCCTGAGTGGCTATATCATTACCACTCTTGGATCCTGCATCTGCAAGGAATTTGTTAAGTTTTTAGGATAGCTGCAAATGTAATATCACTCCATGTTGTATGTGTTTTCCAAATGTAACAATCTCCATTTCATTTATATTGGGAATGAGGCTAGGAGAGACATGTCCCTTCATGGAACATGTCTATTCATTATTATTTATAAGAAAGGACATGCCTCTTCCCATTAATTATAATTTAATCAATCTTATAATGTTTCATCAATCAATTATTAATTAAGAATAATTTAATAATTTAATATTGAATATTAAATTTTATATGATTAATAATAGTATAACATATATATTATATTATTATTAATCAACATGTATTATATATTCTAATGATCATACGACTGAAGCTACAAACATTAACACTCCCTCTTAGCTAGGGAGGATGATCAAATAGAATGTGTAGTGGTCTCGTGTGTCAACACTTATGACCCTCTCTATAGCTATACAAAACATCAGCACTCCCTCTTAGCTAGGGAGGATAAATCAATCCAATGTCAACACTTATATGACACTTGATAACATCAATCATATGATGTAAGCAATAAAAGCATCATCCTCATAATGTAATCAATAGAAACATAGT
>MU227424.1:2969334-3005327 GCA_018584345.1 Thuja plicata
TTGACAAATTTATGAAGTTGTAATTAATGAAAACCAAAGAAGTTATATATATTTGTCCAAAACCATTCAACAATTATACAAGTGCAAATAAACTTAGAGCTTGCAGTCAAATGAGGACAAGAGTTGCCCACAGTTCTTACAGTGATAGCCGGCCAACTGTTTGACAAAATGCCAAACACATGATTTGCACAATTATCGATAGAAATTTGATGATTTAATGATGAGGCCAACTTAGGCTCTTCACACCATTTTGGGGGAGAATCTGACTTGTCATACTGATGGCCCCCACACTATGCTAAAAAATCACCCACTCTTTGATTTCCATGTGTCACGCCTCTTTTGTTACCATTTTGAGCATTTTAAATTCATTTTATTGCTATTCAATGTTGGGCGCATATTAGGCATGGAGAAGGATTTTCTCCACACTTAGTCAATTTCAACGTTTCATGCAATTTTCTACGTTGGGTGCAATTTAGACTAGGAGAAGGCTTTTTGTTTGAGGAGGAAAATCCTTGGCCCAAGAGAATTAGCACCCCAGAGCGCACTTTTGGCATGGAGGAGGATTTTCCTCTTGAGAGAGAATTCCTTGTACATGGACTTGGGAGAAGAATTTTTTCCATACTTCGCCATTTTTGGTCTTTCCTTGTTTTCTCCATTTTTGGCACACTTTAGAGGGGGTCAAGGAATTTTCTCATACTTAGTCAAATTTTGGACACCTATCCATCTTGGGTGCATTTGAGACATGGAGGAGGAATTTGGAACTTGGAAGAAATTCCTTGCACAAGGTGGATTTGTGCCCATGATTGCACCTGGATCCTGGAGAAGGATTTTTTGAATTTTGGAAGAATCCAATGTCATGATGGATTCCCTCCCCTGGGTGCACTGTTGGGGTGGAGGAGGATTTTGTGACTTGAGGAGGAATCCTTCGTCGTGAATTTCCTCTCTTGGGCGCATCTGATAATTAGTGAAGGTTTTTGGATTGTTGCCATGCCTTAGCCAAATTTCCTCATTTTAGCCTTTTACTTCAACTGACTTTAATCTAGATATTCTCTGTTTCCTTCACAGTCAATGGTCACTTGTTGCCATAAAAAGACTAACTAAAAATAGTAAGTTTGTCCAAACTCAAAATTAGGCCAAATGGGGACACAATGCAACTTACTAAAAATGGACACTGCTAAAAATAGTAAGTTCTTCCAAACTCATAATTAGGCTAAACAAACCAACAAAGACTTAGTGAACTTACTAAAAATAGCAAGTTTGCCAAAACACTTAAAACTTCATTGGTAGGCCTTTTGAAAGATTGATTTCCTTTCCATACTTTGCCAAATTCCATTATCCCTTAATCACAAAACTTCTTTTCTCAGAGCCAAAGGCAAATGACACTTAAATTCCAAACTTAGCATAAATCATTAACGCCCATTTGAACTTATGGAACCTTGGGAAACTACGCCAAAACTACTAGGAACTCAAAAACAAACGACCAAGTGGGCGAAAATGCAGGGGGTACCCATTTGCAATGGGGTGATGTGTGAAAGGGTCACAACAGTACTCCATGAGGAATGCTTTTAAACACCACACTATATTTGGATATCAGCTTCTGAACATCTAGATGGTAACTAGCCGTCTGCTGCTTGGTAGGCACTGAAGGCATGACAAGACACTTTGTGGCCCACTCTACTTGATCATTTTTAAATAGTCTCTCCATCCGCTTTAGTGACACTACTCTCGGTCCTCCATCAAAAATTCCCTTGAGAACTACCTTTATCCCCTGGTGCTCAAATTTCATCTCTAACCTATGTAAAATTAAGGCGAACTCTACAAGTGACATCATCCATGTCATACTTAGAATGACATCATTGTCCTGCATATCCACTACATAGAACTCATCCCTCAACTCATAATTCCCAAGCTGAATATTGAAGCTTGGAATCTTCGGTGTACAAACCAGCACCCATCACCTTGAAACCCCCATGTTTTTTTGTCTACAATTCTCGCTTGGCTTGAACCCTCTCATCAATGAAGTTGTGCCTGGCACTTGTATTTATCAATGCTACCACTCGCTGCTATTACTCCTCTCACCTTAAATGTAATAATTTTCTGATTACTCATGAGTTGGGCAATGGTTCCCTCATCCTTGGTTCCCTCTTGTTTTCCTCTTAACCTTAACTTTTTGAGCACAAAGTCACCAAAGTCACTTTCGATTAGATAAAACCTGAACTGCTTTGGAGAACAACATTATTGGTCATCAATAAGAAGAAATGTAACCAAACTTTTCCAGATGTGGATTTACCAAGTTACAAAAGGAAAGATCAAAATATTAAACTTTATATGTCAGTGCTCATTGGCAACAGGTGTGGGATGATGATCCTATTGACTCTGCTTTGGGATCACTGGGAACATAAAAAGGATTTGACTTCATATTTTTTGTTGGAATTTTTTTTCTAGAAAAATGGCTTATTTTGTGCCATGTAGGAAAGCTAATGATGCAAGTATGGAAAATGATTTCTTTGTCAATGAAATTGTAGGCTGAAATGAATATCCCAAGAGTATAACATCATACAAGAGACACAAACTTAAGCTATTTTTGGAAGACTTTGTGAAGGAAAATTGTCACAAACATACTGATTGGATTTGCATATCATTCACAAATTATCTAGATGTTAAGCCAGCCCGTATGAAATGTCTTGAGATGTGTGGTAGGAGAGGAGTGGATTGATCTGAATTTGACAGGGAATTCGTTAAACAATACAAGGTAAGCGGAAATCTACAAGTATTGTGGAAATCATGGGCAATAACATAAACTCAAAAACAAGAGTTTTGTGCACCACACATCCCCATTAAATTCTTTCAAAAGAGTTTTTAAACACAAGTGTGGAATCCCAATAGTCCTAGGAAACCAACCAGTTCGAACTGAAGAGTCTTTGAGAATAAAACAGTAAACAAAATTACAAATATTTAGAAAACTACAAAATTGGGTAGCCCAACTTGGTGGGGCCATAACTTTCTACTCAGAGCTCCAAATTTGAAACCGCTTGATTTGTTGGAAAGGTATTGATGAGATCTAGTTTTAGTTCCTTAGAACAATGCCTTCGGCAATTGTTCTAAAGAAATGGAAACACTTCTGACCCTAATTGTGCTCCGAGACCTTTACAAATGTGATTTACCAAAACGTAGAAAATACTGAAAAGTTATATTTTCGCATTTTCTAGTTTTTCTCACTCTTGTCATCTCCAAACTGCTTTGGACCTTTCCCAGCATGGCTCTTGGAACTATTCTGGATAGTCCTCGTCATGTTTTGGATCAGTTCCATGCGGCTCCTGATCACTCTCGACACGTGTTGAATCATCCTCATACATTGGATCATGGATACAAATTTTCTATAGATCAAGTTACCCATTGGAGGAAGAAGGATTGTTGAAGTAGAGTTTGTTGAGCTAATACAACAGGTGCAAAAGACAAGGAGAATGAAATTTGAACAAAGAAATCAAAGGTACAAAGAGATTGTCAATAGTTCCCAATGGACAAATACCTTTGAAATTTGTTTAGTGATTAAATTTCAAGAAAAATAAGTTTTTGGAGGAAATATAACATCTTGAGACATCAACTAGTTAGATTTGAGGAGGTTTAAGAACAACTAAATGTTTATTTATATATCTATCATTTAAAATTTATGGCCAAAAGACAAGTCTAGAAAACTATACAGAGCAATTCAGGACATTGCATATAAGAAAAATGTATATGTTTATACGTGTAGCAGCCACCACAATGATGAAGAACATTTATATTTGACAAATTGCACTCCCTCCTAGCACTTGCTTCACCTAATTTGGCTTCTTCATCATTGTTCGAAATATTATCACCATATTAGTCTTCTCAAACTTGGATTAATGAAGAATTGTTTTCCTTCACCTTTATAATAATAATCACATCGCCATTTCCTTTGGAATTTGCAATTCTCTTCCCGAGTTCTCAATAGACCTTCACTTTTTCAGAGGTTCTTTTTATGCCTCTTGTTGTTCACATTAACAAACTATACCTCTTTCCTAGGATTAGAGTGATTGGAAAATTCCCATCTTTTTACAGAGCATCCAATAAAAACAATAAAAATTCAATCACCAATAAGAAACTAAACAGTATAAAACTTTAGTAGGGATAATGGAACCCTTGTTTTCACTAAAGTCCACAAGGATCCAAAATCCACATACAAGAAAAAAAACCCTACAAGAAATATCATATAAACAGTTCAAGGAAAGAACCTACAAAAGCAAAAGAAAATTATCACCAAGCAGAATAACCTGAGACTAGCAGTTTTGAACTGCATTGATCGCTCCAAAAATCTTCCATCACAGTTCAAATTCTGTAGTGAAGATGGAGTCTAC
Organism: Thuja plicata; assembly: GCA_018584345.1. Taxonomy (NCBI): domain Eukaryota; kingdom Viridiplantae; phylum Streptophyta; class Pinopsida; order Cupressales; family Cupressaceae; genus Thuja; species Thuja plicata. Next base: position 2,973,714 of record MU227424.1, read on the forward strand.
AAACCAATGAGGGATAATTATAACCTTATATTATTCACCAAGCCTTAATGCTAGCTTGGGTTTCTATATGCCTTTGATGGAAACAGCTAACAAATTCAATCAACTAGCAATAGAGTATAGTGTAAATTGTTTTTAGCTAGATCGAATTCTAGCTGTTATATACAATTAATTTTATTTTATTTTTCTATTAAGATAGTTCAACACAAAATACAGTTATCCACTTGGGTCAAGTATCTGAAAAACATAGCCCCCATAAAATATACAATTACAAAATTGGGGGAGTGGCCTTATAATCTAACTATATACTATCTTGGAAGTACTAGAGAATATAATCTTTTACATCCTTTTACAAAATATTAAAATATTGTTACTGCTGTCTATTCCCACCCAGTATTCTGGGTGTCATTGTTCCTTGGGGCCCAAGAGTTGTCTTGTGCAACTTCCTGTGCTTTAGCTGAGACTTCTTCATTTTGAACAGGGTGCAAAATGGTGCCACTTCCTTGGCTCAGATTGCCTAGTCGGGTGTTATTCAGCAGACTATTAAGTTCATCCACTTCAAAATGGGCTAGGAAGCTTTGGTTCTCTACAACATAGTTGGCGGCCTGAACTTCATCTTTGTGGATCATTAAGCTGCCTTCCTGCATCAAGATCATGAATCTGCTCTTTGGAATGTTGAGAACCATGGAAACTTGAGACATAATACTGAAATGTGTGAGTTTTAAAATTAAACTCAGTAAGTTTCCTTTGCTCCTATTGAAAAATCTCTCTGTTTCTGTCCTTCCAAAGAGTCCACAAAACTTCATTAGTGAGGGTAAACCAAAAAGAATTAAGCTTTGAGTCAAAAAGTTCCACATATCCAACAAGTATTTCACTCCACGAGAAACCAGGTTTGCAATTCCACATACAGGGAGAACCCAAGAAGATAGCCCAGACCTTTCGAGCATAAAAGCATTCAAAGAAAAGATGTTCAAAAGTCTCCACAGAATTACAAATACTACACATGACAGGCATAAGACCAATGGAGGACAAAACATGATCAACAACAAGCTTTCTTAACAAGAGGAGCCATCTAAAACAAATCTTTTTTGGTTCAACTTTACCTTTCCAAAAGTATTCAAAGAAAAAAAAACCAATCAAAAAAATGGTTGACAGCCTCCCAGCACTGGGTCACCCGTGATATGATGGAAGAATCCTTCTTAATAAGATGATACAACTGTTTAGTGGAGGTTGCATTCAAAGAGTTACCATCACTCCATTTACACTTTCTTAAAAAGGAATCTGAATCAATAATGTTTCTCTTCACTGTATTATTAATTGCTTTACAAATTAGAGTATATGTCTTCTTTTGAGTTTGAGGGATATTAAATTTATTACTGACAAACTCCCACGACCCCAAGTGCTCATCCTTCAAGATATCCTGTATAAGAGATATCTCTTTCTCATTCCAACTTCTTGCAGAGCAGCTTTGAGTGAGAGCTAGGGGTTTATCATTAAGATACACCCCCCACCAAATAGAACGATCCCAAACAATATAAGGAGGACCACCTACAACATTCCTATCTGGAATAAATTCCCTCACCTGAATCCAAGTTTTCCAAAAGGAGTGAAAGACTTTTGACCCGAATAACTTTAGTTTACAGTCTCCCATCATAATGTCACAAATTGGGACATTCTTCCAAAGTTTACCTTTTCTAATAACTGATTTTCCTATGTTGTTTCTGATAAGGATTTTCCATGGTTCATTGCCCCATAACGATTTAATGATCCACTTAGCTGCCAATGCTGTCCCATGTGCTTTAATATCTTTTAAACCTAAGCCTCCATGTTTCTTTTCTTGACAACACCAATCCCATCTTACACAGTGTCTCTTCCTGTTACCCGTGCCATCCGACCATAGGAAGTCTATGAGGATTCTTTCTAGCATATTGACATGGGAGTTGGCAAACATCCATGTTGAAGCATGGTATATATGATGTGCCGAGAGGACCTTTTACACAATTTGGATCCTACCAGCAATAGACAGAGTTTGTGACTGCCATTTAATATGTTTCTTGTTGATCTTCTCATAGATCCAATCCCACATGCTGTAAATATTTGGTTCTACTGAGCAAGGAATTCCGAGGTATCTAACTAGCTTCTGTGGTCCTGCCCATTGCCATCCTTTGTTGGTTAGCCAAGTGGGAGGATCGTTTGACCAACCTAAAACAGTTGATTTGTGGGGAGCAATTTTGGATCCTAAAACCTTACAAAAGAAACCAAGTCTTTCTACCGCAATGTCAAAATTTTCTTTTGATAGCTCTAAGAATAGAGTTGTGTCATATGCAAACTGTGTATTTATAAGGTTCTCTTTGTTAGGAAGAGAAATGCCTTTGACAAGAGGTCCCAGACTCCGAGCCCTAAGAATATAATACATGGCATCTGCTGCAATTACAAACAAAGAGGGTGCTCTTGGGCACCCTTGTCTGATGGATCTCTGCAACATTATGGGTTCTGATAAAGATCCATTAACATCAATAACTGTAGAGGAGTCTTTGAATAAGATGTTAATCCAGTTACAATAGTATTTAGGAAAGCCAAAAGCTTTTAACATTCCTAACACAAACGGCCACTCGATTCTGTCATATGCCTTTTCAAAGTCTAGTAATATCATGGCCACCTGTTGCCCATCAACCCTAGCCCAATTCATTGCCTCCCAACTGGTAACTAGATTCTCAAGGATATATCTGCCTTGTATAAATCTGGTTTGTGTATTTGAAATGAAGTTGCTTAGTAGGGGAGCAATTCTCCTGGCTAATACTTTTGCAATGATCTTATAAGAAAGATTTAACAATGTAATGGGCCTCTAGTTTTTCACTAGAGTTCTATCCCCAACTTTAGGTAATAGCTTCACCACTCCTCTGTTTATGGAGTTTCCAAGAGTCCCTCTGACCATAGCTGTTTTGTACACTTCCATTAGCTCCATTACTACCCAATCCTTATTCTTCTTGTAGAACTCAGCCGGAAGACCATCAAGCCGAGGTGCTTTTCCATTAGGGAAAGAGTCAATAGCTGCTATAATTTCTTCTGCTGAAATATGAGTCCCTAGGAAGGAAGCATTATGTTCTGATATCTTAGTGGGTATTAAAGTAAGGCATTTGTTTAAAGCACCCTCACTCTCTTGGGAAAATTCTGAGGAAAACAGATCTCTGTAAAACTGATGGAAAGCCTCTTCAATGTCTACTGGATTATTGGTGATTCCTTCCTCTACCTGAATTTCTTTAATACATTCTCTTCTGTGTTTTTCTCTGATAATATTAAAGAAGTACCCAAACCCTTTGTCACCTTCACTGATCCAATTCATCCTGGTTCTTATTTTCTGCCCTTGGGTCTTATATCTTTGAATCAATCGCAGATTATGCTTAGTATTTGTTAATTGAATTTCTTTCTCGGGGTCAACACCCTTATTTTGTAACTCTTTCTCTATATTATTCAAGTTAGTTTGCCAAAAGGATTCTATTATGTTCCTATCCATAGCATATTTCTTACCTATGATTTGGAACATGTTCTTCCATGCATCAACCAACTGCTCCCAAGTGTCTATAGGGTTCATCCCAGGATTACAAAGTTTAATCAAATGGGTAACCATTTTAATAGCCTCAAGATTATCAGGATCATCAAGCAAAGACACATTAAGTTTAAAGGACTTTGTTTTTGGGCTCCCAGCTCCTAAATCCCCAATCTTATCAATTCTAATGCTGGTTTGAATAGGTGGGTGGTCAGAAATAGATGCCGGGTACACCATCACTGGGGCATGGCTGCCTTCAGGTATAAAAGAGAATGTTGCAGCATCCCCATAAAATCTGTCGAGTCTACAATAGACCCTCTGTTTGCCTTTCTGATTATTACACCATGTAAACCAAATGTCCTGAAATTATTTATACATATGTTCCATGGGATCAATAAGATTAAATTTTCTTTTGAATTTCTGCCAAAAAAACATCTCATTTCCTTTCCATATATGATCCAGAACACCTAATTTATCTGCCCTGTGTTCTACCATATTAAAGTCCCCCACAAAAATCCAGGGTTAGTACGGAAGATGTTTTACACACAAATCCCACATCTCTATTCTTTCCATATAGTCATTAGCTGCATATATGTTACAAATCCCAACCTCTTCTTGCTCAATTTTAAGAATTACCCATATGATTCTCTGACATGGTGAGCACCCATGACTAACAATTTGTTCTGACCATTTGGGGTTAATGAGAATAGCTACCCCTCCTTTGCCTCTCTCATGGTTCGAGTGGAATCCAATAGCTTTATCCCACAAGAATTTTAAAATGGTATGGGCTTGAAACCCAACTACCTTGATCTCCTGCAGGCAAATGATATCTTTGACAACCAACTGATTATACCACCTCCTAACTGTATATTTTCTATTTGTCATCTCTAAACCTCTAACATTCCAGCTATGGATTTGAAGCATGATAATTATTTCGAATGGGGTTTTGTGCTCTTGCACAATCGGTTAAAACAGTCTGGTAAGTTACTCTTACTTTTATTCTTATTGGTCAGGGAGTTTCTATCCCTAGTCTTCCTTTTCTTCCGCACAACTTCTGTAAACTGCAAATCCTTATCAAAGGCAACAACTTGAAGGGATTCAGGTGAGACAATGCATTCCAGCCTAGGTGGCTGGTGACTTTTACTAGAGGCTTTGATAACCTCAGCTCTCTAATTGACAGTAACCAGAGCTAATTGTTGGGCATTATACTTGGTGGGGGGTGTAGGTACATTCTGAACATTCACTGAACGAGAGCCACTTGAAGGATGGGCATCTGAGGTGGCAAGGTTGGCATTTTCAGAACTTTTAGCAGGAAATACTTCAAAATCTTCATCAAACAATGGATTAGACAAAGAGGCAAACATGTTTTGGTCTACAATATCCACTAGCATATCTGAACTATCAACCGAGAGATTAGGTTTTTCTAGTTTCTCTGTAGGGTGCATCACCGAATCTTTCGGGGATCTACGAGCAGAGTTCTCCTGTGTATTAGAGCTATCTTTATTGCTATCATGATTCTCACTAGCATTATTAGAGTTATTATTTTTGTTTTCATTACTATCCGAGTTCTGCACTGTATTGAATTTACCTTTCTGAATATGTTTTAATGCGGGGCAATCCTTTTTAGAATGTCCATTACATCTACAATGAAAACAGGAATTAAGATTGCCAAGCATTGAAACTTCCCAACAAAGTACATCTCCATCAAATTCCAATGAGATACAATTTGGGAAATCGACTTCCGGTGTAAGGGAAACAAAAACCCTAGCATTTAGGTGAGGCAGAGTAACCCTAGATTGTTCAATTTGTAACACAGAACCCAGGGGTTTCAGCATTTGGGATATAAAAGGCCAGAATTCAACATTCAAATTTTTAATTTCCTCCCAATTCGGGGCCGACTTAGCAACCACATTCTCAACATTGCCTTTAGGGGACCAAGGAAAAACTTTAAACAAAGAGCGTCCGACATTTCAAAATTTCTTATTCAAAACCCTTTCTTGCATGTTGTGATTTTAAAAAAAAATAACAAACAACCCTTTTTGTATCATTCTGCAATAAGTAACAAAGAAACGAGGTTTTTTTCCCCACACAGAGGCAAGCCAATCATCAAAGAATTTGCGAGACGGTAGTGACTCTTTATCCAAGCAAACAAAAAAAATCGCAATGCTTTTTAACCTACTCTGCTCTGATCTAATAGCACTTACCATGTCTTCATTCGGCGAAAGAGAGAGAGTTTTCAATACCGGAGAAGGAGACTTAGCACTTCCTCCTCCGTCTCCGCCTCCCTCTGAACTCCCTCCACTATTTTGTCCACCTCCATCGGCTGCAGCCCGTCCCACTCTACCCTTTTCTGATTCCACCACTCTTCTACTGAAGACTCCATCAAACCCTGCACTAACCGAGAAAAGAGAACTCTCTGCCACCACTTGCTTGTAAGACAATTTGTCATTCGGTTTATCACCCTTAATACCTTCTGCAGACTCGTTACATGTATCATTAATACTACCACTTGCCTCCGCATTGTCCTTAATGATTCCTCCACTTTGCGGGAGATCACCATTATTATTCGGCCCTCCCATCACACACGTGACCCAGGCGGGGGAAGGGTAAACCCCAAATCACAAACGAAGAAGAAATAAAGACCAAGGGCACAAAACACACATAAGCCGATAAACAAAGAAATACTTGCAAGGAAACAAATAAAACATAAAGACTCATAGCAAAGCGACACAAAAATCGAGGACAGGGCAATCGCAAGAAATTCAACACGAGGACACACACAGATGTAAGCATACGTCAGGAACATTAAGTTGCAGAGTGTCCGTCATCTTTTTCATTCTCCCTCAATTAGTTTTATTAATTAAAATCACACTTAATATAAGGCTGGGCCCTTATATTTGTTTTTACATGCCAAGATTGGTTTGGGCGTCAAATTGGGTCAGGAGCTAATGAAAAACGTGTGGCCCTAAATTTGAATTGGCGCCAAAATGAAAGGGCCGACCTTGCAATTCTATTTGTAAAACCCTCATATATATATGAGACATGGTATTGTAAATACATATGTGGAAAATTGGCGATCAAGCACTATATTAGGAGCGAATATATACTAGTGTCCAAGGCAGCAAACACTTGTATTCGGCAACAGAGAATATAAATAACACTTGCGATTTCATTTACAGCAAATTACTAGTCTGGTATCTGATTCAATAAGCAGCGATCAGACTTGACAATCTGAACATAAACTCAATGACAACGCACATATCTAATCAGGCAGCAACTCTATCATCTTGGACAGCGGATTCTTGGTGGCAACCTCATTATTTGTAGCATCGAATATCTATATAGATTCAGAACTGAGATACTGAGATCTGTCAAATTCATCCACATCTGGGCGTGCATACAATATATATATTCAGACTGCAAATCTGGGCATGCATACACAGCAGCGAGTTATAATACATCTGAAAGCAATCACCATTCTGATCTAGGGCAGCAAAACAAGAACAGTTCTGAAGTTTACTCCATTGGCAATACTTCCTAGAAGGCAATATATTCCGATTTGCTTCGTTGATCTACGATCCTCGGCAAATCATCAAATTGTGAGTTGTGTAATTTGATGTTGAAGGTCAATATCAGATAATCTATTTAATACTGGGGTTTTCACCTCCAAGAGGGAGGTTTTTCTAGGGTAGTATGGTGTCTTTCGTTTACCTTGTTTCTTGCAGTTCTTTATAAGCTACATCATATAATACTGGAACTTAACATTTTATAGAATTAGTTTTGTTCAAACTATTTTTAATTATAACTTTGAAATTTCAATACAGTTATAAGTTTTGATCTGATCACCTAAATTAACATATAGATCTTGATTTCAACTGTAAGCCATTAATCATTTGTAGACTATCATCAATCGCTACTACACTTCCTCCCGACAAATTGTAAGAACCACTGCTCAATCTGATCTTTTTTCTTTCAATTTTGGATGTTTGACATTTTATCAAACACTTTGCATGCAAGGTCTGGTTTCTGAGTTTTTGTTTTGTTTTTTGAAGTTTGTTTTCAATGCCAAATGATGAAGAACATGTAGAAATGCAAGTACTAAAATGCATAAACCATAAACAACAAATTTCTCAATGAAAGCTCACTTTATTAGCCTCTAATCAGATTTGATATAGGTTTGAAACTGTTACAACAGAAAACTAATGTCTTCAAATTTGAAGTTTATTAGAAATCAAAATCGTTACATACATGCCTGTAAGCAAGGATAGAAGCCTAACATCTTTTAGAAAGTATAGTCGCCTCAAATGGTGACCAAAATGACTGATAACAACAACAAATGTCTCCTAAGATCTGATATAAAGTGCCGACCTTCAAACCCTAGCTGTGCATTGTCCAACTCTCCCAAAATATGCAAACCCTTATGCGAAAATTGCATAAAATATTCCAGCAATGATAAAAAATTAGTCCGCCTCCAATGCCTTCCAAAACTCAGTTCAAATCAAGTCACCCTTGCTGGAAATGTCTTTAGAAATTGTCTTGACCTTAAAAAATGCATAAACCATCAAAATGGGGTTTGAATCCCTAGCTTCAACAATTATGAAATTAGTTCAATCCATAAACTCTTGTCAAATCACCTTGAAAATGTTGCCAAATGGATGCTATAGATGTGTCATGATCGAGTCTGCAATTATATTCAATTTCAATCAACACCCAAAACCCTAGCTGCCATAGATATGTGAAACCAGCGAATAACAAACCCTCCCCTTGGCTGTTCCAACTGAAACCTGCAACAATGTGCTTTATATGGAACCCTGGGTGGATTCGTTTGACAAGGTGGTATTGGGTTTCCATCCAACCCACTAAATTCTAAAGGTTTTCGTCTTTAGAATTGGCTAGACATGAACATACCACCTGAAAATGGAGAATTCTCAAATAGCATAAATCAACATCATAATGCTTGGAGGGGGTAGGGGTCTATTTATAAAAACTGTCCATGCCACTTTTGGACCCCAAAATCCATAAAATTATTACTAATGAATTTTTTCTTCTCTCTAAGGGGTCGACCCACTCCAAGGAGCAATATTTATTTTTTAATTTTTGCTTTTTTATAATTTTCCCCTTCATAAAGTCACTTTATGAATAAATAAAATAAGTCACTTTATTTTTATATTTTATTTTATTCCAAAAAGTGACTTTTTATCATAATATTATTTAATAAGCTCCCAATAAAATAATATTTCACTTTTAATTTCTCCATTGATAAAATAATGTTAAACCTAACTTTTCATCCCTTATATCTCCAAATTAGCCCACTGGGATGATGAATAAGCTAATAAACTCATTGAGTGATCACTGAAGAGAAGGGGACATTACACATCCAACTTTGAGCTACCATAAGAAGGATTGTCACACTAGGAAATAAAGTGCCGAGCAAATCTTGATTGTTCATCATTATGTGGTATTTTTCTGTTGTTTTTTTTTTCTTTTTTTCTTTATCTAAGAAGTAGAGCTGGTTGAATAAGCTTAATTTCCCATGATTATCATCTTCCATGACTATCAACGAGAGAAAATTTCAATTGGATTCTTTGATTTTGAAAGGGAATGTATTAGACATACTCTATTAAGTAGTGAGAAAGCACAGATACCAGTAGCTATTTTAACTACTAATTTAATCTTATAATGCCAGCCTAGTAAAGAATGACCCGATACTAATTAAGAGTAATGTGCAAGTTCAGTTTGGTTTATTTGAAAAACTTGTAAAGCAGATTGAATTGTTGTAACTTGATAAATATTTTACTGTTTTAAGGATATTCCAACTCCAGGCTTACTAAAGAAGTAGAATAGTCTGATATGGAAACAGGGTCCTAGTATCTTAACAAGTGACCAGCAGCAAAAGGGTATTCTTCCTCGAGTTATAGAATGTATATTTAAATCCATAGAAGCTGCTGATACTACTTCTGAGTTCATTATCAAACTCAGCATGGTATTATTTTTAACTCCCATGGATATTCTTTCTTTCAATACCATAAATAGATGAAAAAACTGCAACTACTTTTGAGCATGTTCATTTCAATATCATATATAGATGATATAGATGCTGGCATATTTATAACACACGTCTTCTGCTTCTGAATTGCATAGGTGGAAATCTACATGGAAAGAATAAGGTTGGAGATATACTCAGAATATTGATGATAGATTCCTCAATACTTTCAAAATTCATCTTAGTTTTTTATGCATCTATTTTTTTTCTCTCTTTTCTGATCCACTACAACTATGAAGGAAGTAAGAACTTGTGCCTCTGTGCTTAATATAGGATGTAAAGGGTAATATAAACAAGATCTTTAGAGAGGTAGGCTGTTTCTGGGCATGATTTCAGAAACAGAATTACAAGATTTCTTAATTTTATGAAATTTGGTGACTGATGTTACATGCAATTTTCACCAGAGACTTATTTGATCCTTCAAAGGACAACCTACAGGTGAAAGAGGATAAAGTACATGGAATCTTTGTTTCAGGAGCAAGTGAGGTACAAACCTTGCCAGAACAAGTGACAGTATGTTTTGGATTAAAACATCAGGGTTAAGAAATCAAATAGTATAGAAAACATATTTAAAGTTTCCATGGTAACAAATAGTGCCCATTAAGAAGGGACTTGTAGTAAATATGGGCTATTATGACGACATGATGATCCATCATCACTTGACCAGAGCTTTAAGTTTAACTATAGAAGAAGAATGGAAAGATACAAATAATGTTTTAGGCATTCTCAATTTTCATCAGTCATAATTTGAAATTAGAGTTGTTAAATGCATTGGATTATTCTTCTAAATTCCCAATTATAGGTGTACACGCCATTTAAATCAATTAGCATTATTAGTTTTCCTAATGTTGATTTTTTATTTATTATCTTGTAACACAGATCTATGTCCAAAATGTACGAGAAACACTCAAGCATATAGCTGTAAGTAATGACATCCCAAAAGTCTACACTTAATTTTATTGCCTAAGTACTAAGATTTTAGCTGCAGGAAGGCATTGCCAACAGAGCAGTTGGAGAGACCCGTATCCATTTCTACCATTTTCTGTTTATGTTTCCTGTATACATATAAAAGCTTGAAGATTGCATGAGCAAGAAATACAAACAAGAAAGGTTTGATGTGGTTTGAGTCTTTTGACAAACCTTATACATTTTAAACTTGTGATCACTTAATTAGATCGACCAGAAATGAATTCCACAAGTAGCAGAAGCCATTGTGTTTTCCTTGTAACGATCCATCAGACAAACACTGAAGATAGAAGGTAATAACACGAAATCAGTTTTCAAATTTATAGCTGGTATATGTCTGTTGAATATCCGCTCATTAGTTTATTATTCCTTTCATGTGTTAGAGAATTCACATGTTAGAGAGGACAACAGGCCAAGGATTTTCGAACGTACTCCAATTCCATGAGGAATATTTGAATGTCCTATGCATTTGGATTAAAATCAGTCCGTAAAATTGCAATCATACACATGTTTCACAAAGCCAATGTGATTCTTGAGTCACATCATGCTTTGCTTTGATTGCATAATCTGTTGAAGCAATTGCATCCCCATGCTTATTGGTCGCAGTCACATTTGTCCTTGTTGCCTCTTAATGTGCATTCAAGATGTTTATATGGGGCTATGGTAAGTGTTGATGACCAATCTGTGTGGTATGTAGCTCCTGAAAATATAAATAGGTTGTACTATAAGGTAAATCTAATTCAGTTTACACTTAGAAAATTTTCAATAATGAAGAAATTTGATACCAAGATGTATGTTTAATTTTTTATATCTTTTGAATTGAAGTACTTTAACTTTCTACTTTCAAAAAATATTCTGCCTGTAATTTTGGTTTTGGTTGCTAACTGTTTACTAGCAAAACAAGCACAATAGATTCATGACATGGCTTAACTGTCTCCCATGTTCTATAAGTCTAGTGGTTGTTGGTGCAGGAGCACCTAGGTTAGAAAGCATTTCGGGTTTGTAGGTTGTTTGTAAGGTGTTTTGTTCTACTTCTTTTGTAATGACCAAGGTCAATTCGGTGAACAAACACCATAGTTGCTTAGTAGTTTGCTTTTCAGTTTAGTGTGTGTTGAGGTAGTTTGTAAACCTCTAGAAATCCAACCAAGGCTCTAGCAACCGAAAATTGTGAAGTGGCACTAAGTTATACTGGTGCTCGGTTTATACTGTTGCTTGAGAATGCTACTCAGGAATGTTGCTCGGGTTACTCTACGTCGCTCGGTAATGCTGTTCAGAATGCTCGGTGATGTTGCTCGGGGTTGCTTGTGGGTGTCAAGTTTGTTCTGACGCTCGGGTATTGATATTTTGTTTGTACCGACGCTCGTTTTGATGCTTGGTAAGGTCAACACTGATGCTCGGTAATGTCGGTTAACGAACCGCAAATCACGACTTTGTCTTTCATGACCACCCTAGTCAATCTTAACGGCTCAATATGTGTCACCTTGTCTTCAATGGGTAGTTACACCTGTCCGAAGTGATGGCAGGTTGTTGAATGATCACCCATACCTGCATTCATGAGGTTGGTGAAAGTTGTTGAAAAATGCGGGATAAATATCTACCTACATGTTTCCACAGAGGGTGGGTATTGTAACAGCTAGAGGAATTTTTGAATAGAAGTTACAGAGTGTTTTTAGTCTATTTTTCGAGTTTCACTGTTTGTTTCAAGTGCAAGTAGATTAGTTTTATTCTGTTTTGCAGGTTGTGAGTTCTTAACCCGTTTTGGGTAGTTATCGTTCATGGCTCCTCGAGGTTCTTGAATCCATGGTTAGAACCATGTGCTTGGATAGAATTCGAGAGGAGTACATAGCTTCCTATTGTGTTTCAGTAGGAGAAATGTTAGACACGAAAGTGGAGTTCTTACTCTAGGCGAGCTTGAGGATAGTCCGGTTAGGGAAGAAAAGCGAAGAAGAAAATGTTGTGAGAGTATTGGCTAAATAAGTTGGTTTAGCCAGAAGCATGAATCTACCCTTGTAGGTTCAGTAAGCATGTAGTGATAATTTGTTGATGGGGGACTGGGTCTTGAGTGAAAGGTGAAGATCCTAGTGACTTCCCTTAGGTTAGGGTGTAGAATACCCTAGGAGGTCTGAGCAGGAGACTTTAGAGCAAAGTCAGGCTGACTCTCTAGCATTGGACCTACTACCTTACATCAGTTGTATCAGGCATTAAGAGGTCGATCTTTTGGTGCAACGACAACCGACAATGTGATGGCTGCAAATAAACATTTACACATCTCTAGCCTTTGACACCATTGCCTTCACCCAATCAATTTTCCCAATGTCCTTCAAGGTATTTTTCAATGCATGCATGCAACATGGGGCCCAAAAAATGTTCTTATAAGCACCCTCCACCATTAATTCAGCTAACTCACACACCCAAGTTGAATCAGTGACTACTTACACAACAATAGAGGGTTTGACCTCTTTTATAGTATCTCGCAAAATCTGAAATTGGAAGGCTGCATCCTTCCTTTTCCCTAAACAATCTACAGCTCTAAGAAAATAAGAGGCTATTGTGCTAGTGACAATAAGATTGATGAGTGACCGATGTTTGATATCAGTCCACCCATCCATGATGACGGAGCATCCATCCCTCAACCATGTATGTCTCATATCCTCTATCAAAATACTCACTTTGGAGTACTCTCTATCAAGAAGGGTGGTATGTAGTTTAGTTTCTACAGGTGGAACAAATGAGGGACCAATAGCATAGATATCTTTGCACATTTGTTTAAAATATGACGAATGTGAGACATGGAATGGTATAGCATGAGCATAAATAAATTTGGCAATAGATGATTCAGCCACCTCTCGCGCTTGCAAATTAAACAAATTAGAAACATTAGCTTCTCTCTTAGTCTTCTTTGCCTTTCCTTTCCTAGAAGTGGGAGTGGCACTTTCTTCCTGGTGTCGTGGTTTCTTCAATAGCCAAAATTTCAAATTTTTGTTAGTCATGTCCGAGGTTGTTTGTGGGGTCAAGGTATTTGTATATTTGCACATATTTTTTGTCATGGTCCTTCGGTCAAACTTTCAAAATCTTATTATATTTTCATCTTCCCTTGTCCTCTTGAGTGCATTTGAGAGATGGAGGAATTTGGAGTTTTGGAAAAAAATTCCTTGCACTCTAGGAATTCTCGTTCCTAAGCGCAAATGGAGCATGGAGAAGGATTTTTTTAATTTGAAAAAATTCCTTGGATTAAGAGAATTTCCTCTCCTAGGCGCATTTTGAGGTTGGAGGGGGATTTTCTCCACACTTAGTGAAATTTCATGTCCTTTCTTTTTTTGGATGTTTTTCAAAGATGTTTTTTTCAGACTTAGCCATTTTTTTGATGTTTTTCATGCCTTTGCACTTTTGGATATTTCAAGGATGTTTCCAAACAACCAGTTTCTGATCAACTGCCTTGCTTGCTCATTCTTTTGGATATAGAACTGGATACCCTTTTTTCTCTTTATTAGCCATAGCTCACCTGTTGCCAAAAATAGACTTTCTAAAAATAGTAAGTTGTTCCAAAGTCAAAATAAGGCCAATCCGGGACGCATTGAAACTTACTAAACACAGACTTACTAAAAATAGAGACTGCTAAAAATAGTAAGCTATTCCAAAGTCAAAACAAGGCCAATCCAGGATACAGTGAAATTTGCTAAAAATAGACTTACTAAAAATAGGAACTTTTGAAAATAGTGAGTTCATCAAAACACTCAAAATTTCACTAGCAAGCCATTTTGAAAGATTTTTCCTTTCCTTAGCCTAATTTTTTTAATCTTTCATTCCATTTGAATGCTTGGGGGCAATTGCTTGGTAGTGGAGGATTTTGTCACTTGGGCACAATTCCTTGGCGATGGAGGATTTTGATGCTTGGGTGCAATCCCTTGGCAGTGGAGGATTTTGTCACTTGAGTACAATTCCTTAGTAGTGGAGGATTTTGTCACTTGGGCGCAATTACTTGGCAGTGGAGGATTTTGATACTTGGGCGCAATTCCTTGGCAATGAAGGGTTTTCTCACTTGGGCACAATTCTTTGGTAGTGGAGGATTTTGTCACTTGGGTGCAATTCCTTGGCAGTGGAGGATTTGTCTCTTCAGCGCATTCCTTGCCTGTAAAGGATTTTGTTCATGACCAAGTCATTTTTTTTTCAACTTTCCTTGCATATAAAATATAACATTTAAGTATAAGTCTTTCTTATACTTTAAGTTATATGTTATATAAATATTGTCAAGATGTTATATAAATATTGTCAGGATGTTTGAGAATGGTTTCAGATCTCCAGGAGTTATAATGGAGATTCTAGATTTTAGAACATCCCAAAAATTTTCAGACTCGGCCAAATTTCAGTAATTAGCAAGCTTCCATTAGTGTTCTTTTCCACAACTTTTTTTTCAATTTTTCTAATAAATTTGATACTGGAACAAGGATTCTCCAAGAATTTTCACATCTTTTCCTGGATTGGAATCAGGAATCTTGACAACTTTCCATTCTTTTTTGAATTTCTTTCCTTCCTTCCAACTTAGACTTTGGTGATCTTGAATTCTTCAGACAACCATTTTTTCTATTCCTCCATGCTTTCCCAACTTGGTCTTGGCCAATACTTAGCCATTTTAGCTCATTCCTAATGGTTTCCAAACTCAGTCTTGGCCAACACTATAGGAACCCCAATAGGTTCTAACTTCACCACTTTAATATTCCTTGCTATTCCGGGTGCAAATTTGAATCTTAAGGAATTTTGTCAAACACTTGTCTCGCAAAATCTGAACTTGCTGCTCTTTGTTTCATTTAGTTTGTCTTGTTTTCATGATTGCAAATATAAATGCTAGAAAATGAAGACTAAGAACTACACATATGCCAAAGATGCAACACAAGACCTTTTTTATACCTCCCAGATGCAGATCAAAGACTTTTACTAATGCAATTCAACACCTTTAGCTAGTTGACATTTTGTCATACACTTGTCATGAGAACTAATATGCTGATTAAGAGCAATATAGATAGCAACATTACATCAAAAATTGGGTGTGCAACTTATTCCATCTTGTTTGATTCAAACAATTTACAATGTAAGATATTTGCAAAATTGACACTTAACTATTTAACACATGTTATGAGAAAAACCTGGTAACCAACGTGGTTGTCATTTCTTTTCCCTTCAACATTCATTGTAATGACTCCATACAAGCATTAATATCTCCTAAGTCATACGCTGAATGTATTAGGAAGCCCAAACTATGATGAATGACTCCTCATAGCTAACGCCACTCCTTGGAAACCCACATGAGGACCAAAGGAAGCTGCGGATGATGCATTTCTTGTACGGTAGCCTCTAATAATGACTCACGCCAATTCTTATGGCTGAGAACTTGCAACGCAGACCAATTCCTTGAACCTGTAGCAATTCCTGAGATATCTATGGATTCAAAACATCAATTCTTACACCCTTGAACTCAATCATGGCCTCTGTATGAAGCCATAGAGGTTGCACAATTCATTGGACATTGAACCAACTTAGAGTGCTGGAAATCCTTGAGAAATTTACAATACCACAAGTTGAGAGGCCTGAAACCCTTTTCCCAATTTCTCTTCAGCAAACCATAAAAAACAAAGCATCCAGAATAGTAATCCCTTTCTTCTCTTTGACTTTTTATGATATAACATGAAGTTCGATCCATTAATCTTCTCCTACAAGTCACTTGAATGACTTAAATTCATTTCTTTTTTGATGCAAAGTTAACTTTATATTATATCATTAATACTTTTTCAATGAGTATTAATTACTCATTACCCTCAATGGCCCCACTTTATTATAAAGTCAATTTATAACTTTATAATATAACTTAAATAATTAAACATCATTAAAGGCCATTAAAATATTAACATCTCATTAAATACTCATTATTTTGATGAGCCGTCTGAACTAGGGAGTCAACCACTGCATCCACTACGCATCCATCTGCCTTACTAAAAATAGTAAGGGTTCCTCTTGAACGTCACAAACTTACTATAAATAGTAAGTATATGAAACTGAACCCAAACGAAGTCCAATCTGAGCCAAACAGAGACCAAACTGGAACATACTGAATTCTAGAGAAGATATGAACCTCCATTATCCAAGCCTCTGCCTTAGAAGACCCTCTATCCACAATAATTGGCCTACAAAGGTCACAATAATAGGCTAATCCCTCGAACCTGATGCTTATGAAAATGAGGACATTACAAACACTTAGTCACTTTGACCGTTCTTTGTTCAATTTCCATTGTGGGTGCAAACTAGAGGGTGACATGGAATTTCCGAGGACTTAGTCATTTGTGTCCATTTTGATCATTACTTAGCCAAATTTGGCTGATTCTCCACTTTTGAACATTATATGACTTGGCCATTTTTTTCAAACTGCCATTTTGGGAGCTCACAATAAAAAATTCTCCATACTTAGTGAATCTTCACGCCGCTTTCCTCTTTGGGGTGCCTTTTTCACGAAATTTCTTCAAACTTATTAATTTTTTGAGCTTTCCATTTTTAGAGTGCCTTTTTTAGACAATGCTTTTTAGACCAAATGCATCATCTGATCACCATTTCGGATATAGATCTAGATACCCTGTTTCCTCCTCTTCAACTAGAGCTCATCAATTGTTAGGACAAACCTGCCAAAAAGAGACTTACTATAAATAGTAAGTTTGTTTAAACACAAAATTAGGCCAACCAAAGACACAGAAAAAATTACTAAAAATAGTAAGTACTTCTAAACTCAAAATAAGGCCATTCCAGGATGCAATGAAACTTACTAAAAATAGACATACTAAAAATAGAAAGTATGTCAAAATGTTCAAAATTTCATGGGTGATCTTTTCGAAAGTTCAATTCTTTCTCACTCTTGACCTAATTCATCAACAAACACATAGTTTGCATTCTAGGAGCCAAAGGTTGTCCAATACTTCTCTTCTAGACTTAGTCAATTTCACCAATTCTCATTGAAACACGGGGAACCTTTGGGGATTGAGCCAAAAACTAGCAAGAATGAAAGCCAGAAAGACAAGGCATATAGCAAAAGAGGGGTTTCCCATTTGCAATGGGGCAATGTGTGAAAAGGTCACAACACAACCTACCCTTGGACATCCACGATCTCAAAAAAAATCGTTGCAGCTTAGATTTTTTTCTTGTCAATTCAGACTCCTTCATTTGGTCTCTAAGATCTTTGTGCAGATTGAATTTCACCATGTTGCAAGTTCTTCAAATCAGATTGAATCCTCTTCGAGTGGATTGGGTTTTCACTTAAAAATTGGAGATTCATCTTTTATTTTAACAACCTCCTAAACTTCTTGATAAATTTGTCCAAGTCAAGAATGGGCTCCGACCTACTGTTCACCTTCCTTTCCTGAGGAAGACCTCCAGGCCAAATGGCTCCAAACGTCCGATGCATGATGGTGGGGAAGCTCTCATGGATGTCGACTTTGAGTCGGATGAGGACATCATGATCATGGAGCCTTCTTGTTTTGCTAGTTAGTTGGTTGTTGCATCCTCTTGGATGGTTGTATACAGGCTAGTAAGTTCATCATTGGCCATTTTTCTGTTCATAATTGGCCTCAGGTATTAGGGTAGACAATGCATTTGGATTTTACTTCGTTTAAATTCCAGTTGTGTCTTCTCTTTGTACAGACTGCTCTAGTTTAGATTAAGAAAGGTTAGGTTTGTAAGCGTATGTTTATACAAGGAGGCTGACATTACAAGTTTTTGGTAAGTTTGTTATATATAATACAAATTATTAGTAGTAGTAGACCCCAATAGCCAGTTTGAATATATGTAGAAGCTTCAATGGTTTCTAATCTGTAGCAGCAATGGCAAGTTAATTAAAATAGATACCTGTTTATTATAATTACAAAGAGAAACAAAACTTAGTAATGAATCAGCTTGGGTAGATGCATATTGACACTCAGAAATAGACATCCAATAATACATAAAGATAGATTTAATTACATTCATACTTAAATGCTAAAAGATATATTTATAAAGAGACCTACAAACATTAACAGAATGGAGTCAATAACATTAAGGCTTGCAGGCAAGCAACTAAATAGGCAAACAAACAAGACATACCAATGAAAATGTACACACAAATATATATACAAGAAAATAAAGAGAGAACGTACTCACTTAAACACATACAAATATACAATAAATGGACAAATACACAAACTCACAAATAAAAAATGAACACACACTTAATCCATATATATATATGTGTGTGTGTGTGTGTGTGTGTAGACATATATACATAGAATATATATACACTTATATGTACAAATATAAATAGGTATATTATTAAATAAATATACATTCTTATATATATTTACACAAATGTAAATATATATATAAATATAAATAAACACATCTACATATATATATATATATATATATATATATATTTATATAAAACACATATATAAGATAAACATATTTATATTAATACATATAAAATATAAACATATACACATGTAACCATAGTCATAGAGGCAAACAAGGACTAATTCATAAAACTAAACAAAGAAGATATATGAGTCTTTAAATCTCAATTATCCTAACCAACTCCGCATATGTAAGAAAGCTATCAGGAACGCAAACATTTAGATACTAAAAACATCTATTAATAAAGGAATGGATATATTTCCCAAGGGGCAATTAGCCAACTGACTATTACCTCGAATTAACCAAAAGGAATAATTCTCCTTTCCTTAAAATCGAAAAGTTAAATCAACAAAAATAATGAAATTAATCTAAAACACCGGACAAGGCCCCCGTGATAATAACAAAACCTAGGAATGCAAAGGCAGCTCTCCCATATCATAATCATAATTAACATGCCTTCTTACTCAAGCGGAAAGTTAGTAATGAGCGAATCCCACTATTAAGCCCTATAGAAACATTGCATGGTAAGGATGGGCGAAATAACAAAAATGAAGTTATCAAGGTAAGTAGATAGGACAAGTTATTTTCAATAAAACATAAATTATAAATTTGCTTTACAGTTGGAGAATTTTGTAAAAACTAATTTCTTTCTAAAAAACATACAAAGCTAGGAACTATATTAATCCCGGAAAGATAATGAGGAAAGTGTAATTTTTTGGATATATATGTATTTTTATTGTTTAATTACGAGACATAAACTGACAATGATCTTAGTGAAGGCTCGAGGTGATGCAGGAAACAAACACATACAAGACTCACGAAAAGGGAAGCCTCGTCTACACATCGAGTAATTAAATGTGAAAAGGATATTCCATAAGCCAAAATGACGTCTTAAAGAAGCAAATATAATGAAATCAATAATTCCAGCCCCTAAAAAGGGAAGTCAAATTTGTATACAAGGGCATCCTCCTGAAATAAAATGTAATAAAGGGAAATGCCCTTTCAATTTTTTCCTATGTATCTTTTGGACCTAGGTCCTGAGCAAGGCTGGAGGTTTTCTTGACCCCATTCTTTCCTACCAGCGCCCGCACAGAATGGGGATGTAAACTTTGTTGGATAATTAATAAACTCTGGCCTAGGCCTTTTACCGATCAAAACAAAAAAGAATGGGCTCCGACCTGACTTTGGACACTTGTCCCAAGTCAAGGTTAGGATCCGACCCGACTTTCGACAATCTCCATTATGACAACTAAAGACACGTTAAGTACTTGCACTTCAATATACAAACTCATTCTTTTTTCCCTCTAGTTGTTCGGATTTTCCATTGCTAGATCATATTCTCTCCATGATTACTAATCAATCGGTTGTCTTAAACATTTCAAACCTGGTCCAAATCACATGATGAACATTCAGATTTCCTCAATTTCATTGCCTTGTTGCTTCAATCATCATTCGGGTTGGATTCATCAATTGTTTACTCAAACTGCCCCAATTCTTTACATCCAATTTCCTTCATCTGTTTTTGGGCCAGGCTCGAGGTTTTGCAGGTGCAAGTGAATTGTGTATAAGGGTAATCAGAATCTTGACCAAGCGTTAGACCAGAACTTGCCAACTTTAACTCACTTGATGATTCAAATTGGGACTAAACGACTTAAATCTTCAACTTTGCCCAAACTTGACTTTACTAACCATGGGACTTCAAAGAAAATCATTTCCAAATCTAGAGTAAGTCGACTAACTACTCTACTGCCAAGCAAAAGAGGGGGTCCCCATTTGCGATGGAGCAATGGTGTGAAAAAGGTCACAACAGTCATCACCCGTCTTTGCCAAGTTTGTAATGTCCCCTTTTTGGCCAACAAGGAAAGTCGGGACAATGACCTAATTCCTACTTCTTTGTCAAATGGTTGCAATGAAAACCAAGTAAAGTTGTTTCACCAAATATTAATTGTTGTTTCTGTTATAAAAGTATAAATCTAAGCAATATTAATATAGAATGTATAGCAATGTATGATATATATATATATGCTTATTAATTATGCTATGAATATGTTTGCTTTATCACTTATAGTGATAAATGCTAGATGCAATGTTTGATATGTGAAATGCTTGTGCAATCGATAGGTATTGCTTTCAACACAATTTAATTGCTATGTCTAATCTATGAATCTGAAATATGCAATATATTAATATTGCCTTAACAACGATATGTTGCTATTTTTGATGTGTATCTATAACCTTGCAACTTCGATAATGACTATTATATCTTATTTACATTTAAGGTGTTGTATGCAATGAAAATACCTGCAGGTGCACAACAAGCCAAAACATGCAAACACAAGAGATACAAAGTAATCAAAGCATGCTAATAACTTTAAATACAACTAGATTTTCACTACAACCTCCGATGAGCTAAAACAAGTGCACCTAAAACTTATTTGATTTTTTCTTAGAGATTTTGTGGGTGTGCTTTCCCAACACAATGCAATAAATCCCATTATGATGCAAGCTAGAAGATGGTGAAGGGATTGAGAACAAGTATGAGGAACTTGCCCCAAGCTTCACATGATGAAGATGAAAATGCAATAGCAATCTAGAATGAAAATGCAAAATCAACTAAACTAAGACTGATTCCATTACCTAACATGTAATCTCTAGATTTGAAATGCAAACTAAATTAGTATGAAAAACTAAAGTGCTCAAGTGCTCAAATGTGCAAGTGCTCAAAATGCTCAAGTATGCAAAATGCTTACATTCACTAACTATTTGCAAATGAGGAGGGAGACCTCGTTTTATGGATTAGACATGAAAAATGAAGGGCTAGGATTAAGAGGTGGAAAATGAATGGCTGAGATTAAAGGTTAGGTAGAGTTTTGGTGGCAGTGAAGTAGATTAAGAGGCAAAAGGGATGAGTGGCTAGGATTAAGTGGTTAAAGGGAGTAGTTGACTTTTCAATTGGAGGGAACAAGAATTTAAAAAAGTCACCTATGTGTGCAAGTGATTAAGGCTAAAAGGGTTTTAATTACCTTTATAGTGTAATTAGAGCGATTTTAGCTAAAAGAAAGGAGAAGTGAGATTTAAATTAAATTAAATTTAATTTAAATGGTGTTTAGAAGAATTTTAGAGGAAATAGAGGGATTAAATAAATAAAATTTATTTAAAAAAAATATGGAGGAAACATATATTAAAATAAAATTTTAATATATTAGAGATAGGATTAAAATTAATCTTAAGTACAAGGTGATGAATTTATTTAATAAAATTAAATAAATAGTTGAATATAACAAATGTAGTTAATTTATAAAAATTAACTATATTGTTATTGGCAATATTAATTAAATTAATATAGAAATTAAGAGGGACAATTTAGAATGTCTACAGGTGCTTGCAATGTCTTCAATTATCACTTACAGCAATAGTATTGTTGTGTCTGATCTGATCTTGATAAATGTGCAATATGGTGGCTATGTCTGATTTACAATCTTGATGATGTATGCCACTGATTTGCCAAGTGGCAATTTTCTCAATGAGAGCTGATCCAATACTAGATATGTATAAAAGAAGAAATGTCCAATGATGATTGAATGACCGATTTCTACTTCCCTTATGTATTTTGTTAGATGAAGGGATTGCACCTCTTGTCTTTGAATATACACCTCATAAATTATGCCTCTGTATTACACTTACTAATCGCACCATTTAGTTTTCTAGTTGACTTGTATACAAATCGCACCTCCTCATTAAATAACCACGCACCTTCTAATACTTGTTAACATCGTATCTGCTGATTGACTAATCTTAATGATTAGTTCCTTATCGATCTATCACCTTTAATTGTTTTTGCTAGGACGGAAATGTCAACATAGTAATATGAAACATCAATTAGTCATTTATATAAAGGCTGTCTTCATACTAATAATAATCTCCTCAAATCCACATTATACTAGATGCCGACTTAATATTCAATTGCTTCTGATAATTATAAAAAATGTAGACTTGAATGGCCCTAGGTAGTATCACACCAATACAACATGTCTTTATTCATAGGGTATCGATTAGTTGATTGATGGTATCCATAGTTACAAGACTCAGACTCGCCCCAAACTCCGAAAGCTGATTTCTGACTCGGACTCGAACACGGAATCCAGACTCGGCAAAAACTTGGCAAGGACTCGACAATTGATAACCCCCAAAAATTTAAAGATTTTTAAGGATTTAAAACTTTTTTCATGCATCATTTAATAAATTAACATTAAGACACAATAATTGAGATAAATAGAAGCTACTTTGCAGACATACACAAGTTTACATTGATAACATAAGTATAAAAGATGGGTAAAAATTTATTCAGTTCAAGTCAGAGAATACAAAGAAAAGGGCAAAAGGCCAAACCAAAGACAACCAACAACGAAGAGGAGAGCACAACCCATAGGGGGAGCCACTATACAACTTTATCCTGCATAATTAACCTATGTAACATCTATATATAATCTAGCCTCAAAAGGTCTCGATCATCCACATTCCACTCATTCAAATTCTCTAAAGCCCATTTTTCCAAACAATCAGCCACTCTATTCCATTCTTGTGGAATATGACAAAAGGAAATGTAGTTCAATGAAGAGGACAGATACATCATTTGTTTAACCACCCCAGCTAATTGCCAATTAGCCTCGTCCAGATGTTGGGTATTCAACATATCAATAACTATCTGAGAATCCGATTCACAAACAATCTTCTTCCAACCAAGAGAGCATCCTTTTTATTGATCACATAAGTATAAATGTAAATTTCTAAATGAAATAATTTAAACTAAATAACACACTAGAAATATAAATAGTGTCACTGTCCAATGTCTACAATATTCATGGAATATGAAGTCCATGGAATCTAAAGTTCGAAACATATATCAAAATAAAAGCTAGAGCCTAGAAGACTAAGGCTCAGAGTAGCCTATATCTGTGACCAGTCAATTCCGCAACCTTCCTACGTGTACGCCTAAGGTCCTAGAAGATTTTGCAGCCATGATCGCTGCCTGTGTCTGAGGCTCATCCTCAGTGACATCCACATCCTCATCCTCAGATTCCTCACTCTTAGCCTTAAGGTCCTCCAATGGGTCTCCTTGTGCTCTAGCCTCCTCCTCTGCCATCGCTGATTTGCTATTGCCTTTGCCTCTCGATCCACCTGATCTGCCGGTCTATGCTCTAAAATCCCAATTTTTTTCTCTAATCACTTTGCAAAATGCAATTTATCTAAAATGCAATGCAAATGAATTGTGTAAACGTTGGGGAGCACAACCTGGATTTTGATGTGGTACTTGACGATATGCACCAAGGTATGAGGAACCAAGATGACAAGTTTCCAAGTACGTGATAAAAAGGTTCAAGTACAAAAAAAACTAACACATACAAGTAGTCAACAAGCATGCACAACAAACCAACATGTTGCCCCTAGGAAGCTGAAAACCAATCGATTATTATATGATCGATTGAGGATGGCAAAGTTAACGATAAGAACAAGGCACATCCAAGGATTGGGAATGATACATCCCATGATGATGATTTGATGAAAAGTTGATTGTCAGCTGATTCGGATTAACATGATGACATGGTTAAATATTGATATGTGAGATTGAAAGATTGGATTGCATGGATTAGGATTAATAGCACTTGATTTTATTACAATTTTTAAAGAATTTTTTAGAAATTTTAAGGATTTTTATTTTTGAGCAAAGGAGGGGGCCGAAGCCAAGCAGCCCGTCCATCAACGAGCGGCTCCACTCCACGCAGGGACGGCTCCACCCCCACGCAAGGGCGGACGCAGCCGCCTGTCAATAGACAGGCGGCTCCGCCCTTTGCAGGGGTGGGTGTAGCCGCCTGTTCGTAGACAGGCGGCTCCACCCCCGCGGAAGGGCGGGCACAGCCGCCCGTCAATAGACAAGCGTCTCCGCCTTTCACAGGGGTTGGCGCAGCCGCCCGTTCGTAGATAGGTGGCTCCGCCGCCGCAGAAAGGCCGGCGCAGCCGCCTGTCCACCGACAGGCAACAGAGCCGGCGAAGGGAGGTGAGGATTTATTTATATATTTTGAGTATTTTTTTGTGATTTTTATAATGATTTTTTGAATTATATATTTTTTACGATTTTTTAGAGTATGTCAGTCAAGAGAGGAAAAATAACTTCCAATGTCCTTTTACAATATAAGATCATTTTTGGCCTCGCGGGGCAGTTCCCCTCGACCCCGCCCTGTGAACGCGCTAGGGGCCCTGCCCCTTGGACCCCTCAAGGGGCATTGTCCCTTGACCCCATCTTGGGGGCACTACCCCCAAATCCCGGTAGAAAAATCTGGGGAGAAACTGCGCCGATAAAAGTGAGGACAAAGAAACCTTCAAGTCTATGCTCCATACAACAACACAGATTAGGTAGAATGGGATGAGAAGGTAAGCGAATTGCATTGGATGAGAGGAAGATTGGATTAGAAGATAAAGATATTTGATAGGCAAGATGATTTGAAGAAGATGAAAGGACGATGAAAATATTAGATAGGAGGTGGAAATGACAAATGGAGTAGATGAGATTGGATAGGAGAATGGATGAAGGAGCAAATGGATAGGTAATTGTAAGATATGGAAGACTATTAGATGGGGGATATGGAGGAAAGAGATCCAAGAACTAGGTGGAAAAGGAGTTAAATGTCCCACAGTAAAGGTAGCAAAGTGAAAGGTGGGAAGATGGGGGATAAGGGATGTGAGTGAAAGACTAGAGGATGGGGAATAAGCAGAGTGGGATCCAAGGACTAGAGGATGGTGTGTAAGGGATGTGAGTGAAAGATTAGAGGATGGGGAATAAGTTGAGCGGGATCCAAGGACTATGTTGCAAAAGATGCCCCCATTCTAGAGGTGGGAGGATGAAGGATGAAGAGATGGAGGATAAAGGCTATATGAGATGGATAGATGGATAGTGTGTAAAGGATGTGTAGGGAGGGGATAAAAGATTGTGTTGTTCAAAGCATGCATGGATATTGTAATACCACTAGATTTTAAGCAGGAACAAGGACATGAAAGTGACATGGATTTGGATAAGGGATATGAGATGGAGGATATGAATAAAATAGGTGATATGATAGGAAGTATATATATGGAATAGGATAATGGATAATATATGGAGCAAATGCATGGGATAACCAAGATCAAAGACATGGAAGGGAGTATGGACTTATATGGGATTATGGATGGTGGATGGAGGAAAAGTATAAGAAAATGACTATGAGATGGAAGATATGGATAGGATGTCAAGATCAAATATGGATAAAGTGGATGAATTTATGTATGCTAATGGCTAGTGGATGGATAATGAATAAAGGATATGCTAGGTCCATATGGATGGATGGAATGAATATGATAGTCAAGATGAAAGATGAGAAATGGATGTACTTAGAGAGGATGATGGATGAGGGATAGGGTGTATGGAAGGTATATTTGGTAGGATAGTATGGATGGAGCTTGCCCCCAAATGTAGAGTGCAAGGGGATGAGGATAAACGAGTTGATATATGAGTGGATTTGGAAGACAATAGATATGTGAGAGGAAAGTGGTGGAAGGACTCAAGCATCTAGTTCCATGGATGGTATCCCTTGATATATCCTCTTTTTTTTGATATCATCAAGGCGCCTGTTTACCAGCTTTTCACCAAGATGTTTTTTTAGGACATCTTATAATTTATTTTTTTGTATTTTTTTTCAGTTTTTTTATTTTTTTGTATATTTTTTCAGGAACTTTTTTTGCTTTTTGAAGATTTTTTATGCTCATAGATGTTGATAGGATTGGGGGGAAGGGAGATGAAATGGATGGGGGATATGAAGGGTGGAATAATGACTTATGCATATAATTGAATTAATGGGAGGGGATGATGGGGAAGGATTGGTGGATAATGGATGGAAGGTTGGCAGACTGATGAATAAATGGAGGGAGTTGGAAAGATCGTCATTGGCACACACCTTGAAGGGTGGTAGAGTAGCAGAGGAGGATATTGTGAAGGATATAGAAGAGAAAAGGTAGATTTTGGGATGTAAGGACCCAAAATGGATTTGGAAAATGAAGGATTTGAGGACTTATGATTGGATGAAGCTTTTGGGTTAGCAAGTTTGGATGCCAAATTTGATTTTTTTTTATATGCATTGCTTCAATAAGTAGTTTAGGAATCCACATGAATTTCTTTTTGGGCCTTTGTAGCCTTTTGAATTTTTCTTTCTTTTGGATCTCATTTTTCTTTTTTTGAACATGTCTTTTTAGATGGGACATGTTGATCCTTTGATTTTTGTGGATTTTTGGCTTTATGCACTTTAGCTTTGACATGCAATTTGCTTCCATTAGCTAGGGTATGGGTGTATGAGGATAGATGCTTTGGAGAGTTTATGAATGGAATAATGGAGGGTGAATGTTGGAAGGAATGCAAAGGTGTGTGCCTTTGTTGATCTTGCTTGGGGATTTGAGGAGATGGAGGTATGTAGGGACCCAAAATAGATGGAAGGGATGAAGGGTTTGATTTTGGGACATAAGGACCCAAAATGGATGAGGATGAGGAAGGGATGGTGTTTGGAACATAAGGGCCCAAAATAGATTTGGAGTATGGGGGAGGGGAACATTTGAGTTTAAATGGCGGGATTTTAGATTTGGAAGGGATGGGAAGTATACCAACATCTTGACCATGTTCTTTGTATCCAAGGCCATATGAACCTAGATGTGCATTGATTTCTATAGGCTCCAATAACCCCTGTTCATGAAGTCCTAAACCTTTGCCTTGATAATTCATTTTTTCACAAATTCTATTTCCAATGGGATACCTTTTATTTTGAAAAAACGATGCGAGTCCAGGCGAATGAGGAGGGGAGGTGGAAGGAACAATAAGTGTTTGGAGGAATCCATGAGAGATGAAGGTGGAGGAACCAAACTTATATGTATGAGCGGATGGATTGGATAGAGGTGATGGGGTTTTGTGGAGGATTAGGATCATATGGAGGATTAGGTTCTTGAGGGGGATTGGAAGGGATAGTAGGATATTGGGATAGATTGGGATCATGACATGCACTTGAAGGGGTACTTTGATCTTGACTTTGAGGAGTATTATGTGGAGGAGTGGAAGGGATGATGGGATCGTTTGATGGAAGGATATCATGAAAGGAGATGGGCTTAGGAGATTAAGTTACTTGATCTTGACATGGAGAGGGATTATTGGATAGGACACGAAAGGGATCATTGGATGGGGTAGGATCTTCAGATGGAAGGCTTGAATCTTCAAATGGAAAGGTAAAAGGAATGTCTTGATCTTGATTAGGGATGGAATCATGAGGGGAATCTTGGGATGGAAGGCTGGAATCTTCGAATGGAAAGGTGTAAGGGAGGTCTTGTTCTGGATCAAGAATAGGATCATGAGTTGAACTAAGAAAGGCAAGGGGATCTTGGTATGAAAGGCTAGGATCTTAATCTAGAAAGGTGTCAAAAGATGGAGAGGGGTCATGAGATGAGGGAATGCTTAGATCTAGAGGAGAGGAATCCATGTTTGTATGCTTTGGAACAGGGTCTTGTTGTTTTGTGGCTTGAACGGATGGTTTAGTGGATGGAGTGGAAGATTTATATTTGATAGAATAGAGAAGTGGAAGATACCTTATTGGGGTAGATGGAGGGATGGAAGAAGCATGGGGCTTAGGAGATGTGGATATATTTTCGTTCAAGGGAGATGGATGACTTTGCTTGGGACATGGGTTAATTACTTCACGAGATTGGGTGACTTCGCTTGGATTTGAGGATCGATGCTTCTTTGCTATTTCATGGATCCATTCACTAAAGAAGTTTGTGGGAACTGAGGATTTAGGAAGCTTAGGAGATAGAGGTATGTCTTCATGCAATGGAGATGGACATGAGGATTGGACAACTTTGTTTGGAGTTGGGGATGTATACTTTTTTGCTATTTGGTCAACCCAATCAAAGAAGTTCGTAGGAGATGACAAATACTTAGGAGGATTAGGATTGTATGGAGGTATAGGGTTAGATGGAGGACAATGTTTTTCATTTTTTATACCGAGGACAATGTTTTGAAGCTCTTGGATCTCTTGGGCAAGGTGATCATATGTAGAAGGGGGATAGTGAGATGGATTTCCCTTGTCAAAGATAGAAGAAGAATAATAAATGGGAGGAGAAGTAGGATTGGATGTGGGGTGTTGAGGAGGAAAATATGGATGGTTAGGAGATGAATAGTTTTGAGGAAGATATGAGGTTGACGAGAGTGTTTGATTGGTTGGTTGAATTTGAGGTATGGTGGGAGGATTGGGGCTTGACATTTGAAAGTCCTCAACCGTTTCACGAAACCAATCCATATTCATGCTGATTGAATGGAAGGATTTAAATTGGATTAGAATATGAGGTGGATGAAGACGAGGAATGAAGGTGATAGATGAATTTGGAAGAAAAAATGGGAGATGTTTGGAAAGAAGCAAGTGATGAGGAAATGATCTTGGATTAGGAGCAATGTTTTTAGATTTTTGATGGGAGGGCAGGGCCTCAAAGGTTGCTTTGATTTGATGATGATTGGATTCAATTTTATTATGATCAAGATTTGGATCGATTGGTTTGATTTGATGAAGAAACTAGGAGAAAATTGGACTTATGATCGATTAGGATTGATTGATAAAAGGATTAATTGATTGGATATGTGATTGATTGATTGGTTAGATGGATGATTCGATTGATAGGATTAGGAGGCAGTCTCAAGATTAGATTGATAAGGATCGATGATGAAGGTTTAAGACAAACCTTTGTGAAATTGGATCCAATGAGGTGCAAACAATATGGATTAATGTTGATGATCTTTCCCTACTCAAGGATAGACTTATGATCTTGAGCAACATAGGATTGGATTAACCACTCAAGGCAGACTGATGTTCTCAAGTAGCAAGATTAATTTGTTTGCTAATGATAGGGATCCTTCTAACACTTTGATAAATCTTTCTACCTTAGATTTGAGATGGAAATCTGATGAAGGTACGAAAGATAAGGGTTGATATTGATTGATAAAGTCCAATGTAGATGATGGTGCTCCAAGTTACCAAGATTAGGAAAATGAATTGAAAGGATGAGAGACTAAAGAACCTATAGGAGAGTGGACCTGGAATATTTCTGTAAAACTTCAAAATTCACTGATTTCAGGCGGATACGCCTGTCTGAAAGCAGAGCTGCCTATGTGCAAAGCCGCCTGTCCACAGGTTGAGCCGCCCGTGTAGGAATTTGGACAGAAAGTTGATGTTTTGAATCTGAAATCTTGAGAAAACGACTTGACTTGGTTTGCCTAATGATGTTGGAGGATGTTGCAGTCAAATTATCCATGGGCAAGAACAATTCAAGCAAAAATCAAAGTCAAATATGATGTGACCAAGCAATTGTCTTCAAACAATCCAACAAGGGACAAAACAACCTTACGGATACAAACACTTGTGAAGTCCAAAATGATGGGGAAATTATAGCACAATGTGTATGTTCTGATAGCTTTTTCAAGCCCAATATTTCCGCTGGTCTCAACATAATCGAAGACACTTCAAACACAAGCTACCTAAGGAAAATTTGGCTTAGTATCAAAATATTTGCCCACACTTGATATTCCTTCGCCTTACACAGTGATGTTGGCTTTTTCCAAGACTATGTACAGTGTGGGTTTTGAAAAGAGGCTCAATGCTCGAATCACATAAGCTCCCTCATGTCACACTCATGCTTTAGAACGCCCTTGGGAATACATATGGTGAGTGTAAAATCGTCAGGTGATCCGGGTAATCCACTTGGATGGATCCTTGCACAAAGATTATGATACTTTCGGAGGTGAACTAGGTAGGCCTCTATATAAAAGTGTCTAGTGAAACTTTCGTTCGCAACTACCTCCCATAATCCCGCAAGAAGGATTGAGGCCTATAGCTCTACGCGTACCTAATAATGTAGTCTCGCACGCAGGATTTAGTCCTTGCAACCCTACAATATTAAGCATGAGAATGAATTCTCAAGAATAGCTATGTCCCTTGAGAGATTGGTCTCAAAAGCTTTTGATTATAGTGGGTTGGAAGAGGCCAGGTCCGCCTTGTTCCCCACTTGGGCAATCCCTCTCACCGGCTATGCTAAAGCTCTCGAGAGGTAGCCACTCTAAAAGGGGTTTCAAAAATCCTAATGAAAGCAAAAAAGGACTCACAAGTAGGTCTGGTATTTTGATCACCCTAAAAGGTTGAGAGCATATCCCTACTACTTGTGATCCTACAAACACACAAGACACTTGATTAATTCCTTGGGCTTCTTCTAACTAGGGGGAATTTGGTGGGTTTGGTATTTTGATCACCCTAAGAAGGGTGAGAGCATATCCCTACCACCGTTTTTGTAAAGTCCCCTACTCAATAGGACCTTAAAACCACTTAACTTCTTACTTGGAATTTTGTCAAACACTTGTCATGCAACTTATATATGCTGCTGCTATAAAATTCCAGAATATCTAAGCAAGTGCGAAACTAAAACTATGCAACTTTTAAGAGGAAAAAGTGCTATATTCAATCATGCCATTCATTTGCTTTCAATGTAATACATAAGAAATATATTTCCAGCCAACATCAAAATATCAAAC
>MU227424.1:3006142-3019082 GCA_018584345.1 Thuja plicata
GGTCTATTTATTCTTATTCATTAGAAGTCACCAAAAACTTCTAGAAGCATCCCGAATATTCTTTTTCATTAGAAGTCACCAAAAACTTCTAGAAGCATCTCGAATATTCTTTTTCATTAGAAGTCACTAAAAACTTCTAGAAGCATCTTGAATATAACTTTAAGTTATTTGCACTTTATAAAATATTACTTTATTAAAAAGTGCAATCTCAACATCAAATTATAACATAAGGTCTCCATAAAGTGAAATAATACTAAAATCTAATGGAAAACCTTACTCCACTCACATACGAAGCCAAATAATCACCAAATAATCGCCAGGCGACTCTCTCATCACCATCATTAGCCTACGAGAGCCATTAATAGGCTAATCCTGCTGAAAAATCCATGTCAACTAAAAAGGGGACATTACAGTTTTCCACAAACACACAAGCCCCCTAATTAAACTATGTGAGATAAATAAAAAACACAGTTCATTTGTATCTCCAAGGCAACCTACAAAACCAATAGATTAGTAGTCTCAATGTTCAAGCCTTCTACAAGCATCTTACAAAACAAACGGGTTAGTAGTTTAAAAACACTTTGATCTTGGTCAATCGTTCTGTAAAACCAACTGTTAGAAGACAAAAAACACCAAAACCCTGCAAGAAAACGAGATTAGCAAAGCTTAGAATGCAAAATACAATGAAAAGAAACTAAATTAAGAAGAGCCGCCTGTCTACAGGCAGAGACGCCTGTCTGTTAGAGATGCCTGTCTACAGACAGAGTCGCCTGTTTGGACCAGAATGCAAAAAAGACACTAATCTTTGCAAAAAACTAAGACCTAAAAGAGCTAAAACTTTTAAAATGCCATCTATTATGAAAACCCAGAATGAAAATATCTCTAAAGGTTCTTAAAAGTGCTGATAAAACCCTAAAATGTGATGCAATATGCAAGATGAAATCTTTTTGTCAGAGCCGCTTGTGTACAAGCAGAGACGCCTATCTGTCAGAGCCGCATGTGTACAAGCATAAATGCCTATCTAAGACAAAAAGAAAATGATAACTACAACTTGCAAGATTTTAAAACCTAATATGCTTTCAAATATACAAAACTAATCCTCATGACAAAATGTACTAACGAACTAACCCTAAAATGACTAAAAAATGTAGATTAAGCGATTTAGAGTGGTAAGTAAAGGAGAAACTCCCTTTCTGTCGGAGACACCTATGTACAGGAGGAGCCGCCTGTGTGCAGAGATGCCTCTGTAGAATCAGAGCCGCCTGTTCGTGAGTCCGTCCGAAAAACTTACAAAATTTGCAAATAAATTATAAAACCAGGACGGGGTCCCACCGAGCATGCCAAAATGTATGCAATGAAAATACCTGCAACTGCACAACAAGCCAAAACATGCAAACAAAAGAGATACAAAGTAATCAAAGCATGCTAATAACTTGAAATACAACTAGATTCTCACTACAACCTTCAATGAGCTAAAACATGTGCACCCAAGACTTGTTTGATTTGCTCTTAGAGATTTTGTGGGTCTGCTCTCCCAACACAATGCAATAAATCCCACTATGATGCAAGCTAGAAGATGGTGAAGGGATTGAGAACAAGTATGAGGAACTTGCCCCAAGCTTCACATGATGAAGATGAAAATGCAATAGCAGTCTAGAATGAAAATGCAAAATCAACTAAACGAGGATTGATTCCATTACCTAACATATAATATCTAGATTTTAAATGCAAACTAAACTAGTATGAAAAACTAAAGTGCTCAAGTGCTCAAATGTGCAAGTGCTCAAAATGCTCAAGTATGCAAAATGCTTACATTCACTAACTATTTGCAAATGAGGAGTGATGCCTCCTTTTATGAATTTGACATGAAAAATGAAGGGCTAGGATTAAGAGGTGGAAAATGAGTGGCTGAGATTAAAGGTTAGGTAGGGTTTTGGTGGGAGTGAAGGGGATTAAGAGGCAAAAGGGATGAGTGACTAGGATTAAGTGGTTAAAGGGAGTAGTTGACTTTTCAAGTGGAGGGAACAAGAATTTAAAAAAGTCACATGTGTGTGCAAGTGATTAAGGCTAAAAGGGTTTTAATTACATTTTAAATGTAATTAGAGCGAATTTAGCCAAAAGCAAGGAGAAGTGAGATTTAAATTAAATAAAATTTAATTTACATGGGGTTTAGAAGAATTTTAGAGGAAATGGAGGGATTAAATAAATAAAATTTATTTAAAAAGAAATATGGAGGAAACATATATTAAAATAAAATTTTAATATATTAGGGATAGTATTAAAAATTAATTTTAAATAGAAGGTGATGAATTTATTTAATAAAATTAAATAAATGTCGACTATAACAAATATAGTTAATTTATAAAAATTAACTATATCATTATAGGCAATATTAATTAAATTAATATAGAAATTAAGAGGGACAATTTAGAGTGTCTACAAGTGCTTGCAATGTCTTCAATTATCACTTGCAACAATAGTATTGCTGTGTCTGATATGATCTTGATAAATGTGCAATATGGTGGCTGTGTCTGGTTTACAATCTTGATGATGTATGCCACTGATTTGCCAAGTGGCAATTTTCTCAAAGAGAGCTGATCCAATAATAGATATGTATAAAAGAAGAAATGTTCAATGATGATTGAATGACTGATTCCTACTTCCCTTATGTATTTTGTTAGATGAAGGGTTTGCATCTCTTGTCTTTGAATATACACCTCTTAAATTATGCCTCCGTATTACACTTGCTAATCGCACCTTTTAGTTTTCTAGTTGACTTGTATACAAATCGCACCTCCTCATTAAATAACCACGCATCTTCTAATACTTGTTAACATCGTATCTACTGATTGACTTATCTTAATGTTTAGTTCCTTATCGATCTTTCACCTTTAATCGTTTCTGCTAGGACGGAAATGTCAACATAGTAATATGAAACATCAATTAGTCATTTATATAAAGGCTTTCTTCATACTGATAATAATCTCCTCAAATCCACATTATACTAGACACCGACTTAAAATTCAATTGCTTTTGATAATTATAAAAAATGTAGACTTGAATGGCCCTAGGTAGTATCACACCAATACAACATGTCTTTATTCATAGTGTATCGATTAGTTGATCGATGATATCCATAGTTACAAGACTCGGACTCGCCCCGAACTAGGAAAGCTGATTTTTTATTCGGACTTGAACTCGGCATCCAGACTTGGCAAAAACTCGGCAAGGACTCGACAATTGAAAACCCCAAGAAATTCAAAACTTTTTAAGGATTTTAAACTTTTTTCATTCATCATTTAACAAATTAACATTAAAGACACAATAATTGAGATAAATAGAAGCTACTTTGCGCACACACAATTTTACATTGATCACATAAGTATAAAAGATGGGTAAAAATTTATTTAGTTCAAGTCAGAGTACAAAGAAAAAGGCAAAAGGCCATACAAAAGGCAACCAACAACCAAGAGGAGAGCACAACCCATAGCGGGAGTCACTATACAACTTTATCCTCCATAATTAACCTATGTAACATCTCTAGATAATCCAGCCAAAAGGTCTCGATCATCCACATCCCACTCATCCAAATTCTCTAAAGCCCATTTTTGCAAACAATCAACCACTCTATTCCATTCTTGTGGAATATGACAAAAGGAAATATAGTCCAATGAAGAGCACAAATACATGATTTGTTTAACCACCCCAACTAATTGCCAATTAGCCTCATCCAGATGCTGGGCATTCAACATATCAATAACTATCTGAGAATCCGATTCACAAACAATGTTCTTCCAACCAAGAGAGCATCCTTTTTATTGATCACATAAGTATAAATGCAAATTTTTGAATGAAATAAGTTAAACTAAATAACACATTAGAAATATAAATAGTGTCACTGTAAAATGTCTACAATATTCATGGAATATGAAATCCATGGAATCGAAAGTTCAGAACATATATCAAAATAAAAGCTAGAGCCTACAAGACTAAGGCTCAGAGTAGCCTATATTTGTGAACAGTTGATCCCGCAACCTTCCTACGTGTACGCCTAAGATAGGTCCTGGAAGATTCTGCAGCCATGATTGCTCCCTGTGTCTAAGGCTCATTCTCAGTGACATCTACATCCTCATCCTTAGATTCCTCACTCTTAGCCTCAATGTCCTCCAACGGATCTCCTTGTGCTCTAGCCTCCTCTTCCATCACTGATTTGGTACTGCCTTTGCCTCTCGATCCACCTGATTTGCTGTTCTATGCTCTAAAATCCCACTATTTTTCTCTAATGCCTTCTTTCCTCTCTTGTGTTTGCAAATGAAAGAATCTTGTTTTTTGTCTTTAAGAGAAAGCAATAAACCTAAAAAGTCAAAGGCTTTGCATTAAATTAATGTTTATTTTTACTTTTTGTGTTGCTGCCACTGGTGGGTCCTGAGCTCAGGACTCGGTGAGTCAGCCCAAACTTGATTTGACTCGGCCGAGTCTAAGGCTAGGGTCAGTTTGACCCGTTTTCATGGACTCACCTCTGGACCTGCAGAGTCATGTAACTATGATGGTATCCATGATTGATGTGGTAATTGATATTTAGCGTTCCTCAGTTACCGGTGTTTGCGATTGTTTAAACCACACTCCACTCTACTAAATCGATATCGCTATCACCTGACTTATAATGATAACACTAACCATTCATTATAATTTCTTAATGAAGGTTATAGTCGATTTGTTTATAATTATAGATCTCCATTCATCTCCAACATAAACAGTGTTCTTTAACTGTTATTAAAGGAGTTAGTATTTGACCACTGTTTACTTGATAGATTCATTCTTCATAAAAGCTGCAGTTTTTCGTGACGCCCACACTCTATGATATTAGAGTCAGTAGCTCCATCTTACTCGTGATTATAATCTTCTGTCTGTAGTCGATAATATATCCCTCTGCAGAGACATGGTGATACTAATGGCACCCTTCAAATACAGTGGCCTTCCACTCTAAATTTTCCATTTGTCTTCTCTATATCACATTGTTTTTATCCATTGAAGTATCAATGATTTGACCAAGTCTTACCTAGCAATTATAAACATATACTTTGCTTAGTCATTTGTTTACATGATCGCTGCTTATCTGTTGGTATGGATTCTTTATAAGTCAGTTACTTATTCTTGCTTGTTCCATTAGATAGTTGGCTTAATCAATCTCTTTTGTAATCAACTTGGTGTATTCTACATATAGACTTTATTCGTTTTTATTGGTCTTTACTTTCAAATTCGTCTCTATAGGAGACTTCCCGAATT
The DNA here is from genome assembly GCA_018584345.1 of Thuja plicata. Lineage (NCBI taxonomy): Eukaryota > Viridiplantae > Streptophyta > Pinopsida > Cupressales > Cupressaceae > Thuja > Thuja plicata. The sequence goes on from MU227424.1 coordinate 3,011,429, forward strand.
CACTGGGTCTCAAAGAGCTAACCTTTGGACGGGGACATTACAAATTGTCAAAACTGGTGACGCAATCTTTGCGTCTTCCTATAAATGAAATCTGCCTTCTCCCCTTTTCTTATTATTTGTTGAACAACTCATTCAAACTAATAGTATGGAATCCCAACCAATCCCTCCTATGCCTCCTCGTCTTCAACTTGGGCAATGCATTGGAGATCAACAATGTATAGTCGCCTATACAACTAATAATATGGAGCAGTAAGGTCATGCATTTCTACTTAATGGACAAAAATACCCTATATTCAACAACCATCAGTTCTAACGGGCTACATTAAATTGTCATTCAAGGATGTACACTTGAGATGAGGCCTGTATTGTATGTATACTAAAAGGTTTTTGGGGTTCTTTACATACTTTTATAAACTAAAGAAATCGTTGAATCAAAAGGAAAGTATTACCAAATTTACAAATAACTAAAGGTAAATATTATTGAATAACAACTAACTAAAAGGGCTTAAAGAATACTACTAGTTTTCATCCTACAGGTTTGAAAGTTCCACAATGAATGTTGATTAGCAGTTGTTACATGAATTATTAACTAGTTGCTACATGAATTATTAACTATCTTTAACCAACAATTAAATGCAGAAATATTAACAATTAAATCACAGTGATAATGTACCTCAAATAGGCCCTTACTTGCAGTATATGCACTCATTGATGTAAAATTACCAATCAGCAGTCAATGCTTCATGTAAATAACTTCACAATAATACATATGAAACTTTCTGGATTTGATTGCTTGCTCTTAAAGAGAAAAAATACAGAGTACTTGGTAACTTCCATTCCATTGTTTTTGCAATATATGTAAATAAACTGATCCTAATGAACTCAAATTCATTGCTACACTTATCACTTGTTCTTGTTAAGCAAACAGAGTTATTCTTTCTAAAGGACACAACCTAGGAATTTAGGAATAAAAATCCTAACATAGTTGTTCTAGTGTTGCATAGAAAACCTAATCATGGAGGCATGCATGGACAAGTAGTGGAATCATAAAAAAATGTTGACATTAATTGGAGTATAAGAGTCCTTGCTTCAAGAGTTTTTTGTTGGCAATAAAGGTCTAATAGAGACACCTGTTCTCCCTTTAGTGCAGTCAAATCAGCTGTATTAGCATGTTGCTGCAGACCCACAGTTCTCTCAATTATAGGTGCTTGTTAATTTTGCATTTGCTGCAGAGCCCTCTACTGCAAGGAATCCCATGCTATCTAGGGCAATTAATCCATCTTCTCTCCCCAGTTGTTGTAGAGCGAACTAGTATTTCGCAAACACTTATTCATTATGACTTATCATACTATTCCATTACATTCAGTCAATGAACACGTACAATGCAAATATTTATCAAACCATTAATAATTATGTTTAGTACTTCATACTTGACATTAATTTTGGAAAGTAAGATTGAAAAGTCTAAAAGTCCTGGCAAATGATAGGAAAAAATAGGACAAAAAGTGACATTTTAAAGGAAAATTGGGTACCTCAAACATCCCACCATAAAGTTGGAGTTTGTTGATGCTTTGGATTCTAATGATCTTGAAATCAGATTACTATGCGTGACCATTACCTTTTTTGCTTCTATTGAGGTAAGTCTATTCCTCTTCATGGAGTGGATCAATTATTCTCTATAGTAGAGAAACTAGTGACTTGTGAAAGGAGGTGAATGGAAAGCATCCTCAACTATATTGCATCCTTGTAATGAGCCTAACTGGCACTATACTGAAAAACGACTGCAAAAGTTTTTGATTTCTGGAAATAGATATCTTTATTGTTTGTTGTGATAGGCACCCTAAATGACTGATTCTTGTTTGCTTACTATGAGTATAAATAAGAGCTTATGACAATGAAATACATCCAATATGCATGCAACTAGAACTAATGTTTGAAATGATAATCATTACATAGAAGTCTGGTTTGTAGTCATACCCTTCAATCGCATTCCAACCTCTGATATTGTAATGCAAATCTCGACTAATGAAGTCGCTGGCACCATTGGTATCATTGAATGTTGTTTTGACACCCCACGCGAAGACTGCAGCTATGCAAAGGCTTCCTACTTGTCGTGGTGCATGGTGGCGTCGTCTCTGCCAGTCTGTGTGCTTGTGCGTGGTAGTTCAAGCGAGTCGATTGCAGTGCAATGCACCACGTGGGACTGCTGGTTCCTATGCCTTTGTTTGCTGGTGATATGATACTTGCACGACCCGTCCCATAGTCTGTATTCTTCCTCGCACTACCTACAGCCCGCAGCCTAGATTTGACCACTGATGTCAAGATGACTCGCGACCCTTCCTTGTCGCGTTTGAATGCCCAACCAATGTAACCGACTCTGTGATAATGTTGGGACCACCCGTGGCGCCTCTTGCTCGACACTCAGCCTATACAAATAACCCAAACTCCTCCCTGCGTGCAAGTAGGCTCGGTTCTCAAAATGTCCTCATCGTCAACCTGCACTATGGCTTCCCCAGGCGGGGACAACTAGCACGGCGTTGTCTGTTGGGCGTGCCTTCCAGCGTCGAGAATGTCTAGACTGTATCCCTCCAAGCAGTGACGGAAAGTTGTCTTCTTGTTTGCTGAGATTTAACACTATGAATGTTGTTCAATAATCTTTTCCCTTCCTTATGCATTGAACTCCAATGTGAAATCTGAATGACTCCAGCATTATCGAGAGGCTGGGGCTACGTCCAACTTCTCAGAATTTCCTCAAGGGGTTCCGTCCTCAAGAAAATAAAACCAGTCACACAAGTAACCAGAGATTTGTTTTCCTTTGTTTAAAATATTCGTGGTACTTTTCCCAAGGAGAGATTTATGCTTTTATAACCTCGATATGAGGGAAAGCACAAAAAACTAAGCAATGTGGGATAAAGTGCATTCACTTAAGTCACTTAAGTTACTTTTTAAAATTAAATGACTTTAAGTCATAAAGTAACTTTATAATCTCACTTTATAAAATAAAGTAACTTAACTATGGAAAAAGAATCCCAAATATTTAAAATTCACCCAACTGAAGCCTGTGACTGGCTGGCATCCTCTAGAAGTAGCCATTAGTCTATCCGGATAGGGAGATAAACTAATCAGGCGCCATAATGGCCTATCGCAGAGAAGGGGACATTACAGTCCTCCCTTCCCGGGATTGCTTTCCCTCAAGCAATCTCAACACAAGATGCTGCAGAATAGACTCACCCTCAAAAGGTAAGTCCTTCCAGCGAATCAAATACTCTCTGATAGCCCTGTTTCGCAGTTTCCTCTCTCTAATCTCAATCACCTCAGCTAGAACCAAAACCAATTTACCGTCCTCATCAAGCGGGGGTAATCCAACTGAAGGATCTATTTGCTGCCCAATCGCCTTCTTGAGGCAAGACACGTGAAATACATTGTGAATCCTACTGTCTGCCGGTAGCTCGAGCTCGTAAGCCACCTCACCAACCCTCCTGGAAATGCGATAGGGACCATAAAATCGGGGCTTAAGCTTTTCTGACCCACTCTTCTTCAAAGAACTCTACCTGTACGGTTGAAGACGAAGGTAGACCATATCCCCTAACTCAAAGCTCTGCTCTATCTGATGTCGATTAGCGTACATCTTTCGCTGATTCTGTGCCCTTTGAATGTTCTCCTTGAGAGTATAAGAATATCCTGATGATCCTGTAACCAATCTCTCGCAATCGGTGCTTTACTGTCCTGTAGAGCCAAGTCTATAAATGATAGAGGTTTGTTGCCATAGAGAGCCCGAAACGGTGACATGCCAATAGTCATGTGATAGGTGGAGTTGTAGCAAAAATCCCCCAAAAACAACCATTTAACCCATGCCCTCTGCTGTCCCGCTACATAATTTCGGAGATAACCTTCCACACATTTGTTCACAATCTCCGTCTGACCATCTGTCTGTGGGTGGTAAATGGTACCAGGAGTCAACTCGGTGCCTACCAATCTGAATAACTCCTGCCAAAAGGTGCTAAGGAACTTACTGTCTCTGTCGCTCACAATGGTCTTGGGGAGACCATACAGTTTGAAAATCTCTCGGAAGAAAAGCTCAGCTACCTGCAAAGCTGACCAATCTGCTGCGATGGCGAAGAAGTGAGGGAATTTAGTATTTTTTCCACCACCACAAAGATGCTATCCCTGCTCAGCACTCTCGGCAACCCTGTAATAAAATCCATCAAAATACCCTCCCATCTCTGTGTTGGAACAGGGAGGGGCTACAATAAGCGACAGGATGCTCGTGCTCGAACTTGTTCTGCTAACAAGTCTGGCACTCTCTGACATGCTGAAGGACATCATCCTTGAGGCCCTTCCATGAGAACCTCTCTGCCAGTAGGTTTTAAAAAAGCCCGGATGCCCTGTTGTTGGTGCATCGTGAACCACATTCATAACCTTAGCCTTAAGTTTAGATCCTAGTACTAGGTAGATCCTATCCTTGTAGAAGATAATATCATCAATTACCTTGTACCTGCTATCCTGGAGCTGACCATCCAAAATCTGATAAGCTTGAGTATTTTTAGAATACTCAACCAACAAACGAGACTTCCAATCTTTAGACATCTCTGATAGAGCACAACAAGCCGCTACTGGAGGTCTCCTGGAAAGTGCATCAGCCACAATGTTATTTTTTCCTTTGACATACTCAATGTCAAAATCATATGCCTGGATTTTACTGACCCACTTTTGTTGTCTTTCATTCAACTCTTTCTGTTCTAAGAAGTAGCGCAGGCTATTGTTGTCTGTCTTAGCTGTAAACTTGCCACCCACTAGGTACTGTCTGAATTTAGCCAGGGTGTGCATAATGGCAAGCATCTCTTTGTCATAAGTAGAATACAGTCTCGCATTGTCCTTAAGCTTCTTGCTCTCGTAAGCTATGGGGTGTCTATCCCGCATCAACATTGCACCAATCCCATTCCCTGAAGCATCGCACTCTAGAACAAAGGGACAAGAGAAGTCCAGAAGTGCTAGAACCGGGCAAGTAGTCATGACTATCTTAAGCCTGTCAAAGACTACCTCTGCCTCATCTGTCCACCTAAAAGCCCCTTTCCGAGTGAGATCGGTGAGGGGGACTGCTGCCTGAGAGAATCCCTTCACGAACCTCCTGTAATAAGAACATAGTCCAAGGAAACCCCTCAAATCTGACACATTCCTCTGTGGTGGCCAATCAAGAATTGCCTGAATTTTCTCCTGGTGAACCTTAACTCCGTCTGCCCCTATCATGTGTCCCAGGTAGAGAATCTTAGTCAATCCAAACTCACACTTGGATTCTTTCGCAAACAGAGACTGCTCCTCCATAATGCTAAGAATATCATCCAAGTGTTGTAAGTGCTCCCATGTCTTTTTGAAGACCAAAATGTCATCAAAGAACACTGAGACACTTTTGCGCAACTGCTTTTTGAATATATGATTCATGCATGACTGAAAACTAGCAGGTGCATTCGTGAGCCCAAATGGCATCACTAGAAACTCATAGTGCCTGTAGTGACATCTGAACGTTGTCTTGTGAACATCCTCCTCACAGACACGTATCTAATGGTATCCTGATCGAAGATCTATCTTTGAGAAATATACTGCCCCATGTAGCTCATCTAATAACTCATCAATACGGGGAATGGGATACATGTTCTTAATGGTTCTCTTATTGAGTACACGGTAGCCAATGCACATACCAAGAGTACCATCCTTCTTCTTCACCAAAACTACTGAAGAAGCAAAGGGGCTGGAACTGGGCCTGATGTGCCCCATATCTAGAAGCTCCTTGATCTTCTTCTCTATTTCTTCCTTATAGTGTTTGGGGTGACGATAAGGGGTAGTGATCACTGGCTTGGCGCCCTCCTCCACTCAATGATGTGCTCAAAACCTCTGTCTGGCAGTATACTTGGGGGGATGTCCTCAAAAACCCGTTTGTGCTTATGAAGCACATCCTGGATATCAATGTGAACATGCTGCCCTGAATCCGGTGTGGGTTTAGAGGATATGAAACACTGGGCTGCCCACTCCATATCGCTATGCCCCATGATGGCCTCCATCCTGTGAGTTGACACTAACCTGGGCCCGCCATCTGGCATGGCCTTAAAAACAATCTACTGATCACCCTGTATAAATTCCAATTGTTTCAAGTTGTGATCAATAGTGTATCTTTCTAGGGCCTGTAACCACTGCATACCCAAAATGGCATCAAGACCATCTAAATCAATGACATAGAAATCAGCCTCTAGAAGATAATCCCCAAAGTGAATTGGAAGTCCGGAGATCTTCCCTGTACAACTCAACAAATCTCCTCCGGTCACCTTGACCTCAAACTTGGGAATGTCAACCACCTGTAATCCCCTCCTAGAAACCATACCTGTGCTGATAAAATTATGAGTAGCACCTATATCCAGAAGGCAAATGATTTGCTGTCCTCTAACTACCCCCTTCAGACGGACAGGGTGACATGTGGGAACACTTGAAAGAGATGCTAAAGTAATAGGGGCTGCTCATGGGGGACTTTCCTCTTCCTTTCTTTTGCTGATTGCTCTTCCCGAGCCTCCTTATCACTGTCCTCGTTATTGCTGCCCTCTTGTTGTTCGTGTTCACCATTAGAAGCCACCTCAATGTAATGTATCTTGCCTTTCCCAAGGCACCTGTGGTATGGAGTCCAAGGCTCTCTACATGTGAAGCATAATTTCCTCCTTCTCAACTCATTTCTTGTTTCAAAATCCAATCTAGGGGGCATACGCTTATTCTGATTTTTGTTCTTTTGAAATGAAGAGGATCCCTTAAATGTTTTCTTACGCGGCTGCAATATAGAAGAAGGTGAATCCAAGTCATGTGCTAATTTAATAGCGTCATCCAAAGTGTTTGGCTTTAGAACTCTAACCAGACCTCTGAATCTATCCTATAGGCCCTCAATGAACAACATCACTTTCCTCTTCTCAGACATATCAGGAACCATGATGGAAATCCTCTGGTACTCATCAATATAGTGGTCCAAGGATCCACTCTGTCTCAGCTGAGCTAACTCCCTGTAATAAACCTCTATGTCCTTCCTGTCAAAACGGTTAATCAAATTCGTGTTGAAAGTTGTTGATGTGAGTTTTGTACCACTACATAACATATAGGATTTAAACACTTGATACAGGATATCAAGCACTCAACCCTCTCTTGAAAAGCATATACTCACGAAGGATGTGAGTAAACACTCCAAGGTTCCTTTCCTGTGGATCCTAACTCAGTTATATTGATGTGATTTGCTGGTAATCACGTCGGCGGGCTTACGTTGTTCATTCAAGGACATCGGATTCTGGCTGTGATGGTGATGGGACTTAGCTTTCAATGTATATTTCCTTTGTTTCTCCTCTTGAATTTACATCACTTCCAACTTCATTCCAATCTCTCACTACTCAGCTACTCATTGCCTTACTATTACTACTACGGGATGGAAAGATTAGCAAATGGACGGGGATCAAACCTAATGAAAGCTTACCAGCGGCGTTACCTCCATAGGTGCAATGATTGAAGGGAAAATCGGACTAGATTACCACACAAGGCTTCCCAACAAGCCGCTAGGATGCTAGTGGCCTAGTATTAGATCCCTATCAAACATTCACCAATATCACCATCCACTTCTATTCTACCAACATGA
>MU227424.1:3039633-3061926 GCA_018584345.1 Thuja plicata
AAAGTACCCGAAGGGCCACGACCGAAACGTCGTGACGTAACTATCTAACCTCTCGGTCACTAACGACCGAGGCTAACATAATACTTTATTAATATAATAACCGGTACATTCAAATATCCCGACAACAGTGTCTTTGCTAATGTCATCGTCAACGGGTCAAAAGGCAGGTAAATAGACAGTAAGTTGCAGAAGATCTTACGGCTGGCATGATTCCTTAATCACAAGATGTAGTCGATCTAACCATTAAGCCATTACGCCCTTGCAACACGTGTCCTAGGTGGGTCCGGCTCAGCAACAAGGTAATTAAGGTAAAAGGCTATCAAGTTAGATTTAATCCAACGGACAACGTAATGCCTTAGCCGAAAGATGATTGAGATCTATTCATCAAGGCATTACGCCTGAATGCCACATGTCTCTGGCGGGTCTGGGTGAAGTCAGGAAGGAAAAGATAAAGGGCAGATAAGTTAGAAAAGATCGTGCGGTAGGCGTGAAGGTTTAATGTAAAGTTGCTCGAGATCTAGTCTTTAAGGGATTGCACCTATGCGACGCGTGGCGGATCAGATTTTTGAAGCCTGGGTGACTGAAATTTTATCTACGGCTCAGTTTTAAAGTCATAAATTGTTTAAATCTGGGTTGTCGATGGTAAATTTCGCGCCAGGTGTAGCCGTTGTAACTGTTTTTCAAATTTTCAAAGCGGTTCTCAGGGTTTTCAAGCGGTGATTTGTGTCATCTTGTTGCAGAGAGTTTGATGGGTGAATCTGATCTGCTGTGCGTTTTTACAGATGTTGAATACTGAATGGAGGAAAGATTGGCGATTCTGAAGACATTTACTACAGTGATTATCTTCTTAGGGTTTTTGTTAGCTTGTAAAACAGTATTTAAACCTTGAGCTTATCCTGTTGTGTTCTTCGCCATAAATGGGGAACTGTTTTAGAATTTTATAATGTAGATTTGATCAGATTTTCAAGAATACGAGCTTTCCCAGAAAGGTAGTTGACTTTCTGTAAATATGAAGGGTTAAACTTCTTGAGATAATTAATATAGACAAGACATTCCATCTATTATTCCTTTTTGCACTGTATGGTTCTTTAGCTTCCCAAGGTAGATGGCGGCTGAATCAGATTTTCTTCCCAACAGATAGTTTCAAAAGAATGTTTTGTAAAAGATGACAGAGCTACTTAGTTGTTATGATAAATTAATGTTCTCTGTCATGTAATAGTTTAATAGTTTTAGCCCTAACCCTAAATGAATCTAAAGCTTGTTGCAGTCCTTGTTTCTATAAAAGGACTTCCAGGATCATTTTGTAAGCATGGGAATTTTATGCCACAAAAGCTAGTTATGTATATTTTGATCAAGCTTATCAGTGGTCTCTTTGGCTCTGGTTTCATATGTACTTGATGCTTTAATATCAATATATGTATGTACTTTCCTGTGATTTGCATGATTTGAATGAATAGTTGTCTTTGTTTCCAATTTTTATACTCATTTGGATTGGTTGTTAAGGACATTCCAATTCATCACTTTGTAAGGCAGAGTGTAACTTTTTTAAGGTTTCTTTCAAGGAGAGAATTAAATTCTTAAGATAGTTTCAGTGAGTAGAAGATTGAAACATATTTGATTGTTATTTCTGCTTTTTGAGAAGTATGAATGGATTATGTAAGGCATAGTCTAATTTAGTAATCATTTACAAGATTTGCATTTGATGTATCTTTGATGATTAAAGGTCTTTACATATTGAATGACTCCATGCCCATTGGATAAGACACTGGCCTGATGTGTTAGTTTGTGTGGTTCCCATCAAATCTATACACAAACTGTTAACATTTTCATTTTTATGTTCTATTAAGCCTGCCTATTGAAAACTACTACATCTTTAGGGCAGTGAATAGGTTAGACTTGCCTGAGTTTGGAACTCAAAAAGAACAAGGATGAGAATCCTTATTTCATTTGTATTTTCTCTTATCAAGTTCATAGTTTGGCTTGTGAAGCTCTGCATAAAGATGATTGTTAGCATTTGTAGGATTTGTTATCAACTTTTGCAGTAAAAGGTAGGAGCAGATAATTGTGAAAAGTTAATCCACTGCATGATTTATTGAAGAACAGTAAATCAAGTTAGGTACACCCGCTTGAGCCTGTGGAGCTCAAAGTGAAGGAGGATTTAATCCTCGTTAATTGGACTTGTTTCTTGACTTAATCAGAATTTGAGTTTTATAAGAGTCGGGCATTGCTGCCATATAGGATTCTGCAAGAAAAAGCTCCAACAAATTGGCGACTCTGCTGGGGAATAGAGATTAAAAAAAATCTTGCTGAACTTTTAAAGGAATCTCTGGTGTTTGAAGCAAAATATTCTTTTTGGTTATTGTGGTATTCTCCCAACTAGTTTGGGGTGGCGACTCTGAGAAATCTCTGCTTTAGTGCTGAGTAATATATATATAATCCTACACACTTTCTCAATATGAATAACAAATATACCAGAGCTTGGATGGAAAAACATCCAGAGGAAAAGATGGAAGATGGACTTCCAACTACTTCTAGAGGAGGTCAGTGAAGAAAAGGAAAGAATGATAAAAGACTTCCTCAAACTAATAAACAAAAGGAGAACATTAAGAGAGTGGATCCAATCCAAAGTAGTCATGAAGAAAACATATCAAAGTATGAAGAGGCTCCAAACTTAGGATTGGGTGCATATGGAGATTATTATTCTCCTAATGAAAGAGAAGAGGAATCTGATACTACCCTTCCAGATTTAGAAAGCCTTGATGAAGAAGCTGCTGAATTGGAGAGAAAACTCCAAGAGCAATTTATCATTGCACAACAGAGAAATAAAGAAAAAGATCTGATAAGACAAAAAAAAATGAAGGTTGATGATTTGAGAAGGCAATTATTGAGACAAATGGAAATGAATAATGTTGAAGAGCCTACGAAGGTTGAAGAGCAACCTGTCATCAGCCAAGTCTTTGGTACTCAAGACCCTAAGAATAAGGGAAAGTAGAAAGCATCTAGTGTCCACATGGAAGAACCTAAACCAAAGGGGGTTTCTTTAGGTGGGATGTCACAGGAAGATCTTGAGTTAGAAGAAGCTAGGAGGGTAAAGGAAGAACTTTCTAAGCAATTGGAGAAGGCTGAGTTGGAAGCAACAGCAGTTGAGATTAAAAAGAAGCTAGCCTTCTTAAATAGTGTTACAAATAAAACTGCAAACATAAGTGCTACACAAGCAGCTGGTCCTAGTCAAAGCAATTAGACTCTTGGCTCAGTTCAAGGTGTACAAATTTCAGGTGGTCACCATGCTGCTGTTGTATCAAACAACACAAAAAATCAAGAAGCTGCAGTAGGAGTAGGTGGAGCTCATGCTACTGCAAATTTTCAAAGAAGACCCATCCATGTGGATAGGTATCGTCCACTATTCTTTGATGGCATCCCTGGTTATCCAAATGTAATCCCAAATGAGGTAAGGGATAAAATCCCTAGGTTTAGTGGAAATAATGCTATAACATGTGAAGGACATCTTAAAGCACTTGCTAATAAAATGACTGACTTTGAAATTGATCATGAGGATGTACTCGTGAAATTATTTGTTCAATCTTTGGATGAAGATGCTAGAGACTGGTATAGGAGTTTACCTGAAAATAGTATAGCATCTTGGGAAGAGCTTGTTGAAAGTTTTAAAGAACAATATTGTGAACATGTTAATTCAAGTTTTATGTTAAACGAATTTAACAACATTAAGAAATTCCCGAATGAAAGTATGGCAAATTTCAATACTAGGTTTCAAAAGGCCATGAATAAGTTATTTCAAGTTTTGAGACTAGATGAGGAAGTATGTTTAACCACATATTTCAATGCTATGGAAGGAAAGATGTCATATCTTTTAAGGGATAAAAATCCACACTCTGAGGGAAGGTTACAAAACGGCTATAAACATTGAAAGCAATAGGCAAGCCTCGGGAAAAATGGGAAAGAGAGAAGATGGAAGGTTGTGGAAGGATACAAAAGGACAGACAAGTAAACCTACCAAGGATGAGGATAGGGTGGATAAATTAGTAAGTGCAGTAAAAGACCTTGCTGCCAAGGTCAATAAAAATGACCGGGCTCCTCATGACAATAGGTATCAATATCAAAGGTATGATAAAATCCCAAATTTGAAGGATATGCCATACAAGACAAATTGGAAGGATGACAGACCTATTGTTGAAAATCAGGAGAGCCAGAAGACTAAGGTAACCCCTGATCCTTTGAAAAGAAATGTTGCATACAATGTAGAAAATACCCCTTGGTGTCCTTCCTTAAATTACCCCATTCTTCCTTTCAATGTGTTGTTGCTCAAGCTTTAGTTGAACAGATGAAGGATAACAATGAACAGTTAAACCTAGAACAAGAAGACCCTGTGGTAAATATGTTCACTATGAATAGGCATAAAGATATGTGGTCCTCTGAAAATGAAGAGCCAGTTGCAGATATAGATACTAGGAGAGAGCATTGCCAAAGATACAACAAGTTTTCTTTGACTCAGATGATGAATCTGATACTGCGTGGCAAAATACTATCTATACTTTAGGTGATGACAGAGAGCATACCCATTTCAAGTTGCCTAGTGATGAGGAGAAAAGATCTTTTACCATTTACCATAGCAGCAATCAATCAAGCTAGGAGTGCTTACAATTTGAGGAATAGAAGAGTAGAACCTGGTCAAGGTAAGCCTACTTCAGTATTCATTAAAGAAGATGCCTCACAGGTTGTGGCAGGATCTCAAAGCAAAGATAAAAATAAGAAGGAAGGTACAAAACAAGGAGAGTTTTCTTCTTCCCAAGGAGAAAAGGATGAAGCAAAAGTTGAATGAAATGTTAAAAATTAAGGAACATAGGGATGCTTCAATGTCATTTTTTAAAGGGATAGTTGATGACCTTGTTGATAATACAAGGGAGAGTAAAATGAAGGGTGTTAGTCATGAGACAGAAAAACCTATTTTATATGTTGGTAATATGATTACCCAAGAGCCCTCTTAAATAGACCCTTTTTATGTAACCTTGTTGATAAACAACAAACTTGTAAAAAATTGTATGATTGACTCTGGTGCCGCTGCAAATGTAATGCCATATGGTGTAATGAAAGAATTAGGTATGAATGTTGATACTTGCTATGGAAAGTGTTATGCCATGGATAATAGAGAAGTCCCTGTGGTGGGAACTCTGAAAGGAGTAGAAGTTAAGATGGTTGTCTTTCCTGAGGCAAGTTACAAAATGGATGTAGTTGTTGTAGATACCCAACCCCATTATGGTATTGTATTATCTAGACAGTGGGCCACAACAGTTGGAGGTCATGTCCAATTGGACTTATCTTATGCAACAATCCCAGTGAATGGGAATGAAGTACAATTGTATAGAGAACCTCGAGCACTAGTGACTGTTGAGAAGGTGCAAGATAATATGCCTAATTGTTGTGTGGATGTAGACATGGAAAACTTCATAATAGAGAAAATCTTTCCACAATGCAAAAATACTGACCGATTAATTGAAGAGTTGAACACACAACAAGGTGGCCTGTGGCAAATGTACTTTGACGGAGCTTGTTCCAAAGAGGGATCAGGAGCTAGTGTTCTATTTATTTCTCTATTAGGTACTACATTCAAACTCTTTCTTGTTAACTTTTCAGTGTACAAATAATACTGTTGAGTATGAAGCCTTGTTTTTGGGATTAAATATTGCTACTAGGCATGGTATCAAATGTTTAAAATTTTATGGGGATTTTGAGCTAGTAGTAGCACAAGTTAGATCCAAGTATGTTGTAAAAAATGACAGATTAAAAATTTACAAGCATGCTATTTGGGATTAGATTGAATTTTTTGATGCCTTTAACATTGAGTGGATAGAAAGGTCAAAAAACATCGTGGCTTATTTTGTAGCTAATGTTGCTTTGAAGAATGGTGATTTGACTTTGAGTGGGGTATCAATTGTGGAAGTTAAGACTAGACTAGTTGTCCCTGATAATATTTACAACTAGCAATTTTTTGAGGATGATCAAGACATTCACAGGTTTATTCAGTGCCTTGACCATTATGAAGGTCAGCATGTAGATTGTAATTCTTTAGTTAAGGTGATTGATGGCAAGGATATTGTTTTGGGAAATGAGGTTGTCCAGTTGAGTTCTAATCAGATTCCTAAGGGGCTGATAGAACTAGAAGCATTGTTCAGTGATCAAGATGATCATTTATCAAAAAGAAGCAGTGCTAAAATTGAGGATTTGGAGGAAGTAAATTTAGGATCAGAAAGAACACCTCAAATAGTATGTATTGGAAGGAGGTTAGAATCTCATGTTAGGGCAAATTTGATAAAATTGTTAAGGAAACACAAGCATGTGTTTGCATGGTCATATGAGGACCTAAAAGCCTATAGGGAGGATCTTTTCCAACATGAGATCCCACTGAAACCAGATGCCAAGCCATTCAGACAAAAGCAGAGACCAATCAACCCATTATTGACCCCCAAAATGCAACAAGAATTGATGAGGTTGAGGGATGCAGGGATTATTCAACCTATAAGACATTCAACTTGGGTCTCTAATTTGGTCCCAGTGAGGAAAAGGAATGGTGATATAAGGCTTTGTGTTGATTTTAGGAACTTGAATATTGCATCTTTAAAGGATAATTATTCTTTGCCTGGCATGGAGGCGATGTTGCACAAAGTTACTGGTTGTGATTTATTATCAATGATGGATGGTTTTTCAGGCTACAAACAGGTATTAGTAAAGGAATCAGAGCAATTTAAAACTGCATTCACTACTCCATGGGGAACATATGTGTTTATTAGGATGCCTTTTGGTCTTATAAATGCAGGGGCAACATTCCAGAGAGCTATGGATGTTGCATTTAAAGAATTTATTGATTTATTCATGGTGATTTATCAAGATGACTTGACAACATATTCCAATAAAGCAGAGGACCATTGTGGACATTTACAAAAGATTTTTAATAAGGCTTTGGAATATGGTGTTTCTTTGAATCCTAAGAAATGTCAATTTGCAGTAACAAAAGGAAAGTTACTAGGACACATTGTGTCAAAGGAGGGAGTAAGAATTGACCCAGAGAGGATAGAAGCAATTTAGAAGGTCACTGCTCCAAAGAATGTCAAAGGAGTACAAACTTTTTTAGGAAAGATTAATTTTGTGAGGAGGTTTATTGCTAACTTTGCAGAAATTGTTAAGCCTATAATTAAATTGTAGAAAAAGGATGCAAAGTTTAAGTGGTATGAAGAAGCACAGTTTGCTTTTGAAAAGATCAAGAAGGCAGTTCAAGAAGCACCTGTTTTAAGGTCTACTGATTACTATTTTCTTTTGCATCTTTTCATACAATTGCTAATGTGTTACTACAAAAGAAAGAGGAGGGTTATAAACATCCCATTGCATTTTTCAGTAAATCACTCCAAGTTGCAGAGTTGAACTATGAGATGATGGAAAAACAAGCATATGCCCTAGTTAAAGTTGTGAAGTCGTTCAGACCTTATTTGGTTTATGCAAAAGTGATTGCATATGTACCTCATGCAACAATCAAGGACATTCTTACTCAATCAGAGGTTGCTGGCAGGCGATGCAAATGGATAAATAGGATTCAAGAATTTAATTTGGAAATCCATATAACCAAATTAGTAAGAGGACTTGGCCTAGTAAAGTTAATGACAGAGAAGAATATGGATTTAGTTTAGGTAAATAATGTAGAAGTAAAAGATTGAACAGTGACTAGTATTGAAAGACAGCCCTATTATGTTGATATCATGTACTATCTCAAAAATACCAAGAGCCCTGAGATTATGACTGATAATCAGAGAAGAACCCTCAGGTTGCAAGCTCAAAGATACACATTAGTGCAGGGAGATTTATATTGGAAAGAAAGAAATGGTGTACTTTTGTTATGCCTAGATGATGGGCAAGCTGAAAAGGCCCTAAAAGAAATGCATGTTGGTGTGTGTGGTGGACATTAATCCGCCAAAACTACTTCTCATAAGATCCTGAGGGCTGGTTATTTTTGGCCTTGTTCATTTAAAGATTACATCAAGTTTGTATGAAGTGTGAAGCATGTCAGAGATTTGCTTCCAAGCTAAAGAATTATGGTGCTAGGTTACTAAATCTAGTAGTGGCTGAGGCACCTTTTGCCATGTGGGGGATTGATTTCATTGGGGAGTTCTCAGAAAAATCTAGTGGTGGACATAGTTGGATACTGGTTGCCACAAATTACTTCACAAAATGGATAGAGGCAATTCCTACTAAGAAGGCAACTAGTAAGGTGGTCATTCATTTTCTGATGGAAAATGTTCTGACCAGATTTGGTGTCCCTATAAAATTGATAATGGATAATGCTATGTGTTTTAGGTCAGAATAGTTTAAGGATTTTTGTGATGAATATGGAATTATGATGTCATATTCTTCCCCATATCATCCCCAAGCTAATGGACAAGCAGAATCCAGTAGTAAGAGTATTCTGCAGATTTTAAAGAAAACCTTAACAACAAATAAAAGAGCCTGGAATTCGAAGTTGAAATTAGCCTTATGGGCTGATAGAGTAACTATGAAAAAGGCCACTGACAAGTCCCCTTTTGAATTGGTGTATGGTATGTAGGCCAGGCTACCATTGAATAATTTACTTCTTGTTTATAAATTCATTGAGGAAGATCTTGAAGTAAGTAATGCTATGCATAAGAGAATGATCCAGTTAGTTGAATTGGATGAAATCAGAAGAGAAGGACAACAGAAAATGAAATATTTGTTTGACAAAAGAGCTAATAATAGAAAGTTTCAGCCGGATGACATGGTATTACAGTGGAATGCTAAGGCTGAAGATAAAGGGAAACATAAAAAGTTTGAATCCTTGTGGTTAGGGCCTTATATCATTCATCAGAAACATGGTAAGGATTCATATTTCTTAACAAATTTGGATGATGAGGTATTGGAATTACCAGTGCATGGACAATTCCTAAAACCTTTCTTTAATTGAAATTTTCCATGCACAGTAGTCATGTATATAGGTAGTTGGTTTTTGGTGTGCTAGTTTATTGTAGGTTGTTCATTTGTATATATTTCGGAGTTTTGCTGCAGAGTTGTGCCTAGTTGTGGTCTGCTTTTCCCAGAGAGATGGATTCTTGCCTTGATCTGGCAATCAAACATCCTTAGTCAGAGCCACTGTTGGTCATATTTTGTCTATTTGCTACATTTTGGTTTGGACCTGTGTAGGGTTGCAAAAAAGGTTTTTAGCCCCTGTCAAATTTCCAAATTTTTATGTCTACTTCATAGCAACACTGATCTTTGAACTAAAAACCCTAAGTCTCTGTGAAAAATCTGCTGTGAATTATGAAAAAATCTTGCTGTCTTGCACAGTTTCAAACCCAAATTTCAAAATTTCTAGCCGTTGGTGATAAAATGCCTTAAACCCTTCATGGACTTGTTATAAAACCGAGTTATCTTTTTTCGGTCACTTAAAACTCATTTACCCATGTGTTTATTTGTTATGTCTGAGCGGGACCGTCCCTTTTATCTTTTCCTAAGTCTTAGCGGGGTGATCTTTTAATTTATTTTCCTAAGTCCTAAGCCCCGTTAAACTTTATGTCTTTACTTTTTACATCTCCCGTGCATGTCTTGTTTAATCCAATGGCGGGCGCTATTACTTAATGAGCAAGATGAAGCCTTTTAATGATCAAGGCATCGCGCCTAGCTGACACGTGGTGGATGGCGGGACCAGGTCAGCGTAAAGGTGAAGGGTTAAAGACAGGTCAACTTCAAAGAGGATCAACGATAGGCATAAAGCCTTAATCAAAAGATGCAGTCAATCTATCCTTCAAGGCATTGCGCCGTGTGGACACATGCAGTTGTTAGATTTGGAGCCTGTTTTGAAGGCAGGTAAATAGACAACAAGTCAGAAAAGATCCTGTGGTTGGCGTAAAGCCTCAAAAGCAGGATGCACGATATCTACCCATTGAGGCATTGTGCCTGAGTGCCATGTGTCTTTGCTAATGTTATCGCCAACGGGTCAAAAGGCAGGTAAATAGACAGTAAGTTGCAAAGATCTTACGGCTGGCGTGATATGTTAATCACAAGATGCAGTCGATCTAACCATTAAGCCATTACGCCCTTGCAACACGTGTCCCAGGTGGGTCCGGCTCAGCGATAAGGTAATTAAGGTAAAAGGATATCAAGCTAGATTTAATCCAACGGATAGCGTAATGCCTCAGCCGAAAGATGATCGTGATCTATTCATCAAGACATTACGCCTAAATGCCATGTGTCTCTGGCGGGTCTGGCTGAAGTCAGGAAGGAAAAGATAAAGGGCGGATAAGTTAGAAAAGATTGTGCGGTAGGCGTGAAGGCTTAATGTAAAGTTGCTCGAGATCTAATCTTTAAGGGATTGCGCCTACGCGACGCGTGGCGGATCAGATTTTTTAAGCCTGGGTGACTGAAATTTGATCTACGACTCTGTTTTAAAGTCGTAAAATGCTTAAATCTGGGTTGTCAATGGTAAATTTTGCGCTAGGTGTAGCCGTTGTAACCGTTTTTCAAATTTTCAAAGCGGTTCTCAGGGTTTTCAAGCGGTGGTCCGTGTCATGTTGTTGGAGAGAGTTTGATGGGTGAATCTGATCTCCTGTGCATTTTTACAAATGTTGGATACTGAATGGAGGAAAGATTGGTGATTCTGAAGACATTTATTACAGTGATTATCTTCTTAGGGTTTCTGTTAGCTTGTAAAACAATATTTAAACCTTGAGCTTATCCTGTCCTGTTCTTCGCCATAAATGGGGAACTGTTCTAGAATTTTATAATGCAGATTTGATCAGATTTTCCAGAATATGAGCTTTCCCAGAAAGGTATTTGACTTTCTGTAAATATGAAGGGTTAAACTTCTTGAGATAATTAATACAAACAAGATATTCCATCTATTATTCCTTTTTGCAGTGTATGGTTCTTTAGCTTCCCAAGGTAGATGGCGGCTGAATTAGTTTTTCTTCCCAACAGAATGTTTCAAAAGAATGTTTTGTAAAAGATGATAGAGCTGCTTAGTTGTTACGATAAATTAATGTTCTCTGTCATGTAATAGTTTAATAGTTTTAGCCCTAGCCCTAAATGAATTCGAAGCTTGTTGCAGTCCTTGTTTCTATAAAAAGACTTCCAGGGTCATTTTGTAACGATCGGAATTTTATGCCACAAAAGCTAGTTTAGCATATTTTGATCAAGTTTATCAGTGGTCTCTTTGGCTCTGATTTCATATGTACTTGATGCTTTAATATCAATAAATATTTGTACTTTCCTGTGATTTGCATGATTTGAATGGATAGTTGTCTCTGTTTCCAGTTTTTATACTCATTTGGATTGGTTGTGAAGGACATTCCAGTTCATCACTTTGTAAGGAAGAGTGTCTAATTGTTTTAAGGTTTCTTTCAAGGAGAGAATAAAATTATTAAGGTAGTTTCAGTGAGTGAAGATTGAAATAGATTTGATAGTTATTTCTGCTTTTTGAGAAGTATGAATGGATTATGTAAGGCATAGTCTATTTTAGTACTCATTTACAAGATTTGCATTTGATGTATCTTTGATGATTAAAGGTCTTTACATATTGAATGACTCCATGCCCATTGGATAAGACACTGGTCTGATGTGTTAGGTTGTGTGGTTCCCATCAAATCTATACACAAATTGTTATCATTTTCATTTTTATGTTCTATTAAGCCTGCATGTTGAATCAAGTTCATAGTTTGGCTTGTGAAGCTCTGCATAAAGCTGATTGTTAGCATTTGTAGGATTTGTTATCAACTTTTGCAATAAAAGGTAGGAGCAGATCATTGTGAAAAGTTAATCCACTGCATGATTTATTGAAGAACAGTAAATCAAGTTAGGTACACCCGCCTGAGCCTGTGGAGCTCAAAGTGAAGGAGGATTTAATCCTCGTTAATTGGACTTGTTTCTTGACTTAATCAGAATTTGGGTTTTATAAGAGTCAGGCATTGCTACCGTATAGGATTCTGGAAGAAAAAGCTCCAACAGGTCACAACTTTATTAATCTCATCGAAAGCCAAGAATCCCTCCTCAGAGCTGCCAGATGAATCAATCTATTTGCATTCAACGACTGGCTGTAACTTCTGAAGTTTATATTCCTCCAGCATGGGATCAATTATGACAAAAGGAACTTCTTCCCTTTTCTCGCCAATAAAATTATCGCTAAAAGCACTATTCTCTTCACTCATACCAGCAGACTTCATTATTGAATTATCACCTTCTTCAATTTTACTTTTATCATCAGCATGAGAAAAAAATTTCTGATCTAAAACTTCTTGAGTTTGCATGTCATCCTTTTCCTGAAAATTCTTTTCATAAATGAGGGCATTTTACCTTTTTTTGTGTCTCCTCTCCACTTTCTTGATCAAGAAACTTGAAAGGTAATTCTTCAGGCTTTACCACATAGAAATCTGCTTGATTACTTTCTTCCATGACCATCAAATTTTCAACTTTGCCTTTATCTTCATTAAAAATAACTTTCTATTTCTGAACTATGATTTGCAAATTTTTTAATAGTTTCATTAGAAACTTTCTCCAAGCTTTGCTCTTTTTCATCAATATCAAAAACAAAAGTTTCTAATGTAGGAAGAAAAGAAATTTCAGACACAGCACCATTCATACCTTTATTTACTTCACCAGATTTGCAAGTAAATACATCCACCCCAACTTCGGTGATATTGCCATTTGCATCTACATTTCCACATTGGAAATCATCATCTTACCCTTTCAAGAAACGATCAACAACAAGCATTTTTATGCTCTTTTGATGATACTTCTTCCATGGGTGAAGTGAATTGTTGTTCCCTCTTGTTTGTTTGCATGCATACCAGAGGAATTTCAAATCTTTTACTTTCAACTTGATGCAAATTTTATGTCATAGTCTGATATTTCTCTTGCTTAAGATCATTCTGTATATAATATCTCTGATGCACACACTTCAACAACCATGAAGATTGGTGGTCTTCACAAGGGATCAAATTCTTTTTTTCGGCTTCACAGATGCTTTCTTTACAAGCATTCCAAAATAGATGAAGTATCTAATCATCTACAACCAATATTTCTTCAAGAGTTGGTGGAGACCTCTCAAACTGATTCATTTTCTTAGCCCGGTCATGAACCATCATTCTGAAATCTTTAAATACACAGAGTCGCCGACCTTATTTCTGGAAAGGCACCAATATAAGCAAGAAAGCACCAATCTTCTCACCTTCCCCAGCAGAGTTGCCAAAAAATTTGTTGGTTAACAATTTGTCACTTTAAAACATTGTTACAAAAATGACCCATGAAACCCATAAAAAGACAAATGTTCGCAACAGAGAGATGAGTTATATTGACAAAACCCATCTATGGATTTTAGAGGTATAGCTCCCTCACAAAGATGTTCAAAAAATTCAATGTGGTATGCCTTTAACCAGAAGGCAGGAAGGTAAACTAACATCTCCCATAGCCATGAACTGAGATGCGAAAAGAAAAGAATAACAATATGAGAAAATGAAACAAAGTTCATCCGTCTCCAACTTTGTATAACATAAACAGGGAAAGATCATTTTTTAAAACCACATACATCTCTGCTATATAAAGATAACTAAATGCATGATTTAGCTATTTATCTGATGAACCCAATTACATAAATGCAACGAAATAAAGGCCCAGATATGACATAACAAAATTTTTGTATTCTTGTGTTTATGTAATCGGACTAAAGATCAAAGTCTTCGTATGTACAGATAAAAGCCAAAATGAGTATTCTATTTCCGTTCCTCCCCCTCCTTAGAAAAACAAAACGTATGCTTTTATAGCATCGATAACTACCCACTATAGCGACGGTTACAAGAAGAACGAAATTGTATTACGTTTCCGTTACTGGGAAAGATTCAGTAACGGTTAATCCAAAGTTGGGTCCACGTCCACTTGCAATAGGTTTAGAAGATCTTGCATGAAGTTGACGGCCTCTTCATCGTTCATTTCAGCCAAGATAAAACTTAATTCAACGCGATCTCTCTTGGCTTCCAATTCAAACATATCACTTTCGTGGCAAGCACAACTTGTCCTCAAATCCCAGGTAGTGGTCATCATATTGGAGATGATATCAAATTGTTCCATCTCTGCTTCCGTGAGGTCGGGCTGGTATACTGGCTCAGGTTCTTCATTATTGTATCCTTCTCTAACAGGTAATCCCATCTTGACAGTGTCGTACTATAGCTAGCGCAGCCTGCAAGAATGTTTCAGATGACAAGGCAAAAAAAGGAGTGACTCTGCAACCTATTTATAATCATTTCACATACTTCCCACAACATGTCAGCATTTATTTCTCATGGCACATGAAAAGTTCAAAATCCCATACGTCCCAACTCGTGAGAAGACAGGGCTTACATCAACCTTTAGTGCATATACCGTTGCAAGATTATGATCAAGATTATATCATTAAATGCGTGATAAGTCCATCATGACAAGTCCTTGTAAGTCCCGCTATCGGGTTGTCGTCCGCCTTCCAAAGTTTCGAAGCTCGAGTCGGGCTTTTTGATTTCCGGAAAGGGGCGATCGAGCGATCGCATCGTAGTATTAGGTGAGGACGAAACCTTGTGTAGCTGTTGTCACCGTTTGTGAGTTTCTTGAAAGCTACGAGTAAGCGACATAGTCATTTGCGGGGTTTGCAAAGGTGGCGACCAGGCAACATAAATGGGAAATTGAAAAAGGAACAGGTATATGCAATTTTGCTGCTAACACACCTATAGGTGATACCATGAGAAGTTTAGCCACTGAAAATGCATGATTGACACGTTTGGTTTTTATTGAATTTATTACCTTTTTAGCATCATCCATTAGAGACAAACCAAAACATTTGTGAGTCCATTTACACTTATCTTGTCATTATGCTTTCATTTATATGCCTCTGCCTTCAATTTGCAGCATTAGTCTGAGCCATTGGGGTGTCTATTTTTCATACTAGGCATTGGTTTCAGATTGTCCATATTTAATGTTAGTTTTGGACCCTAGTGTTTGCCTTCAAATTGCAGCAACTATCAAGATGAAAGTGTTAGTGCATTGGACCTTTCAAGTCTCTCCCTCCACTTTCACCTATCAATTGGTATAGAGAGTCTTATAGGTATTCCATATCAGGATGAGATTTTGAAATATGTGAATTCCTCCTTTTATCTAT
Organism: Thuja plicata; assembly: GCA_018584345.1. Taxonomy (NCBI): domain Eukaryota; kingdom Viridiplantae; phylum Streptophyta; class Pinopsida; order Cupressales; family Cupressaceae; genus Thuja; species Thuja plicata. The sequence continues at coordinate 3,054,821 of MU227424.1, forward strand.
GCTGTTAAAGTTACATGCAATATAACCATTGCTAAAAGAATGTATTTCTTAAGCATTATTACACAAACATTTTAATGATTATTTTAATTTATTGCTAATAATAGAAGACAAGTAACAAATAAGGAGAGAGAAGTGGTACCAGGCATTTGCAAGGTCTACAATTAGAAGAAGGATCCCAAAAGCAGTACAAGCATTGTGAAATAAATAATTTGTTGGTTTTTGAGGAATTCCATTTTTACTTTTGATCATATCTCACTGAAGAGGTAAATGTTTTAAGAATTTCATCCTTCACCTTATAATAGATTACAGTTCTTCAATAAGTTTTGGCTATGTAAAGCAAGTAGAGTGTTTAGTACTTTTACATAGAAATCAAGGCCTGGTTCTCAAGCCTTAATAAAGTATCACTAGCATATGCCCTAGATAGCCCCATAGACAGGTACTGGATAAGATGTATCCCAAATTAAAAATCTCAGGGACCAGTAAAGTTAGGAGTCTGCATTTTTCATGGTATAAACAGCTTCAAGAATATTTAGGGAGATCGTCTAGGAAATTTTTCTTGATACACAATAGACTCTTGCATATTATTATTTTGTGATCAAGAACACGAGGAATAACATTTAAACTTAAAAGGGATAGCGAAATATCCTTGCTATAGACAATGAAAAGAGAATTCGACTGCATCTGCTTCTTTGGGAATTACACAAGAAAAATAAAATCCTCTCTCCTAAGTTTCATGTAATAATTTATTCATTACATAAAACTTGTGCTACTTGGCCAAGCATAGCAACAGTTGTGTTCTAATTCTACAAGATGGATGACACCATGATATTAATGCAGTATAAAAACTGGCAAGCTTTATCTTGTGGATCTCGCTGGCACTGAGAAAGTCGAAAAAACAGGTGCTGAAGGGAAAATATTGCATGAAGCAAAGACAATAAATAAGTCACTCTCTGCACTCGGGAATGTCATCAATGCATTGACTACAGGTGGGCAACCAATAATAACATATTTTCCGTACAGATTAATTGCCATATAATGATTGATGCATACCTAATTGGAACTATGCCTACAGATAAGCCCTGCCATATTCCCTACCGTGATTCAAAGCTCACCCGCATTTTACAAGAGTCTTTAGTAAGTTAATTCTTCTCTGCATTAAGCTACAGCACATACATAGATATGTAATGTTCATTTATACATCATTGCATATGCATTTTCCATAGTTGGGTACAGTGCAGATTCATAGACTTTCATCTCAGAAATTTCCCTTGGCAGGGTGGAAATTCACGAACATCTTTGCTCTGCTGCTGTTCACCAAGCTCCTTCAATACCTCAGAGAGCTTGTCTACATTACGCTTTGGTACCCGGTATGAGAACATACTAGTGATACAAGCTCTTTCCTTGATAATTTGACTTTGAGAATCTGATTTGCATTGATTAAGATATGTGTCCCAAAGCTTTTCAAGGCTATCATGTTTGACCAAAGAATAAAGTGTCAGTGTTTTCATAACATAACTAGCTTTTGGAATGCATATCCTCAAGCTATAGCAGTAATATTTCCAAAAGCAAATTTCCTGCAGAGCAAAGCAAATTAGAAATAAGCCTAAAGTTAATACAGAACGAGGCCAACATGAGTTGGAACAATTAATTGTCAAGTACGAACAAGAGTGTGAGCAGCTTCGTCGACAGCTTCTCATGCTTAATGCCCGTCTGCACTCACTTGAGAAAGGTCATTTTCTAACTTTAAGGAAAGTAGGGTACATGTAAAATTAGAAATTTGACAAATCAACTGGAAAAGTCAACCTGTAAAAACACAGGCATGAGATCAAGAGATCATTGTGTATGGGTAAATGTATATGGATATATTTTTTCTAGAGCTGATTTCTGTACCATGACATGTCAATTACATTAAATGCTACATTGAGACTTTTCTGAACTTAATTTTCTCAATGAGTTGAAGATTCAAGAAAGTAATGAAATGAATTTGTACAAATAAAATCTAGTGTATGATGTGATGTAAATTCCTGCTTGAAATTGCTAAGAAAGTTTGGATACTGGAAGATTACTTACATTTTTCTGTTTGTTTTCAGGTGAAATGAGCAAAATGTCTACAAATTATCCAGACTCTTGTATCAAGACTGATAATAAGAATGGGCTTTTAGGAAAGGTAAGTCCCACCAAAAACCACTTGGCTAGACTAAATCTTATGTTGCAAAGTAGTGGGTTTTTAACGTGTTGTTTATTAACAGTTAAAGGAAAACCTATCCAAAAGAACCCCAGTTCTTGAAGAAATTATCAATTTACTTAGAGATTTACTGGTAGAGGAGGGAATCATCCTAGACTCGTGCAATACTGAGCTCAGGAAGAATATTTTGGTCTCTAGTGAAGCGGAAATCAACAAAACAATTCTCATCTTGCAAAAGTCATTAGAACAACTATCAGAAAACAATGAAACAGTAAGCATCAGTGCATGTGTTCTTAGTTCATGAAATACATAATTGTAGAATGTTACCCAATTTTATCATTCTAATTTTTTAGCATACAGTTTCATCATTTGTTCTGGCAAAAATGTGTTTGGAAAGAAGATAACTATATTTGCGGTGAATGTGAATATTTGTTTTAATGCAGCTTGCAAGAGAGAACGAGTCCATGAAGGTTGAATTACGGGCTGCCAGATACTTGGCAGTTGATCCATTGAGATTCACTGAAAACCCTCCCTCATGCAGCTCAGGTAATTTCCAGTGTAGGAAAAAGGTGAATGTTGACGTTCCAAATCAATGTCTAGAGCACTAAAAATGATTGAACTAAATCTTCCACCACATTCTTGATCATGTGAAAATAGGATCTGCAGCATTCACCATTTGTGAGAAAGCAAGGATAGTCCGACCTCTTAGAGGTGGCTCTCAGCATACACAAGGAGTTGACTCTGCAAAGATCCACAGAGAAAATGCCAGCAATGATGCTAGCCTATCTTTTTTGCAGATCACATTAGCAAATATCAAGAGTAGATTTCTATTTCTGACGGGCAAGGTTTAGGTTATTGACAGAATTTCCAACTATGTCCGACTCTGAACAGATTTTTATGACACCAATCAAAGGTATCACCTTGCAGTCACTGCAAGAAACTTATAAATGCTGAGTAGAAAAAAAAAACATTGGTGCCCACAGTCTTATCCCATGCTGGTAAATAGTAAAATTTTCTCGTACATAGGATGCTGTTGGAACTTAAGCACAGCTCCAGGGTGTTGGATTCTCATACTTGTCCCTTGCTTTTGGGAATGTCTTTCTGAAGCGTCAAAGTAACACTACATACTTGAGCCAGATATACAAGCATTCTAGGCTCTTAAAATCGCATATTTCATCTTTAGTATACTATCCACAAAGAATATTACGTGGTGGCTGGTATACTTACATTTTTACATACGTTATATATCTGAACTGCTAGTATTTGCCTTGCTGGGTATCCTATAAAGTTGGAATGGAATCTCTAACCTTTTAGAGTTCAAAATTTACATATTTCGTAGTTTTAAGAAAATTTGCCACATGAAAATTCCTAACAATGAACATGCTTTGTTTTTGTGTCAACATGCTGTGATGTAAAATTTTAAGAAATATACTTTACTAAAGTGCTCTGCTAAAAGATCAACTAATTCAAACCCACAGCTTGCTGCTTTCAAGCAGGATAGCTTACCATTTCACCAATCACCTCATTCACACACAAAAGTGGTAAATCCCCAGTTTATTTAAAATTGACAAAAATAGTTTTAACCATTGAACTAGTTGATCTTTAAGAAAGCCCTTCAAAAGGAAAACCCGGACTCTCTGAATGGTATAGTATAAGATATTTGTAATTAAAATGGACCCTCTTTTTCATTAGTAATTTAAACATGATAAGATATTAAAAAATATTCTCTGCAGAGATGATTGATCAATGATAAGTTATATAGGACAGAAGCACAGATCAATTACCATATAAAACTGAACAATGTGAACAGAGATAAAAGTGAAAGTTTATGTTAGGCATTTGTTGGATTAAAGTTTTGAATTTACACAAATATTTCGGTCCCTCGATGGTTCACATGGATTGCTTCCATAGTTTTTGGAAGGACCTTGTTTTTGACAAAAATATGATCATCTTGTGTTAATAGTGATATATTTCATGGCTTAGGAAGAGGGAGAGCTGAGATTAGGAGCATGATCTCTCTCACGAACCTTGACTCCAAGATTTTCTAGATTGGTCTAGATCCAGTATTATTTCCCATCTATCCATACAAAACTGAGCTATTGATATTCTTGAATTTCCTAGAACAAATGGAATAAATGAAGTTTTAGGTGTCAATCTGATGCAGATATATATTTTATTTTCAAATAAATTTCCTTATTAAATGGTATCAAAGGTAAGAGTATAGATAAATTTGTTTGAGGGGGAGTAATCCATACCTTTGTTTTGCACATATATATTCCCTATGCTAATGTCATGACTACAGCTTGATTGAAAAATAATATATTATGATTTTTAATGCCACTTACTGGAATTACTTACTCATCTGGTTATATGAAAGCCCTTGATCCAAACAACCATTTATGTAAGGCTTTTGGACCTTCTCATCACTATAGGGAAAATGTGCACAGAAATCCAAAACAATGGTGAAAATTGATTTTTTTGTTTGTGGAAACATCTTAATTCGCTCAACAAACCTAGATTACAAATTTCAATGTAATGAACAATTGGAAGAACCACTAAATTTGAAGAGAGTTGGGCAAATTTTCTGAAATTGTCCATAATAGCAAATCAATCACATCTGTTATGATTTTGATAAGTCATTATAATGCTCACTTGAGGCACTATTGAAAGGAGAAAGTTTGACGAATTAATGTAATACTTCTATTGGATTTAATATAAACTATTCCTCTCTATGGTGGAGTCTTTTCCGGAAGGGGTTTCTCCATGCACATTTACTATTGTGTATGTGTTTATGATTTTGTTGATTTCTTATTGCTAATTTATATGCCTATCCATATTCTACATAAGACTTTATGGTTAATCACATGAACCTTTAATTGGGTTAATTGGATTTGTACAATTTATGTTTTTAATTTCACTAGATTTGTTCATTGGTTTTCTTAACAAGGGCAAAAATTTGAAGAATGTCGTGTGCTGGTAGCTACTCCAAAATGCAAAATTTTATGTCAAGTTGTGCCTCCATGCCTTGTCACCTAATTGTAATTACCAATTAGAGAGAATTTGTATTAGTAATTCCTTGTGTGCATGTGAAAGGGTTTGCATTTTAAGTCTTCGTGTTCACAATGTTCATGTGTCATATGCATCCCTTGTTTTGTATGTATGTGCATGTTTTTTCCCTTCACGCTTTAACTAGCCAACCAATAATATCATTATTTTGGCCAAACTATCTTTAGAGTGGGTGTTGAGTGTCTTGGTGTTGTATTTTTGTGTTTTGAGGCTTTGTCTTCCTCTATGTTTTTGGTTCAGAGCTCCACCAGTGTTCTAATAGTAGCTTGTATAATAAAATCCCTAATCAACCTAGGCCCCTTGTGTGCAAAATTTCATAAACCTGCTGCACCTAAATTCATACTACTTTACCCACCTTTGGACTCCTAGCACATTATGTTTTTGATTAAGGTAAAAACAGGTTTTGAAAGGACCCCGAAACCTTTTACAAAAAGCAACTAGAGATACGCATCAAAGGCACATACAAACATAGAAAGCCTGCAACGAACAAAAGGCACGACCCATCGAGACAACAAAGACCTAAAACAAGGAAAAACAAAAACTGTCAAAAATATGCACAGTTTCCAACACAACTTCTAGCACTACGGCTCGCACAATTTCCAGCAAAATTTCTAGACCAGAAGATGAAACATTACAACATTTTCTAGTAGGCTTCCTCAGCGTCCTTCTGCATCTCTTCCATTTTGTCAATGGACTCCTTTAGCTCCAGCATCTCTTTCGAGATCTCAGGGACTTTTCTTTTTATTCCACTTCGGGTTCTAGAACCAAGGCCCGAGCTTCTAGCCTTTTCTTCTATTGTAATTGTGTTGTTTTCCAGCAGGCTTCTTTCCAGATAAGTGTATAACGCTTTCATGTTTTGAATCGACACTTGCAGCCCATTGTTACTGTGCTTTAGGATGACCCGTATCATGTGCCCATTGTGGCTTATTTGATCTTTCATCTCTTTTATCTTATCTTCCACTGTCTCATTAACTCTAGTAGTCAACTCCTTTTCTCTGTTGCTGTCATTTACCTCAATCGTCAACTTTTTCTCCATTTCCTCGACCCTGGCTTTAAAAGGCTCCATTGCCTCCTGCATCTCAGTCAATTGTTGCTTCATAATCATCATCTCTTCACTAAGCCAGTCTTCCATATTAGCCCCATAGTCAACTTTGCTTTTCGGGATTCTGTCGTCTCTTTCAAACCCGACCTCATCTGGGCCCATTCTCCTTTTTTTACTGTTCCTTTTCTCCGCCTTTATAGTCAGATGCATCATGTTACCCTCCTCACCTTCATCCTCATTCTTATTCTCCTCTTTTTCATCTCCCTCTTTTCCATATCCCTCAATTTCCTTTTCTTCGTAATTCACTTCATCACCCGTGCCCTCATCGTCTGTGTTGGGCATTTCCTTCTCTTTCATCTGAGAACTATCCTTCCTCAGCTGATCCTCCTTCTCTTTTTCCATATTCTCTTTATTAGTATCACTATCTCCATTGTACTGATCCTCTTTGTCTTTTCCCTGGTTATGCAGGGTTTCATCACCAGTCTTCTCTAGCTTAGCCCTCTTCTTAGTTTTAATGAAATATCCCTTGCCCAATTTGATATAAATTTTCTGATGTCTTGCCCAAGGAATATTGTCAAACACTTCTGATGCAAACTTCCAGCTTGCTGGTTAGATTGTTTGATTGTTTGAAATGGTTTCATATGCTAATAAATAAACATTTTTTTGACATCCAACCATGAATTGGAAAATGAAATAACAACTAATAGACCCTTACAATGCATTTAGTGGCATCAAGAAATTGGCATTTTGTCAAGTAGTTTTCAAACATCCCAAATATCAAGACAAGGTTAACATTTGCAAAGACAATATACA
>MU227424.1:3088868-3126276 GCA_018584345.1 Thuja plicata
GGAAATATTGAAATAATTGAATTAATTATAATTTGATCAAGGAAATTGATTTGAATTGAAAATGTTCCAAAGCATTGATTCAGGAAATTGATAAAATGATAAAATAATAAATGGGGCCCAAAGTCTAAGCGACCATTTTAGGGTGCATACACTAGTTACTTGTTGCACTTGCCAACCCTTTGATCTGCACCTCTGATGATTTGTCATGCTTCTATTGGCAGTGTATAGCAGCCAATCTAAGAGTAAACCTCTTGCAATCATTCGGTTGTGTATTGGCCATCAAATCAGCTCCCCTACTCCCACATTTGTGTGATTGTCACTAGAATTTCCTGGCGTTTAATCCAAGACTAGTGCCTACTCTGGATGGTACACAAGTGGCAATCATCTTTAGAGTAGCACTCTCCTATTGATTTGCATGGACTTCCATGTTAGCTAAGCTCTACTTGGCGTGTGGCCCAATTGTGGGATCTTACAGGTACTTGGTGACACCATATGGGGCTTGATTTGTCCACAATTGTATCATCCTTTGTGGTGATTTTATGGGATCAAGGGCAAATTATGTCTTGCCATATGTCACCTTTGGCAGTCATAGTCTCAATCTTATCTGTGGCAAGTATTTCCTTCTACAAACATATTAAAAGACATCATGTGATGCTTATGCAAAGACTTGGAGGGATCACCTTGTATTGTCTTATCTTATAACTTTTCAATGATGGTGTGTGTTTTAATGAAGGGTAGTTGTGTGGCATCCTCTTATTAGTAGAAAATGGTTCCTAGTAGCCATGTTCTCCAGTGTGCATCTTTGGTAAGGCACCATGCACTAGTCATTAGATGCAAAGGGTTTCCATGTGGATGGCCACAATCCTCTTTAAGTTCAAACACTTTATTTTCCTACTTTTGGATTGTTCAATATGCATGTATACATCATTTTTAGGGTTTTTCTTGCCAATGTAGTGATGCAATAGTCCTTGGGTATGCACACGAGTAGTGGGGGATATTATTGACATGAATGTGCTCTTTGAGAGTTCATTTGATTGTTGATGTCCTTTATGCTAGTGGTTGCTCTTTGCTAGTGTTGTTTGTGTGGTGTTGTAGCCATACATTACATGAGGCATGATATATTTCAAATATAGTGGATTGTTTCACCATGTTCTCCCTATGGGCATTTATTTAGTCATACAGGCTTGGCATGTGTAAGATGCATTGAGGGTTTGATGTATAAAACTATCAAAGATTATGCTACAAGTATTATATGGTGTAATCCATTCACTTGCATGCACAAGGACATTCTTCCCTTGATCCAAGGCAGATTTTCTTTTGTACTTGTGCAGGGATTCTTGCTTGTGCATTCAACAAGTGATGCTTTCTCCTTGATTTTGTTTATATAATTGATAATTCCTTTGCTGATCTACAAAATTAGAAGTCAATATGTAACTTCTTTTTGTTTTCTTCACATTCTACAACTTTCACTTGAATGGTGGATTCCTCAAAATTCTGCTTTTCACTTTTTTGAATTTTTCATATTTGATTTTTTTTTCTTGTCATGCTCTACTATCACAATTTATGGTTCCTCTATTTCTTTTTGGATCTTTATCTGATTCTTTATCTAGCCTCACCTCTTCTTTGTTCCAACATTTGTCACTTAACTCCATCTTTCTTTCTTGAAATAAGAGAGTTCTTTTTTTTTAAATTCAATTGAAAGTTTCTCAATGTTAAATATGGCTTCAACTTCTCTACTCTTTGTTTAACAAAATTTATGGCAAGCACATGCACAACTAGTGAAATGTGCTTCTTATTTCTCAAATTATCTCATAAAATGGATACTAGTGGTTGGGAAATACCTTCATTCCCTTTTAGAATTGGGATCATAATTGTTTGCATTGAGGGAACAATATTTTTTGCATGGTTGTTATTGATAGAAGCAAATAAATGTTGAAGCATTTTAAGAATAAGATCATCACATTCAAGATCTAGCATCACAACACATGATCTAAGTATTGCAACAGGTTTTAGACACATGATCCTTCTAGCAAATGGACATTTGATATCACCCAAACCTTGAAATTTTTTCACAATCAACTAAAATATATCTCTCATGATATTGATGTTGTATGAAACTTTTGGAGTTGTTATTCATATAATTTCATGGAGTGCGAGGTTGACATCTTGATTGAGGTGTCTTAATTTCTTCTGTTTAGTCAAATACATTGATGGATTCATTACCCATTGAATAATCTCAAAATTTGACTATTTTACCATCGATAAACAATTTTACACTTCATTGAAATTGTCGAGTAGATCATATTTTGACTAATGCAACTACTCAAGATTGTTCCCTACTCTTTAAAACCTCTTTCATGAATCTAACGACATGATTCATAGGTTGGCAGAAAGAAAGGTTTTGATGACATTGAATTTGTTGATACAATTAAATAAGTTGTAAACTTTACAACAAATGGTTAGCTTTCTATATAGTTTGGCATGATAACAAACAATGATACCACTATAATGTTTTGAAAGTATTTTTTTGTATCTTTTACATAAATTTGATGAAATTCATAAACTCAAACTTTTTGATCTTATATGGTACCTAGGACACTTAGTATTAGCAAGCCATATAGTTCTATAATGTGTGCAATACAATGCAAACAAATAGTTATTAATTTATTCAAGGTATAGCCATCTAGACTTACATACCAAAGTAATTTGGGAGTGAATTGCATAGTTGATTGCAATTTTGAGTGATAATAAATTAATACACTTATGTACTCAAATTCAAGAACTATGACAAATAGTTAACAATCTGAAAGTAGACATTTTGTCAAACACTTGGAATGTAAATCGAAAAGCACATTAATTAAATACATGGATTGAGTGACTAGCTATAGAAGACATTATCTACATTACATAATGAAATGATATTTTTTAGCAATTGGATAAAATGCTAATATATTGTGAATTTTAGCACTAATTTGAAGTTTCAACCGAAAATCACTTTGTATGGAAAGAGACAACAACAACAAGGTATCATAACTACACTAATTTTAAATGAAAGCTACACTATTATTAATAGTAAATGTGGATACTTGAATGGTATGAAATAAACAAAAATGATTTAAGCTTGGGCTGCTATAATAGTGTTAATCGTTCCACAAGTGTGTGGCTACATTAGAAAATGCCCAACTTCAAACATAATGACTTTGATAGCTATCAAATAAATACCCAACATCAACAAACGTACAACAACTCTAGGAATGTTGTGATTCATCCTCAATAGGTAATGATGAAAATAAACCCCCAATTTCCCTTCATATTATGTATAGATACTTCCTTTTGTAACTTCAATTTGACTAATGCTTTGGTTTACTAGATTTAGTATGGAAGGTGAAAGAAACATATGGTAAACTGTACATGTAAATCAAAACATTGAAAAAACTTGAACTGGCATTGGTGAATTAGGAGGAGCGATGGTGAGAGCTTATGATGATGCTTTGGGCTAGGGCTCATTCCCTAGCCTCCTATGCTTGTTGTTTCATCCATGGGTGTGAGGAGAAGTGTCTAGGGTGATTGCAGGTTTGATTGGGAGGTTCGTTGGGGGGTAGAAAGTGTTGTCATGTAGAGCAAGCGTTGGGGTTTTTGTGTTAAGGTGTTGTGGGGTTTCTGTTTTGGTGGTGTGGGGTTTTTTTGTTCATTTCTTTTCTTTTGGGCCCAGATGGTTGGATGTGGGGTTTCCAAAAACTTGGTGGTTGTTGGAGTTGTCCCACTTGGTCGATCTTCTTCAAAATTGCATGCACAGACGACTGCATCATTTTATGTGGGGGTGAGCTCAAAGTAAAATAAAGTTAATGGTTGTCTTTTGAGAAGTCATGATCGCCCTATTCTTTTCATTCCTCTGGAGTCAGTTATGGAAGATGTTGAGTATTGGACCAAACATGCTTTGATTTGCAAGTTTTGGGGAATTCAGATTTCTCTGTCGGCTCTCAAATCTTGGATTCATCAATCGTGGCAAGTGGAAGGTGATATGGACATTATGTTGGCTGCAAATATCTATTTTTTGCTTATATTTTCTTGCATGTCTCGTCGGGATTGTTTTTTTGAGGGTGTCCCATATTTTTATAATCACATGGGGCTATTTATTAAAACATGGCATACGAGATTCAATTCTGCAGAGGAACTTCCGTTGTGGGTTCTTGTCTAGGTTCATTTAGTGAGACTTCCTTTAGAGTTCTAGTGGGAAGTCATTTTGCGCCAGATAGTTGCGTTTCTTAGGAAGCCGGCCGCGATTTCCCATCAATCCTTGGATAAAAAGGTTATTTCCTTTGCCCGAATCTGTGTTGAAATTGATCTAAATAATCCATTGCGAGACTCTTTCAAAATCTGTATTTGCTCTTCTTCTTGGGAGAAACAATTAGATTATAAGTCCCTCCCTTCCCAGTATCAGTTATACCATGAGTATTGACACTTGCAACAGTAGTGTCACTTATTTTCTAAGGGAAATGATGGTTTTGTTGGGGGTCCTGGTGGTTCTTCTTCTTCCACGGGCCTAAAGATGGATAATGAAGGTAAGGGGAAAGCCCTGATGGATAATGCTGGCAAGGGAAAAGCCATGATGGATATTGCAGGTAAGGGGAAAGCCTCAATTATTGAGGTAGGCCTTGATAAGGATGGATTTATTCCCACTAAACCTCGGGCTAAGGAGCGAGGACAAAAGAGGTCCCATAGGGGCCAATAACCTGATGCGGGTTTTAATCGGTTTGAGGTGTTGGATAGTATTTCCATAGAGGAAGGAATTCCTCTAGATGTTTCTTCTGGTGTGACAAGCTCATATGGGGGGATTTCACTGCATGATTCCTATGTTTTGAATGAGGGTGTGGTTGTCCACCAGAAGAGTGACGCACCTATTGGCCCTAAGTCTGGTGCTCTCATTGCTCTTGTTGTGCTACAAGATAATGACATTGTTTTGGAAGACTTGGTTAAGGATGTATTTTCCTCTGGTAAAGGAAAGGGGTCTTCCTCAACGTTGGGTTTGATGCAAATACCCCATAAGAAACTCTCTTTTGTCACTCCTTCAAAGGGTGGTAGCAAAAAGGACCATGAGAAAATCAAAATAGCAAGATATTTGTTAGTAGAGTCTTGGGCTGTCAAGCCCATGGAAGATCATTTCCCTCACTCTACTCAATGATTATTCTCTCATGGAATGTATTGGGGTTGAATTAAATCACTAGACAAAGGGATATTCATGAGTTTGTGGTTGATCATTCTCCAGATATCTTTTGTATTCAGGAGACTAAGTTTTTAGTGGAGTTCATGTCCCACTGCGCTTCTAGTATTTGGTATTATGGGCAATGTCAATGTATTGGGTCTCTGGGGAGCTCTAGAGGTTTGACTATCTTTTGGGACCCAAGGAAGATTACTCCCCTCTTTGGGGGTTGAATAACATCACCAGACAAAAGGCTATTCATGAGTTGGTGGTTGATCATTCTCTAAATATCTTTTGTATTCAGGAGACTAACCTTTCAGTGGAGTTCATGTCCTACTGTGCTTCTAGTATTTGGTATTATGAGCAATGTCAATGTATTGGTTCTTTGGGGAGCTCTGGAGGTTTGACTATTTTTTGGGACCCAAGGAATATTACTCCCCTCTGGTGGATGTCTAGTCAATCAACTCTTTCTATGGCTGCCTCTAGTCTAGATATTGGTGAAATGACTCTGATAACTAATGTGTATGCTTCTGTGGATCTTTCTCACAAGATAGGCTTTGGTCTCATATAAGGTATACTAGAGCTTGTAATCCTTTCCTTCATTGGATTTTAGCAGGGGATTTTAATTTAGTTTTAAGTTTGGAGGAGAAAAGGGGTGGGTTAGCTCATTTGGGACCTTCTTCGCTGAGCTTCTTCATGAAAATTTGGATCTCCTACATCTTAATGATACTAAGCCGGTTGATGGGCTATTTACTTGGAATAATAGAAGAGTAGGGGAAGATGCTATATCTGAGCGTTTGGATAGATTTTTGGTTTGTTTTTTTTGGATTGGAGGCAATCTCAGCCCCTCTTCTAAAATTATGGATTGGAGAGGTTTTGATCATTGGCCTATTAAATTTTCAATTAGTTGTGTTGTTATTACCGGAAAATCCTCCTTTTAAGTTCTAGTTGATGTGGCTTCAAGACTCTTCTCTCCATGACTTAGTGCTTCACTAGAGGAGGGATGGTGGCCCTACCTATGGCATTGTTATGTATTCATTTGTTACAAAATTACAGTATGTTAAATGGAAGCTCAAGAAATGGAACAGGGTGTGCTTTTGTAATCTTCATACCATGAAGGGGATGGAACAAGAGTGTTTGGCAATCATTACGAGGTAGATTAGAGATCTTTTTTTTTCTGAAGATTTGGGTAAAGATAAGTCCTAGGCGTCTAGAGAATAAGAAGAATGGGAAGTTAGAGAGGAAATTTATTGGAAGTAGAAGGCTCCGATTGAATGGCTTCATGAAGGGGGTAGGAATACTGCCTTTTTCCATAAATATGAGTAGGCTCACAGGAATCTTATATTTCCTCTTTGTTTAATTTAGATGGACTTCAGTTAACATCTTTGCTAGCTTTGTCCCGGGAGGCTATCTGTTTCTATTCTTCTCTCTTTTCTGATGATTCACCTCCTTCTGACAATGACAAGAATTTTATTTTGTCTTGTATTCCCTCTCTTGTTACTTATGTGATGAATGATTCTCTCATGAGGTTGATATCTATGTCTGAACTAGAGGAGGTTTTCTTTGGCATGCGTAAGGGACAAGCTCCTGGTTCTGATGGCTTTCCAGTAGATGTTTTCTAGGAATTCTGGGATATTATTAATCAGGATTTGTTAGTTGTGGTTCAAGAATCGTATGCCAACAAACAGATGCTCCAGGCCTTGAACTCTACATTCCTGGTTCTTATCCCCAAAAAGGAAGAGGCTAATCAGTTGGATTTTTTTAGGCCTATTTCTTTGTGTAAAGTGGTATACAAAGTTATTACTAAGTTGATCGCAGAAAGGCTTAAAACGTGGCTTCCTGGTGTTATCTCAGATGATCAAGGAGTTTTTATGGTGAGAAAACAAATTCTAGATGGGGTGGTTATTTCTATTGAGGCCATCCACTCTATGGCCATTTGTAGGGAGAGATCTTTGTTGATAAAACTTGATATGGCTAAGTCTTATAATAGAGTTAAATGTGGATTTTCATAGAAAATTCTTCTTGCCTTTGGCTTTAGTTCAGAGTGGGTGAGTTGGACTATGAGTTGTGTTACTTCTTCCCCCTTCTTTGTTCTTATTAATGGTGAGCCTTCTGAGTTATTTGGAGCCTCTAGGGGTCTTCGCCAAGGAGACCCTCTCTCTTTGTATATGTTTATTATTATGGCGGAGGGCCTTGGTGGATTTATTAAATCCCAATTTTCTCAAGATGTGGTTCATAGTTGGCGGTAGGGTAATGGACTTCCTACACATTCTCACCTTCAATTTTTTGATGATACTGCTCTTACTGGTATTGCTCAGATATAGGAATCTTTAGGAAAACCTTGGATATTTATTCGGCTACATCTGGTCGAAAAACCAATGAGCATAAATCCTCTATTTATTTTTTCAATGCTTGGGAGCCTATTTAGTGAAGGATTGCTAACACCTTGAGATTTTAGATTGGTTCTCTTCCTCTGATTTACCAGGGCATTCCTATTGTTGTGGCTAGGCAACCTAGGCTCTTTTTGTAGAACTTGCTTGATAACTTTTTGTAGAACTTGCATGATAACTTGTGGCAGAAGGTTAATAATTGGAATCATCAGTGGCTTTCTACAATTTCATGAGTGACTCTTCTACAATTTGTGATTCAGGCTCTTCCTATCTATAGAAGCATGGTTCAGGCGGCTCCTGTGTATTTTGTTAAGGAGTTTGATGCCCTCTCATGACAATTTCTTTCGAGTTGTAATTTACAAAACTCTAAATGGATCCTAATTAAGTGAGATACAATCTATAGGCCTAAGACGGAGGGTGGTCTTGTTCTCCGCTCTTCTATCTTGAGTGGCCAATCTCTTACAACTAAGTTTTATTGGTGTTGGTGTTCCTGTCAGTCTCAGCTCTGGGACTGTATTCTCACACATAAGTATTTACTAGGAGTTGATCCTTTGAATGTTTCTTGATTTCTTTTGGAGGGCAGGGGCTCTATGGTTTGGTAGACTCTGAAGACTGGTGCTTAGTTGGTAAAGAGAGGCCTTTTCTGGATATGTAATAGAGGCTTTGAGGCTCTATTTTGGAGTGATTCTTGGGATGTAAATCCTCCTCTTTTGTCCATGTACCCACATTTTTAGGCTCTATGTGACTATTTTCTTGTTGTTGGATGGGATAAGGTGGCACATAATAAGACAATTCAAAATTTGGCCTTGTTGTTGGATATAGAGGGAAGAATTCTTCGGATTGGCCACTTGAGGGTTCAGAGAGGGATCATAATGAGCTTAGTCAGATTCTGACTTCTAGGGAGTGCAACTCCTTGATGGGACCTGATGTTTTGGCTTGGGGTGGTGCTTCATCTAAGAAATACTCTGTTTCTGCAGGATACTTGGAGCTTACTAGATAGTTATTTGGATATGCTAAGGTGCCTTGGTGGAAGCAGGTTAGGAATAAATTCTCCTGGTCCAAGTGCAATTTTTTCATGTGGTTGGTGGCTCATAATCACTGTCTTACCTGGGATAATCTTTGCAAGTGTGGCTTTTAGGGCCCCTCAATATGTGTTTTGTGCAATAATGGTGAGGAGTTTGTTTCCCATCTTTCTTTTTAGTGTTCTTTTGTTAAGTAAATTTTGCACTTATGGTGGAGTGCTTGGGACTGCCCCTGTTGGCATGTTTCTTCTTTGTTTGAGTTATGAGATTGCTTGGGGAAATCCCCTTCTAAAATCTCTTTTCTTTAGGTTACTTGGGATATTGGTCCATCCTTTATTCTTAGGCATGTTTGGCTGGAAAGAAATAGGAGGATTTTTTAGGAAGTTAGGATTGGGGTCATGCACTTGTGGTGGAAAATTATTTACTCTCTCTATGACACAGTTTTGGCTAAGTGTGATTTTAAGGGAGGTATGGACCCTGGGGATGTTGTTATTTTCAATTGCCTCAATTTTCCTCTTCAGGGAGGGGTTCCAGTGTTTGTTGGTCAGTGGTATAGTAGTAGGACCATACATCCTTTGCAACGAGTTAATCGTCAGGGGAATTGGACTTCTCCTCTGCCTAGACTTTTAAAAATCAACACTGATGGTTCCTCTCAGGGAAATCCAGGACCTCTAGACATAGGCGGAGTTGGGAAAAGTAGTTCTAGTGAAGTCCGATTTATTTTCTTTGTGTATAAGGGCTTTCATACTAATAATTTCATGGAGGCTCTTGCCATCTTGTTTGTCATGGAACAATGTTGTGTGTGTGGTTGGCACAAGATTATTTGTGGGACTAATTCTCAGGTGATTGTGAACTTTCTAACTAGGCAGGAGTTTGCGGATGTTAGCTGGCACTTGGCTTTGGTTATTAACCAGATCCTCTAGTTATGCAAGTCTCTTGATTCTGTCATTTTTATGCACATCCCTCGAGAGTGGAATGGTGTTGTTATTTGGCTAAATGGGCTTCAAAGCACATGCAAGATTGGAGTGTTGTTAACTTTTTGGCTAAATGGGCTTCAAAGCACATGCAAGATTGGAGTATTGTTGATAAGAGACAATTGCTCCCTGATTTATCTCATGTTTTTTTATCAACTTGTTGATCGTGATAGGGTCCAGTAGAGCTTTTTGTTAAACTCTTTTTGTAATGTTTCTCTTTGAGTTTTAATAAATTTTTACCCCTCTTTTAGTATAAATCACAACATTTAATAATATATATTGCTCAACCCAAGTGGTCTTAATGTATGGTTCCTTTCTAAATCATATAACTAATTTAAACATAGGTACCCTGGCTCTATTAAATTGGTGTGGCACATTGACATAAGAAACTTCAACTAAATAATAATCAAAGATATTTTAAAAATATTTACCGAATCAAAAATAAATTGAAATTAGAGAATCTTCAATATTTTCATACACAAGTAAAAAATGATATGAATATACAATAATTCCAAAAGCATTCACAAAATCTAGAAATATAATGATATCATGAAGCTCTGTGTAATTCAAATTTGAATTTTTTTATTCACCAATTCAAATCATACCTCAAGTGGTGGATCTTGCAACCTCAATGGGTTTCATTCTTAGATTGATTATCAAAAGCAATTTCTCTAAAAATGAGAGAAGTTGGTAATATCAAAATTGGATAATTTTCCTCAAGATCAATTTCTCCTTTTATGATCATTTGTTTATTAATTGTAGCCTCCTTAAGAAGCCTCTAGATTTTTTTTTTCTTTTAATTTTTATATATCAATTTGTCCCCTTGTCCTAGTGACACCAATATGGGTCCTCTTTTAAGAACACTCAATAATATAACTTTGAGCTATTTAATAATTTAATAATAAAATGGACGTTACCTTTTATATAATTAAATTTTCTTTTTTGACAACTTAAATTAAATTATTACATTATTTTGTTAGTTCGAAAGAGGGGACGTGACAATGTAGTTGTATGGTGACTGAAACAATGTGAAAATACTAATATGACTTGATGTGCTACTTGCTCTTTATGCCCAAGTGGCTGAATTATAAATGCTAATGCCAAATAAGCTTATTGAAAATACTTTGTCAAATTGATAGCTAGTTGGGAAGCTTGAGACCTTGACCTTATTGTAAATCCTATATCATCTAATTAGTTTAGTAAATGACATCAATTCTTGCATGTCTTATTTTCCTTCCACATTTCCACTTGTAGGCTCTTATAAATTTCATACTACTCATATTTCTCTTGGTATCATGAATTTTTCCATGGTTGAGGAGGTACTTTTAGCGGATGGTATATGGTGTTCATTCCCGAGGTCACATTTGCTCACTTAGTAAGAGATTAGTTAGTTGGTCTCTCTAAAATTCTTGTAACACAATTGATACAGTTATTAGGTTTCTCTTCCCAATCTTTCATATTGATTTATTATGTTTGGCTAAGGATAATTGAATTATTTTCATGTGCTAATGTTTCTAGTTATTAAGAGGCTTGCACTTGTTAGCTATAGAGCCCTATGGATAGTTGTCAAATACATGCCTAGGTTTTAGTTGAAGCTTGTACTTGTGTAGATGTTAAAGACAAGGTAGTGATTTTGTTACTTATTGTATCAAGGAAGTCATCTACAAGAGATCTCCCTTGCCACCTCACCATTCTCTTTAATCATTCAAATAATATATTTCTTTTAAATTTTAGTGTTTTCTCTTTAATCATTCAAATAATATATTTCTTTTAAATTTTAGTGTTAGTGTTGTCCTACCTTATGTCATGGCTATATGGAGTAACCTATTTTTTATTTTTACTAATTTAATAAACACTAAAATATTTAGTGGGTCATGCGGGAAGTGATTTCAAGATGCATGAGTGTATGTAAAGATAAGATGATGCATTGAGTAGTGCAATCTTGTGTCACATCCATGGTGCTTATGTAATCTTTTTCCCATGTGATTTTAGTTAGATATTTACACCTATTTGGAGCTTCCATTAGGCATGATTAGCCAAGGACTTCTATGATATTTTAATTTCTTGTTAATTGTCGTATGAAAGGGCCTCAAGTATCACCCTTTTAGGTTTTACAAAGCCTGAATAAGATGGAAATTTGTTGTATCTTATCACTTGGCTTCGTAGTATCCTTTCCTTGATGGTTTACCTCCTTGCCCAAGATATATTGTTCCCCATGTCTTGGTTTATAAGCAATAGTTGTTGTGGAAAGGAGCCTACAATTTTTTGAAGCCAAAAAATGATGACTCTCTTGGTGACAATTATAGTTTCTTCCTATCTTGGGTTGAGTAACATTGAAGACTATGCTTGTGGAGAGGAGTAGAAGATATAGAAATAATTTTGCCTTGATGGTGCCATATCCATCGAGGATTTATTCTTTTAAAGTGGTGTTGAATTTGTTCAAAATCAATTTGTATATTGTTAAATTATCAAGCCACATTACAAGTTGGTGTAATAGAAGGTTAAGGTATGTTGTCCTCAATTTTGTATTTAAAAAATTGAAGCAACACTACAAAATATGTGTAGTTTAAATTCTCTAAGGCGATTTCTTAGTTGTTTGGTTTATTTTTTGTTTTTGTTTTCGCCCTAGGATTGTGGCATTTTGAATTCAGATTGTTTTGTTCTATCTTAGGCGTCAATCAGAGTTGTACTTTAAGAGATAACAAGGAATTAAGAACACTGCAAGTGAGCTCTTTAAGCCTGACTGCATATCTTCATTCCTTGTTTAAAATCTCGCATAAAGTGGGTTTTTTGTCAGTCATTACATGACATCTTGGGAATCATTTACATGGTATCTAGAATTAAAACTCCACTAAACATATTTGCAAGGAAATATGTGATTTTTTATGAGAGTGTAGGCGACCAACAATCCTTCTAAGGAGTTCACCCGCGAGTGCTCTGTGACCACTGTGAGCTGCACTTCCGAGAAGTTCAGATGGCATTTTACCTTATTTTATTTTATTTGGTGTGTTTTCACCAATGTAAGCTCTGCGGCCAAGGACCAACGACCAACGACTAGAGACCTAGGGCATTTTTTCTATTTGGGAATAGTGTCTTCAACACAAAGTGACAGGACTATGGTGGAGCCCAGTTTCAGACACCAGTAAACTATAAAAACATCTGTCAAGCCTGGTTGTGTCCAGAATCTCACATCAGTGTTCTATCTCAGGTAGATTAACTAGAGTTTTAGCAGAATCATGCTTTCTGCACCACATTGGAGAACAAATTAGGGAAGATTTGAGAATGCTTACAAAATGTTTGACAAAATGCTCTTGCTTTGTACTCGGGACAACAACAAAACATTGCATGAGAACTGTTTGAGGGAATGACTGAATCCTGTCTAAAACTCTGAGACTGTGACACATTTAATTATTTATCACTTTACAATAGCAGGGGATGAAGGCCATGGAACCCCCACCCAATACAGATACATATAAGCAGATAGTGGACCGCTTGAATAAGCCTAAAATTGATGGTGCAGCTCTGAAAGACACATGTCTTTCTTTATCCAATGTCTCCCAGAAGCTCCTTGATCAAATCCTTAAATCAGAAGTTGAAAATCAGTCACTCAAAAACAACATGTCAACCCTTACTTCTGAAATGGCCACTCTCATACAACAAGTTGTAACCAATCAAGCTCTTTTACATAGTTTCACATCCACCTTCACATCACAAGCAACGAGTATTCAAACTGATCTAGAATCTATCATTGCACAATTGAATGAACTTGATAGCATCAAAATAGAACAAGCTGGTTTGGTTGCCAAACATTCTTCACTAATGTCCAAAACTGAGGAGAAAGTCAAATCCTGGGCCTCTATCTGTAATAACAACGCTACTGATGCACCTCTCTTAGGCATTATGGAGTTAGTCCAGGGTAAGATGATTGATGAACACATGAGATGGAAATGTGAGTTGAATCTATGTGTCTGTGGTCTCCCCTCTACCGCAGATCCATCCTCTGCTAGACAATCCTTTCTCAAGGACCAGCTTGATATTCCCGATATTACACTTGACAGCTGTTGGTTTGGTCGGGATGGTACACTTGTCATTAGGTTCTCTTCCCTACACAATAGGTTATGGGCTCTTAGAGTGAAGAGGAAATTATTCACTCTTCCCTCAAAGATTTATTTGGATGAGGATCTCACTAGGTCACAGATGGCAGAACTAAAACAAGCCAGATCCCTAGTTACTGAGGCCAAAAGCAGTGGGAAATGGGAAGTTTTCAAGAACCTTAGAGAAGTTATTCGAGATTCTCCCCCTGCTGGTTGGGAACCAAGACAGGCCGATAAGGCCAAATAATGGTCACACCAACAGTTGAGCAAGGGTGGGCCACCCCCCTCTGGCTCGCTTCTCCTCAACTGCTAGAATGATAATAGTTCTCTTTGGTCGTTATCGGGTCTTCTTCAGGATGTGGTCAGGTCTATTGATATCCTGGCGGTTACGAAGATGCATGAGAGCCCTGCGCGTCCCCTCTTAGGTTTTATCAGTTATCAATGGTTATCTATATGCAGAGAGGAGGTCTACACTTCTAGTGGTGTACGAGGCTCTGGTGGTGTGGCTTGTTTGATTTGGGATAGCCTTTTCAGTGCTACCTCTATTATCCTTTCAGACATATTTGATAGATTCATGTGGATTTGGTTACACCACGCTGGTCACCGCCAGAGAGATATCTTCATCACGGTTTTCTACTTCCCACCGGACTCCTCGCCGTATGCCATTCATAGTGCTGAGGATGGGGATCCTTTTCAAGATCTTCTGGAGGGCATCTCTAGATTCAGTACCTCGGGTGATATCCTCATCCTCAGAGATTTCAATGCACAAACTAAAGACTTACAGTCACTTATACATGACTGGGACACAGATTGGACCTACACTTCCAAGTTAGACCTGGCCAGCCTTGGGCTTCAGCGTACCTTAGAAGACTACTGTGGGTCATTATCCACTTATGGTCACCACCTCCTCTAGCTTTGTGAGTCACTCGATCTGATAATTCTGAATGGCCTTTCTTGCTTTCCCAGTTTTGAGCTTTTCACATGCTGGCCTCATGGCGGTGGCGCTAGTGTGGTCGATTATGTGTTCACTACTGCCTCCTTTGTCCCCTCCATCTGTTGCTTCGCCATCTCCCACCTTCCTTTGGCTGATCATGCTCTTTTGAGCCTCGTGCTCTATTTCTCCCCCTCCTTTGCCTGCCCCACCCACCCAACATCTTGACTATTTTGGGACATGCCCACAACCATGTCCACTTCCGCTATACTAAGGGGGATTGTGACCTTTTCACCTTCCACCTGCGTCGACTCCTGTCCCCTGTGAGCTTCTCTGAGTGTAGCCATGTTACCTCTATGTTTGATCTATTGACCAAGGCCATTTTGGAGTCGGCTTTCCTTTCCATGCCCCATTGCCCTATCTTCAGATCTAAACATCGAAACACTTTCCCCATGAACCGTTGGTTCAACGATGACAGTAAAGCTTTCCACCACATATTACGTTTGGCCTTTGAGTCCCTCCCTTCAGATTATGTTGATGTTCGTTACTCCTACCACTAGTTTCTTTGCACAAAGAAACATTCTTTCATTGCTTCATAGTGTAGAGACTTGTGTAACACACTTACCCAGGATCCTAAGCTCTTTTGGCATACCTTATTCCTGCGGCACCCCCCTCTACCCTCAACCATCAAACTTGCCTCCCTCATCTTCCCACACTCTTTAATAGAGTGGTTTGCACCAGCTTCCCTAAGGCTTGGTTGAGACATGTGATCCATCTGATCCACAAGACTGGATCAATATCAGACCCTGGCAACTATAGAACCATCATGATTGGGCATACCTTTGCCAAACTCTATGCCACGGCATTGAACACTATCCTTTCTTTGCAACTTGATAGGTTGGACTGCAGGGCTAGAGGTCAAGCCATTTTTTGTGCAGATTACCAGACCATGGACCACATCTTGACACTATGGGAAATCATTGAGGAGGCTTGCTATCACTCTACAAAATTCTATTGCTGCTTCATCGACTTTTGTAAGGCATTTGATTCCGTTCGTGGCCCTTTTTCAGAGACTTAGAGACATTGGGATCTGAGATTCTTTTGGCTGCTATTATGAGACTTTACGAGCGTGTTGAGGGAAGATGCAGGACCCTGGAGGGATTCTTAGATCCTATTCAGAGCACTATTGGGGTGAAACAGGGATGCCCTCTTTCCCCCACCTTATTTGGCATCTACATTGACGAGCTCAAGGGTTTCATTAGAGACTAATCTCTCCTAGGTGATGGTTGTTATTTACACTAGGTCTTAGTTTCCATTCTTCTTTTTGCTGATGACGTGATTCTCTTAGCCTCCTCACCTAAGGGTCTCTAGAGAATTCTTGATAGCTTGGCCTCCTTTTGTGACTTGAGACCGCTCATGGTTAATCTGGGGAAGACACGGGTCATGGTCTTCAACTGCTTGAAGACCTCACATTTACACTTCTACTTCCAGGGATAGGAGATCAAGATTGCCTCTGCATACACATACCTTGGGGTTAAGTTTTATGGTCCTCGCTTTAGTTTGAGACCTTCCATTCAGCCCAAGATCAACAAAGGGATGGGTTCCCTCGCCCTGATTGAGAGACAATGCTTTAGACACCACTGTCGGGACACCTCATCCAAGTTATCCCTCCTGGATTCTTTGGTTAGGCCTACCATACTCTATGGCTCTATTTTTTTGGGGACCATCTCTCCTTGATTCCCACTGGTCCTCTATTGAGCATATACAGACTCTCCTCCTTCGGCGTATCATCAAATGTCATCGTAAACCTCCTACAGCATCATCCTGGCTGAGTTCGGGGCTCATTCCTTTAGGTTGGGAGCCATCTTTGACCTGGTTTTGTTTCTTCACCACCTACATTGCTTCAAAGACTCTTCGAATGGCTGGAGTAGATACTCTTACCTCGCCTATTGCTCTTTTGTTGAGCTAGCTAGATCTGACACCTCCTCTAGAGCTCGATGTTGGTATGCTCAGGACACTTCCCTTTTGGGTTCCATCGGGATTGATATTGATCGCCTACCCCCTTTTTAGTTTTCTTTGGATGCTCTGGCTCATCTTTTCCCCTTCAGACAGGAGTTGAATGAGCATGTCAGACTTGACATCTACAGGCAATACATCATCTCGACCTGGACCAACCCTAGTGGGAGTTTACATCTAAGGATGGATTTTTATGTTGAGCACTTCTTACACATCTAGGATGGGATCATCATTTGAACCAGATATTGATCACAGCATTGGTGCCATGCTCTCTGGATTGCACTGGGATCTTTCAGAGTCGGCTCTCACCGCCTACAAGCACAAATTGATGATCACATTGATAAAGAGGATCGTATTTGCAGTTTATGCACATTGTCTGAGATTAAGACCGAGGCACATTTTATTTTTTGTTGCCCTATATACTATGATATCAGAGGGAGATTTTAATGCTTATTCAAAGATTGTAGCTCCTTGACTTCCTTCTTTTTCTACTCTGACCAGAGATGCCTAGCACTCTATTTACTGGAGATGGTTCAGCTCTGTGACCATACCCTACAGCTTCTATTTTCCCAGAAGCTTGTCACTGAGCAGCTCATTACGGATTTCTTCTCGCCCTCACCCCCGGCTCGGGGTGTGAAGCAGCCCTTATGTGCCTCCACCATCGGTCACTCCAGCTCAGTGAGACCTCACAGTGCTTCTACTCATCAACGATAGACCACCAGCAGACCACGGCGATGGCTCCATACCCTTATTCTTCTAGGTCACTATCCTTCTGTGTTGTATTTCTTTACACTCAGGAAGGACCCCCAGTCCATGCCCTAGTGTTTCTTTATTCTCTGCTTCTTCTTGTTTGGTTCCTTGTTCTTTTTGTTATTCCCCCGACCACTATTTGGTGGTCCATTAGTTTCTTGCTTTTTGGCTGTTTATTTCCTGTCTCATAGACCCTTGTTGGTCTTCCGTTGGACATTAATAAATTTATCTTATCTTATCTTATCTTATAAATTTTGTAATATGTTGGTGGAACTTTTAAGTCTTATTACATATTTTATCTTTATAATGTTTAGGTGTTTGTAAATGCACATGAGAAACCCATTTTTAAAACAAAGAGATGTTTTAAAACTTATATTTAAAGATGAACCTTTTAAGTTTGATTACAAAAATTAGTTTTTATATATGTTTTTCCTTGTATATATAATTTAAAGTCTCGTTATAAATAAAAGTGGTGATTTTTTGCTTGTATTACATATACTGTCTATGTTTTTATGTTTAAAATGACTTGCAATATCTCCTTTAAAACTTGTTTTTTATGCTCCATAAGAAAAAAGGCATTTTTTGTGTGTATCGCATAAAGAAAAAATGTCTTTAAATGATTATGAGAAATGCAAAGGCTCCTCCAAAGCCTGTGAAGTGTGTGTGTGTGTGTGTGTGTGTGTGTGTGTGTCTAATGTTTTTAAGCTCAACTCTATGTTCTAAATGACTTGCACATAATTTTCTAAATCCCGTCATTATCTAATAAGTTATAGGCGGTGTATTTAGAAGCTATTACATATATTAAAATGACTTATGTGAAACATATGATAGAGCCTGTTATTATTATCGAAGGGGCATTTTAGACTTGTGATTCATTCTCAAATGCACATTCTTGTTCAAAGACATCAATTTTGGCTTGTAACACATATCCAAAGCCCGTCTTTATTCAAGATGCAGTCTCAGCAATGTGTATTCGGCTATCAAAAGTCTATTTTAGTAAAAACACAGCTCCAACATTTGTGGTGTCAAGTTTAAAGCATGTATAGGGCACAAAAATGTATTTTGGAAACAAATAAGAGTGGCGAACTTGTAGCAAAGGCTTAAGAATCCGCCCAAGTGTAAAGACTGATTTTTCCAATAAAAGTCACATAAGCCAAACATGCTAAAATTTCTCCTATGTCGATTCCATAGTCATAGTCGGTCAACGCTAAAGACTAATTGACCAAAAAGATCAATACAACAATTAATCATGAACACAAAATTTCTATTTTTCCATGTATTCATTTTTACATTACATAAAGAATATACATCCAAGAGTAATTGACCATACTATCGAATTACAAAAATCCATAAACTATAAAATTACAATGTTCAATATATCAAATGTCGACCATCTATGTTGAGGACCTTACATCATAATGAAAAAATAATACAAATACATCATGAACAAGACCATAAGGCCATAAAATCAATATCATAAATGTCATCGGGCAACTATCCATCTGCATGCTCTGGTCTCATAAGTCATCAGACACTTTTCCAAATTCAAATCTTGAGAAGAGAGTGT
Source organism: Thuja plicata (assembly GCA_018584345.1). Taxonomy (NCBI): domain Eukaryota; kingdom Viridiplantae; phylum Streptophyta; class Pinopsida; order Cupressales; family Cupressaceae; genus Thuja; species Thuja plicata. The sequence continues at coordinate 3,107,813 of MU227424.1, forward strand.
GGTTAGGGGCTTAATCCACCCAACCACAGAGTGGTTAGCCCCCTCGAGGCTCATCCTGAAATGAAGAGCGCACCGACCCTGCCCAAAAAGTCTTTCTCTCGGCACTGATGGGTCGGAAGGAATTTGGTGTGTCTGTGAGTCTAACTACTTTCCACAAGTTTCTAAATAGATTATATTCACAGATTCAGGAAGATGAAACATAACAATACACATTTAAGAAAATATGTGCTACCAAGTTTTGGCCAAAGCACTTTTAAAACTAGACTTCTACTGGCAGGTAATGCAAAATTAAATTACCCTTTCCTGGGATTCCACATCCTGCACCTTCGTTTTCAATTTCCAATTTGAAATAAAACATAAAAACAACACCACAGCAAAATACAACATAAAGAAAATAAGTTTTCCTCATTTCAATTCTATTCCCAACTTTTATTTGTAAGTTTGTCTCTCTGTTTAAACTATGTAAGTTTGAATTTTGAATGAATGGAAAGATCACATGCTGAACAAAATGAACTAAAATCTTCTGCGTTTCCTGAGTGATCCTCTTTGATAAAAAATTTCCAAACAAGTTTTCCATATATCCTTTCTAAATCTCAAGTAAAGTTTAGTTATTTTCAACAAAAATTGAACTAACATGATGCTGGAAATATTCCACAGAATGAATTATATCCACCAACATAAATAAAATGGTTGAGTTTTTGGAATCAAGACAAAAAATTTGTTTGTTGACTATTTTCTAAAGATAACTAAATTTTATATCTTCTATCTTGTTGGAATTTGTTTTCAAAGTGTTTTTCTTTTCTTTCTTCTACAGAGAGTTGACAGTAAAAAAGAACACAATATATGTTCAAAGACAGGGATATCCAAATTAATACATCTGGTATGCATAGATGGCTATGTAATCACCATTCTAAATTCTAGCAGCACTGCATATTCATTCCTGAAATTTTACTCTTTTATTCTAAAACAACAAAAAAATAAAGGAATGTGAAGGGAACTTGGTATCAAATGGAGAATGCTAATTCGGCTTTAGAGTGAGTAAAGGAAAATCTTCTCCAACCTGTGAGTACTTCTCACTCCCAATAGAACACCCTTCCAGCACTGTCGTTCAACAATTATCCCCTTATATATATAATTCAACTCTTTATTTTTTAATCCTTTCTTTTTTTTAGCGCTGCCTCCTTTCTACAACACCCTCCACTTTCTTTTTCCCAACAAAAAAAAACAAAGCTTCCTTTCACACACTGCTCTATCATGTCACCTCTCTCCACATGCCTCAACCCGCATCTCTTTTTCTTCAATTTCCCCACTGATCCTCCCTTCTCAAAAATGTCGACCACCTCTTTTTCCTCCTAGCATGAGAACACAGTCTCCTTCTTTAAAACATGCCTCCACTCTTCTCTAACTATCGCTTATTCAATTCAACCCCCTCTTCCCATTTACTTTCCTCGCGTTTTATTTATTTCCTCATAGAAGATGAGTTCTTCCTTCCCTCATTCGCTCATGCAAACGCCTAGTCTTCCTTTTTAATGTGTTGCTTTGCTGAAGTCTCTCCCAATTCAATTTAAGTTTGCTTACTTTAATAAACCACTCTTGCTTAAAAATAGAAAATGACTTAGTGTTAGAAGATAATAATTATTTAATAAATGTTTTTTTTTTGTTAAACTTTAACGCCTATAACGTTTCCCATTTAGGTCGATTTCTATGATGGTGGAGTAAGGAGGAGGGTTATGACACCAAGGTGAATAAGTTTATTTACAGCTTGCTCATCATCACTAAAAAATGCCTCTCTCATACTAGGGCGTTGTTTTTATATCATATTTCATCATCTTCATTGCAATCTGAAGCAAACAACTTTGATTTGAAGGTTTGAATGAGTAATTTCAGTTTCTATGCTCTTGCATTTTGATCCTCTATCATGGACCTTTGTCAAAGATTCCTTATTGACTCAAGAAGGCTTTGTTTTGGTCAAGAAGATTTGATCATATTCTTCACCTCGTTTCATTTAAATTTAAAATTCTACAGTTGTTGCTTCATTTCACATCATATCATATTTGGTGAACACAAGGAGTATCGATGAAGTTGTGATGATTAGAACTACTTTGTCTTTGTCTTTTTCAGAATTGCAATCAATTGATTTGAAGGAGAAAATACTATAGAAGGACAACCATTGCTTGTAGCGTTTAGACGACTTGAATCAGTGGCAAGATATAATGGAGGACACACTCCTTCAAATTAATAGAGAAACATTATAAATTACTAGACGAAATGGAGCTACAACATCTATTGACCTTGATGATGCAATTATGATTCCAAGTGAAGGATTTTTGGGTGCAGTAGTATAAAGATCCATATTTCAAGTGTTGCTAAACATAAGTCTATGGTATCCATATGGTATACATTGATAAAAGATAGTATTTTGTATGTAGAAGATCATCAACAAAAGGTACAAGTTTTAAAAAGTTCTTCGCATGACATGTATGAACTTCCCATGATCTTCCTAAATTGGTAATGGGTTTTCTAGGACCCGAATTTGGCCTTAAGAGGCATATTTTACACTTGTAAAATATAGAGTACTTCTCTCATGTGTGCAGAGTGCAATAAGTTTTCCCCACTTATGAATGTTCTTCTCATATTCTTCCCCACTAACAATGCATTTCCCAAATTTTGATATTCACTTTTGGTATCATTTTGAAAAAAATACAAAGAAAGGGATGAGTGATGGAATGTTTGTGGGCATAGAATATTTTCAAGACATAACAAACATATAGAATGCTTTCAAAACAGAGATGGAAAGAAACAAATATTCTTTTCAAGTAACCACCATTATGATGCAGAACAATCAAGGATGCAGATTCATATTCCAGTTCGAGATGCTTTCACCAAACTTGAACATTTCAAATACAGAGCATCATGTAGCAGCATGAAGACCAACAAAGGATGATGTAATAATAAGAGTCATATTTTGTCAGACACTTTGTTTATTTTCATCATGCATCTTTTAATTGACAAATTACATGTAATGTAAAAATAAGATGTAATTGCATGTGATAGTATCACTTGCAAAGCTGTAACATGTAATCACCTTGCAAGTGCATTAGGACTTGCAAGGTTGAATAAGTCAAAGAAAGTTTTTGAATTAGTCAAAGTTTGTTGGGTTTCTCCCACCTTTTTCTCTCAGACCCTCACCTATATATAGGAGGGAGCTTCATTGCAATTTTTATCTTTTGGCAATGCGAGAAAACTCTGCCAATTTGTATATGCACTCTAAGACTTTGTATTTGCTTTCGAACTTTGTGTTAATTCAAGGTGTTATGTGACAACATTTTCTGAATGTTGATTGTGATTTTTATGCTTTGTTCGAGAGGGATTTGAATTCAAAGTCGCATTCAGAGTTATAATTCAATTGAAGTTTTTTGAGACTTTATGTTGTAGAAGGGCATATTGATATAGCTGACAGTGGCTTCAAATACTTAATGTTGAAAGACTGTGTGCTTCATTTTTATGTTCTTTCATAAAAATTAGTGGATATTTGGTAAGAGACTTTGTGCTTTACCGTCTATTTAGGTTATTAAATCTTCATCCGAGATAAGTGCGGGGAACTTTGGGTTTCTACAATTGTTCCACCAATATAAAGTAGATTGGTGTCTTTGGTGTTGTTCTTACGTCAACCCCCAAGCCATCAATATTATCATAGAAATAGACACTTTTTGTTAAATTTTAAAGTTATTCAAATGCTGTTGTAAAATCATTCCTCAAAAAAGAGGAATTGATTAAAGAGAACTGCCCTTTTTGCATTTTTAGTTAAGTTTATATTAAATCCATCTATGGTAAGAAGGGAGCCTCCCCTATTTTTAAGAGGAGAGAGAAATCTCGTGAGACATTACCTAAAGTCATAGTTTTGTAAGTTGTGATCACAGTGACATACAAAACTTTTAGCCAACAAGGTATATAAAGATTCTTCTCTCTTAGTGGGGAAAATTACTTTCATATAAATTCATACTTGTATGATAGTTATGTTTGTTTTTTTCATGATATGAAATTTATAAGGAATGATGTTGGGTATAAGGATTACTCTAGATCTATTCCTTCAAGTACTTCTTACTATGCTTCTAGATCTAGTTCAAATGACATATATGACAACCATGAATATTATAGTAATGCCTCTTCATGCCATGATGGTAGTTATGTTCATCCCACCCAATGCTTGAAAGCACCCATGAAAGAGCTTGTAGACATTCAAAGATGAATTTAAATACTTGAGCTCAATGTGTCACAATCTAAAACCAAGCTTGTAGCTAGGTCTCAAAAGGTCAAACCTTATTGTATCAATTGAGCTAGTGTGTACAAACAATTCAATTTATCTTGCACAATCCATGAATTAAAACTCAGGCAATATATTTACAACCAAAAAATTAAGTTTAATAGGTATGATCTCGAACTAGCTAGTTGGAATGGTTCATGGTTCCAAATTTTGGGTTTCAATATGAAGGTATTTCATGTCTTTTAGATTTGCAAATATTTTGGTGATATATTTCAATTTGCAGGTGTTCCTTGACTATGGATTTGGAGTGATATTCAGAGTTGGGTGTAGTGTATCAAACAATGATACATGGGGACGTGTCCCCAACATTTTTAGCACTTACCCCCATCCCTAGGATGTTTTGTGGATGGGAGATGCCTTGTGGATGTTTTCTCGGCATCCCAAAAATGTTTCTTTTTTTATGTGATGTCCTTGATTAGGGGGGATGTCTCAGAATTGCTAACAGGATAATTGTAATCCCTAGGATACATTGGGGACATCTCAATATCCCTGGGACACATTGGGAATGTTTAAGACATCCCCAAATGTCTTAGGGATGACCATCCATCCCCTTTTTTCTTGGGCTAAAAAAGCAATAATTTTGCCTAATAATGTGTATTTTTCATTTTGGTCTCATTTTCAGTCATTTGAAGAAAAGAAAATTCAAGGGCATAGTTGTTGAACCCCCACTTCTAGCCCATAGGGGAACTTCTCCTGCACTCCCCTATTGTTCAGTTTTCTCACATCTAACACCTTGTGCAACTTATATTTAGAGGCATTGGATGAGCCACCCTCTCATACTCATAGTGGCAGCGACTCAAAACTCTCAATTTGATTTTGATGCAATGTTGGCAGATGTCGATTAGTAGCAACCATCATACTTTATATTATTATGTTTTTGACATTTGCAGTGCAAACTTCTAGCCTTTGGGCATTTTGTTTTCATATCATATGCACATTGACTACTTGACATGAATTATGGAAGCAATTAAGTACTTGTAGTACTATTAATTTATTTGACTCACATCACTAATGTGTACTCTATTATTGTGTTTTAATAAGTACTTTCGATTCATCATATATTAAGGAATCATGTTGTTATTTTCCAGTTGGGTGGTTTGTTTGTAAGATTGAAGGTCTTTTGGATACTGCTAGGTAGACACCTTGTTGTTTAGAGGTGAACTTGGTTCAATAGGATGAGGTTTGGAAGGTTTTAAGGGGTTGTTTGGATCTACAACAATGTTGTTTTAGACCTTCTATTTATTTTTTTGTTATCTCAAACCTGGTATCACTTAGACGATTAGATTAGAGTAATTTTATTTCATTTCAACAAGTTTGAAGGGTGTTGGAGGTGTTGTTGTTTGCGTTGATTAGATTTAGGTGGGTGTGTTGATTGTGAGTTTAGAAGAAAGTTTGGTGATTAGATCTGTAGTTTTCTTGTTCATTATAGTGTACTTTAGACTATTTTATACTTGTATACATCCTTATAAATCATAGTTACAAGACTCATCTCAACTTACCAAGTTCCAATGAGAGTGGACTAAAATGACTCTTTGATATTCAAGACTTGGGTGGTCCACGAGTCTTAGAGACAGATTGAGTTTTCAACACACTCATCTGGCCCAACAAGGCTCATAGGGTAGACTTGAACATGGTTGTGGGAGAATTTAAAAAAAAAAAAAAGATAATAAAAAATGTAAAGTGTTGATTTAACATTTTAGATACTTTTTTAAAATAAAAATTACAACCTTTCGTTGCTTCTTTGGTTTATCACATAAACATTTGGGATTTAGGAAAAAAAATTAAAATGATGTGTACCATGAAGGTTCATGTGGTTTTGTAGGTCTACATTTGGGATTTGTTGCAAGGGCTCCCTTAACATCACAATGTATTATGATAGGGAGCGCACTAGAGGTGTTTCCCCATACCTCACATGGTTGTTGATTCTTGATCCATTTAAAAATACTACCCCTTGACCCTGATGTGAGCATTGGCCCCAAACCCCATCAAACTATAATTCTAACCAAGTAATAGACCAATAATGAAGCATGGTCATTAAATCTAAAAAATACATGTCCCTTATTGTAAATATTTGCACCTTCATGGTAAGAGCCATAATCAAGGATTATCTAGTTTCATACATTAGACAACTTGATTAGTATACAAGAATCACCATAGACAAATTTGGAATTCTACAATTATGGTACTGTGGAATATGATTTAAGTTATAGTTGGCAAGAAATTACATTTTTACAATGGAAAAGTCTATCAATCATACCCTACACAAAGAACTCATAGAACAATCCCATCTATTAGTGTCCTAGCTAAGGTCAAATTGGAACATAACCATTTATCTTTTTACTTAACCATTCCTCTTTGTTAATGAGCTTGGTAATAAAACATGCAATCACTAGGTCATTGTTAGACACACAAATATACTAAGAGGGGAATGGATTAGTATCTGCCAAGTATTTACTTCTAATTCAATTTGTCATTAGGATCATTAATGGATCATACTTTAACATTAAAGAAACTAAACAAATGATAAACACAATCACACATCAACACATGAGAGTGCTAGATATAGTGGAAAACTAGAAGGGAAAAACCAATGTAAAAGTAGATTCTTAGATCTACTACCTAAATCCAGCCTCACAAAGATAATAAAGATCTTAAAATGTTTTTAGGCCCCAACCTATAGGATTTACAACCTCACATGGAGACACCAATCCCAAATTACATTTTCAGACACCAACTTGTAGGAGACACTGATTCTCTAATTCAAAGATTGAGCACCAACTAAGTAAATGAGGCTCCAATCTCAATTACAACAAGATATATGAGAGATATGGAATGCATACCTTCAAGGTTGAGTCTTCAACATATCTCTAATTTGATCCACTTCAGAACACTCTCATAGTGTGTATGAGATTTGCATTTCAGTTTGCACACTTATTAAAATTTAGTAAACTACCTGTACAAATTTTGCTATGGTTATCTTCTACTCACATACACACATTGGAATGAATTTAATCGGCATTATATATGCACTCCAACACTAATTACATCCTTAAGTCAACCAAGAACATATTTACAATATCTGAAAGTTAGCCAAAAGAATAAACCTTAAACCAAACATGTAATATACCATGTCCTAAAGCCAAAATGTTATGTTAGGAGTAAGATCAAGATTGTGCTACCCAAATTAAACCTAAACAACCTTCACATGGTTCCTTCACCTAGCATACATTACAATACTATGGCACATTCATTAGGAGCATCAACATCTATAGTGAACTAGCACCATCAGTACACTACCAACCATAAGTTTCCTTCTTCTTGAACTCTACCTCTAAAACTTGAATAGATTTGTCTTCATGTTAAGACTTACTTATCTTCCAAGGCACGAGTCACAAAACATCATTGTAGATCAACTAAAACTTCTACCTATAGATAATAATGATATATTTGCAAGGAAGATATTCAACATAGTTTGAATCCACCCTTTCGAAGCACATATACTCTAACATGAGATGACATGACACAAATAATTAAAATTACAACCACATTGAGGGGAACATAATTATAATGATGACAACAGACATAACATCAAGACATTTATCATCAATGACAACAAAAAGATCAATAGACACAAACATATATTATGGCTACATCATCATCCAAGACCTATTTTAGGTGCCAATGCATGACATTTTGTATAATTCCACCCCTAATTCAATGCCAAATGTTTTGCTCCTCTATTTATTTTATCAATGTGTATTTTGATATCAAAATTTATTTGTATTCTTAATTTCATGCAATGGAAAACTTTTGGTCGGCTTTCATCATTTAATCCATTGAATTTATAATCAATGCAAATAAAGTAAACAATACAGTTCAAGAATTCATCTCTAAGAAAATGGAATAGGAATAATTTCTACTAGATGTTCTCAAATGTAAGGACTGATCTCTCGACAACTTGTGCCACATCAACAAAATCCACAAGAAAAAAGAGTCGGTCAACTAAGTCAACGTTGAAAACACAAGACGACAAAAAAAAATTATTTCCTTAAATTCAAAGAAAGAAAACAAGGTCTGATAGAAAAACTGTCGAACAGAATATGTGACACAAGAGTCCATAATAAAGAAGAGTGTCGACCAACTGTCAAAAACACCCCAATAAATCACATGTCATAATACATTAAAGACATGAATAGAATTCGACCAACTTGTCAAAAAACAAAATACAAGAGAGAGACTTCGACCAAACTGTCAAAGTGCAATAAACACAAGAAACTTTGCTTACAAAGGAACAAATATTTACAAGAGTCAAAGACTTACTATCAAAAGAGTACAATATCAATACAATAGACCAATGGTTGACTTCATAAAATCAAAATATATTATACAAGAATATTTTCCTGACAGGAGCTCTAGAGACCTGCTACACAAAAACATCATGGTGAGAATATTGTGGGAGTGTGTTTCCACCCTACTACGAAGCAGTTACGCTTCCCCAGAATCTTTCCTAACATGAAAGATACCCAGTCCAGCTAGAAATAGTCTAACAAAGTAAAATTGACTTACGTAATGGAATTGTGTGACAAGAACATCCTTATTCAAATTACAATAACCACATCATGCACTTTCAAAAGCATTTCTAAATAAAATTAATTCCATTCACAAATATGGATAATGTTGTGCAAGATTCTTACTTAATGCATAGTGCAACATGCTTCATGGGTCTATTCCACATACATAAAGAACATAAGTAAAAATTCTTACCTTAACTATCCAAACATGTCAAGTGCCAATTTTCACCAATATCTATCTGGTTCAAATGGTAATCATCTCTTGGTTCCATAAAAAAGAAAGCTAAAGAAACGCATAAATAGGTAAAAGTGTATACTTCACTTCAAGGTATTCAGGGAATTCAACATATCCAAGAAGCATAATTGTATATCAAATGAATAACAAACTGTACAACATGTATATAAGTCTAAGAAATTCATGAGTTTAATGCTTCCCTCTCATTTCTCCTTGTTAAGATTTGACTTTTATTTTTATTTTATTTTTTTAAGTAGGAGTAACACAACTTTTACCCCAACCACTAAACACGCTCCAGGACAATTTTCTATGTAATCCAACACATAATCAATGATTCTAACTCAACATTTGTTTCTTCAATCATGACATAAAGAAACCCTTAATTTATATATGAAGACAAAACATGGCAACTCAAGTCACCTTCATTACCCAACTCTCAAGGTTATTTAAGCATAAGTTTAGAGAAGCACACCCCTTTCTGAAATTACAAGTATATTCATCCAAAAAATCTTACAAGGTAGGGTAACCAAATGATAAATGTGTTTTCTAATTCCATCATAATTCAAACCTGAAAAGGTCTCTATTCATCATAAACATCTATAGACTAAGTCCCCTGGGTAATAATTTTATGATCCTTGTTTCTCCTAAGTTCAAATTATTTGCAAAACAAGATTCTCAAAGGTTTGGTTTGAAATGATATACATAAAGTCCACTAAGTTCTTAATGACAAAAATAGGAAGATGATTTATCCACTATCATAATTTTCCTTTTATTTCATCAATGTTTCAGACACATCTACGTTTCAAAAACAACAATGTTTCAAATGCATCTATGTTCCAAATCAATAGTGTTTTAGAGGTTTCATTAACATTCTGATTCTTCCAATACAGAGATTTGTTCCATCATACATCTCTAACATTTTTAACTAAATCATGACCCCCTTTCTGAGATCACAACCCACAAGGTAATTTAGGTTTAAACTATCTTATTTATAGCAGCAATCCAGAGAAGTTCTTGGTGTACCTAGAACATAATTGAATTGCCAAGGAAAAGAATGATAATTACAACAATCCATATCCACAGAACTTTTAGCATAATAAAGTTAAAAAGATTACAGATATTCCAATTCTACTTTTTACTTCAACTCATCGTACTGTTAAAAAAAAGACAACTAAGAAGAGGGAAACAAGGAAAAACCTGGTATTATGAAGTCAATTTCCTTGTGCTTGGTGGTTCACTTTCCCAACCTACAATTTGATAGAACTCTCAAGAGGATTCGATCCCGTGACATTAAAAACATTTTTTGTTACAATAAAACCCTAACAAGTATTCGCCGAGTATTCATAGTTGATAAAATCATAGGCTTTTCTCTTGATCAATCAGCCATTTGAGCTGCTCAAAATTGTCTATGCGGCAGGGGAGCATCAGGGATCCTTGCTATGTAATCTAAATTCCATTTCCACTTCCACAAGAAGCTTACAAATGAAGGGATGATATAAATAAAGTGTGGGAATCACATAGCGATTCTTATCCTCACCTACATACATGGCTACACAGCCCTTCAGGATGACCCTTTTCTATAGGACGATTGAAAAAGGGAAGACAAGGGTTCCATTTCTAGTCTCTGATTTCTCCAGGGAAGGTCTCATGAGGGAAAGGATTCAAACCTGAGACCTTGGCATGGATATTTTCAACTTCAGACAACAAAAGAGGCACTGGATTTACTTGCAACAGACGCATAAAAGGCTGAGCTTTAGATTTGTGACTTTGAAAATCGGGCAGCCTATTCTGATCTTTGTGGCGATCTCAAAAATATGATCTATACAAATTCTAGTCTATTAAATGGGTGCCACATTATGACAGACATTTTTCCTGCATCAGTATCCTCCACCTGAACCCTCTCAAAAAAAAAATCAACCTTAAATGAAATTTTTCCCCAAAAGTCATGCGCCACCATTCATTGCCAGCCCATCCATCCTTCCAACTACCCTGACGAACCCCATTACTGCAGACGGTGGGATATTTTATATAAAATAATATCTAACAACTTGCATTGAAACCATCGCCTTTTCTCCAAAGCAAGCTCCCTCATTACATGCGGATCTCCCAAGTTTCCAAATTCTTCGTTAAGTTGCTCCTTTCATTTATTAAGGAAGGTGAAAATTAAACAAAAGCGTTGGAGTTTTTTATGATAAAAGGAGACAAAGAAGGGAAAAGAGGGATGTGACATCGTTCCCCCCTTAAAAAATACATCGTCCTCAATGTTTCACTCTGTTTGATTCTTAAACTGTCAAGATTTAAGATAGAAATTTACATAATAATTACTTTCATCACAAGTATTTAAGACAATACAAAAGTGTGTAACCATGAAATTACAATTCTTACTAAAACTTAAAACTAGAATTTAGCATTTCTCAATTGATTCTATACTCTGAATTCATAAACATTTTAGTAGAAGTAACACACATTCAACGAAAATACTTCTCAAAAGAACTATAGGTGCATATTGAAAACAAGCACAAGGTAAAGTGAACATGTACAAACATAAATTAATCATCTCATAGACAAATTCTAAGTGAGTGTGTTAATTTCATTACCACCTTACAGTTTTAGAAGGTTAGATTACCTCTCTCCATAATATTCGCCCTCTCTTGTAATGTGTCATTCCATCTGGTATATACACAGGAACAACACGAAAGCATCAGTTCATATAGTTATCATAACCAAAAGAAAAAATCTAACATTCCCTTATCTTAATGCTTTCAAAAATTACTTACATAATACCCTTAAAGTGGCAACAAAGCACACACATACCTGTGCTTATTTTACCATACCGAGATGTCGTAATGATTTGAGCACATTACTGAGTGCCTTTTATCCACATTCCTGGTACACTCTTATATATACTCACTTAAAATATTGTTAGCTCAATCATAATGTCAATACTTCATAGAAGAAAAATTTTGATTTTTTTCTTTTCAAGAGTAAAACTAATAATCTGCAATGTTTCAATTTAAAATAAGCTCTAGTTCATAACTTTTTCATAAGTAAGTAAATTATTCATATGTACAATCTAACAAATGGTACTCACTAAGTAAGAACATTTATCCATCCATACTCACAATTCCCTGTAAAGGTTAGTGGATCCATTCTTCCATTTATGTGACCTAGGCCTTCATGCCCATCTCGTCACAAGAATAATTCAAAAGAAAATTTTAACTCATTTCATCATAAGCAATATGTCTTCATTTCCAAGACAAATGTGAGTCAACAAAGGTTACATCTTACCATAAATAAGCATTCTAATTTTATTTTTTCTATGTAATATAAATTTTCTTGCTTCCGGTGTAGACATTCCAATACATTATGATAATTCATCATTACATAGAATAAAATACAAGTATGCCATACATCAAGAGTATACATCAAGAGAAAAATCATTAGGGTCAATCAGGTACAAGATACATAAGTATCATTTGGAAAATGCAATGTAATGATTGAAACTAATCCCATAAAATGTCACATACATAAAACATGCTAAAATTTCTCCAATGTTGATTCCATAGTTATAGTCGGTTAATCTCTATAGATTAATCGACCAAAAAGGACTGAACCTAATCCAATAAAATGTCACATAAGCAAAACATGCTAAAAATTCTCCAATGTTGATTCCATAGTCATAGTCGATCAATCGCTATAGACTAATCGACCAAAAAGGACTGAACCTAATCCAACAAAATGCAACATAAGCAAAACATGCAAAAAATTCTCCAATGTTGATCCCATAGTCATAGTCGGTCAATCGCTATAGACTAATCAACCAAAAAGCTCAAAACAAGTAATCATGTATGTCATTGGACAATTGTCCATCTGCATGCTCCGGTCTCTTAAGTCATCAAACAACTATCCATTCTGCAATCTCAAGATGGGAGTGTGGTTTAGGGCACTTTTCCGCCCAACCACAAAGCCTTAAACTTCCTTGGGATTCTACCTCCTCACAAAATTCCCAACCCTGCAGTCTATAAAAATACAAAAGGCAGGGGGCATCTAGTGCAACCGTGACATGAACTACTTTCCACAAGTAGAACTAACTAATTTTAACAACTAGAACTAATCACGGATGTGGCAGGGAGATGAAACACAGGCTTACACATTTTAGGGAACATGTGTTAAATAGCTTTGGCCAAAGAATTTTAATACCAGACTTCTACTGGCAGGTTGAGTGAAAAAAAAATATCACTTCTACTCTTCCCTGTATCATCCACATTCCCACCCATCACCGGAAGGTAAGCTTTCCAAATCTCTCATATAGTATGTAAAATAATGCAACTCATACATATCATATATTTCCTTTTTATACAATAATGTACCTATCAGATATGTGGGAATCACACAACAAGTCAAGTATTCAAGAATCATGTTTTTCATCATGAACAATCACATACATCATAGGAAATCACATATTTTGAGCCATATGATCAAATAAAACATAATACATAAGAAAGAGGAGGTGTTGACCATTCTGTCAAGAACACCCATAGTTTATTATTGCAAAAATAATTCTATTACTATCAGAGTGACTATCACTAGCCACAAAAAGGGAGTAGAAGCTAGATAGCACCTTGCATCCAAGGTGTGTTAAATAACAAGACCACACACCTGACATTTATTTATCTCATAGATTACATAACTATGTAATGGCACATTCTTTTTGTCCATACAAAATAAACTTTTTAAGTCTTTCATTTTTCCTTCCTCAGCCTCATGCAATTCTAAATTCAAGCTGAAAGATGCAATTACAGTTACTAACTTTCCAAGTATTTTCTTTTCATACATAAGATGCTAGGATCATTTCACTCATATCCTAGTGAAAAATTTAATCATCAGTTAACTATAAAAATTAAATCAAAGAGTTTTACCTTCCTTCTTGCTTCACACATACTAAGAAATAAACATTTAGCTAAGTGCATCACTCACACCTAATATATTATGCAGTTTCTCACTCATTATAGATTGTTAAATTTCAAACAGAATTACAATCACACCAATTTGAGGTACACAATTTACCAAGTGTTTTAGAAATATTGCATCTTTTACAACTTTAAGAGCAAGCAATGAAAAATAAATAGCCTTACACACAAAAACATGAAAGGTCCTAGAAGTGATGGTTTCCACTTCTATAAATCAAGGCAAGAGACATCCTTTCCTAACCTACCAGGAGTAACCATAACTGGGAGACTCAACCATCTACTTGAGGAACTAACACTTATGTTCATAGTCCAAGCATAGTTGACTGACATGTCACAACTAAGTATAGTGAACTCAAGGCCCTAGAGTGGAACCCAGAGCTCTGATACCATATGTAAGGACTGATCTCTCAACAACTTGTGCCACATCGACAAAATCCACAAGACAAAAGATTTGGTCAACTAAGTCAACATTGAAAACACAAGACGATAAAAATAATTGATTTCCTTAAATTCAAAGAAAGAAAACAAGGTCCGATAAAAAAACTGTCAAACAGAATATGCAACACAACAATCTATAATAAACAAGAGTGTCGACCAACTATCAAAAACACCCCAATACATCACATGTCATAATACATTAAAGACATGAATAGAATTCGACCAACTTGTCAAAAAACAAAATACAAGAGAGACACTTCGACAAAACTGTCGAAGTGCAACAAACATAAGAAACTTTGCTTACAAAGGAACAAAGATTTACAAGAGTCAAAGACTTACTATCGGAAGAGTGCAATATTAACACAATAAACCAATGGTTGACTTCATAAAATCAAAATATATTATACAAGAAGATTTTCCTAACAGAATCTCCAGAGACCTGCTACACACAAACATCATGGTGAGAATATTGTGGGAGTGTGTTTCCACCCTACCACGAAGCAGTTACGCTTCCCTGGAATCTTTCCTAACACGAAAGATACCTAGCCCAGCTAGAAATAGTCTAACAAAGTAAAACTGACTGAAGTAATGGAATTGTGTGACAAGAACATCCTTATTCAAATTACAATAACCACATCATGCACTTTCAAAATAATTTCTAAATAAAATTAATTCCATTCATAAATATGGATAATGTTGTGCAAGATTCTTACTTAATGTATAGTGCAACATGCTTCATGGGTGTATTCCACATACATAAAGAACTTAAGTAAAAATTCTTACCTTAACAATCCAAACATGTCAAGTTCCAAGTTTCACCAATATCTATCTGGTTCAGATGGTAATCATCTCTTGGTTTCATAAAAACTCATTGAGAAAGCTAAAGAAATGCATAAATAGGTAAAAGTGTATACTTCACTTCAAGGTATTCAGGGAATTCAACATATCTAGGAAGCATAATTGCATATCAAATGAATAAAAAAATGTACAACATGTATATAAGTCTAGGAAATTCACAATTTTAATGCTTCCCTCTCATTTGATCTACTTATTAAGATTTGACTTTTATTTTTTTATTTTTTTTAAGTAGGAGTAACACAACTTTTACGCCAACCACTAAATACGCTCTAGGACAATGTTCTATGTAATCCAACACATAATCAATGATTCTAATTGAACATTTGTATCTTCAATCATGACATATAGAAGCCCTTGATTTATTTATGAAGACAAAACATGGCAACTCAAGTCACCCTCATTACCCAACTCTCAAGGTTATTTAAGCATAAGTTTAGAGAAGCACATCCCTCTCTGAAATTACAAGTATATTCATCCAACAAGTCTTACAAGGTAGAGTATCCCAATGATAAATGTATTTTCTAATTCCACCATAATTCAAACCTTATAAGATCTCTATTCATCATAAACATCTATAGACTAAGTCCCCTGGGTAATAATTTTATGATCCTTGTTTCTCCTAAGTTCAAATTCTTTGTAAAACAAGATTCTCAAAGGTTTGGTTTTAAATGATATACGTAAAGTCCGCTAAGTTCTTAATGATAAAAAATAGGAAGATGATTTATCCACTGTCATAATTATTCTTTTATTTCATCAATGTTTTAGACGTATCTACGTTTCAAAAACAAAAATGTTTCAAACGCATCTATGTGCCAAATCAATAGTGTTTTAGAGGTTTCATTAACATTTTGATTCTTCCAATAGAGAGATTTGTTCCATCATACATCTCTAACATTTTTAACTAAATCCTAACCCCCTTTCTGAGATCACAACCCACAAGGTGATTTAGGCTTAAACTATCTTATTTATAGCAGCAATCTAGAGAAGTTCTTGGTGTACCCAAAAAATAATTGAAATGCTAAGGAAAAGAATGATAATTATGGCTATTCATATCCACAAAATTTTACCATAATAAAGTTAAAAAGATTACAGATATTCCAACTCTACTTTTTACTTCAACTCATCGTACTATTAAAAAAAGACAACTAAGCAGAGGGAAACAAGGAAAAACCTAGAATTATGAAGTCAATTTCCTTATGCTTGGTTGTTCACTTTTCCAACCTATGATTTGATAGAATTCTCAAGAGGATTCAATCTCCCGACATGAAAAATGTTTTCCATTACAGTAAAACCCTAACAAGTATCCACCGATTATTTGGAGTTGATAAAATCACAGGCTTTTCTCTCGATCAATCAGCCATTTGAGCTGCTTGAAATTGTCTGTGCGGTAGGGGAGCATCAGGGGTCACTGTTATGTAATTTGAATTCCATTTTCGCCTCCAAAAGAAGCTTACAAATGAAGGGATGATATAAATAAAGTATGGGAATCACATAGCAATTCTTCTCCTCGCCTACTTACATGGCTACACAGCCCTTCGAGACGTGCCTTTTCTACAGGACGATTGCAAAAGGGAAGACAAGGGTTCCATTTCTAGTCTTTGAATTCTCTAGGGAAGGTCTCATAAGGGCAAGGTTTCAAACATGAGACATTGGCATGGATATTGTCAACCTCAAACAACAAAAGAGGCACCGGTTTTTCTTGCAACAGACGCATAAAAGGCTGAGCTTTAGATTTGTGACTTTGAAAATCGGGCAGCCTATTCTGATCTTCATGACGATCTCAAAACTATGATCTATACAACTTCCAGTCTATGAAATGGGCACTACATTATGACCAAAAATTTTCCTGCATCAGTATCCTCAACCTGCACTCTCTCAAAAAAATAAAACCTTAAATGAGAATTTTCCCCAAAAGTCATGCGCCACCATTCACTTCCAGCCCATCCATCCTTCCAACTACCCCAACGACCCCCATTACTACAGACGATAGGATATTTTATATAAAATAATATCTAACAACTTGCATTGAAACCATCGCCTTTTCTCCAAAGCGAGCTCCCTGATTACACACAGATCTCCCCATGATTCCAAATTCTTCATTAAGTTGTTCCTTTCATTTATTAAGGAAGGTGAAAATGAAATGAGAGTGTTGGAGTTTTTAATGATAAATGGAGACAAAGAAGGGAAAAGAGGGATGTGACATCCTTCCCCCCTTAGAAAATACATCATCCTCGATGTTTCACTCTGTTCGATTCTTAAACCGTCAAGATTTAAGATAGAAATTTACATAATAATTGCTTTCATCACAAGTATTTAAGACAATACAAAAGTGTGTAACCATGAAATCACATTTCTTACTAAAACTTAAAACTAGAATTTAGCATTTCTCAATTGATTCTATACTCTTAACTCATAAACATTTCAGTAGAAGTAACACACATTCAACGAAAATACTTCTCAAAAGAACTATATGTGCATATTGAAAACAAACACAAGGTAAAGTAAACATGTACAAACATCAAGTAATCATCTCGTAGAAAAATTCTAAGTGAGTGTGTAAATTCCATTACCACCTTACAGTTTTACAAGGTTAGATTGCCTCTCTCCAACAATATTCCCCCTCTCTTGTAATGTGTCATTCCATATGGTATATACACGGGAACAACACAAAAGCATCAGTTCATATAGTTATCATAACCAAAAGAAAAAATCTAACATTCCCTTATCTCAATGCTTTCAGAAATTACTTACATTATACCCTTAAAGTGGAAACAAAGCACACACATACTTGTGCTTATTTTACCATTCCGTGATGTCGTAATGATTTGAGCACATTACTGAGTGCCTTTTATCCACATTCCTAGTACACTCTTATATATACTCACTTACAATATTGTTAGCTCAATCATAATGTCAATACATCATAGAAGAAAAGTGTTGATTTTTTTTTTCAAGAGTAAAACTAATAATCTGCAAAGTTTCAATTTAAAATAAGCTCTAGTTCATAACTTGTTCATAAGTAAGTAAATTATTCATATGTACAATCTAACAAATGGTACTCACTAAGT
>MU227424.1:3126326-3143848 GCA_018584345.1 Thuja plicata
ATTTATGTGACCTAGGCCTTCATGCCCATCTCGTCACAAGAATAATTCAAAAGAAAATTTTAACTCATTTCATCATAAGCAATGTGTCTTCATTTCCAAGACAAATGTGAGTCAACAAAGGTTACATTTTACCATAAATAAGCATTCTAATTTTTTTTTGCTATGTAATGTAACTTTACTTGCTTCCGGTGTAGACATTCCAATACATCATGATAATTCATCATTACATAAAATAAAATACAAGTATGTCATACATCAAGAATATACATCAAGAGAAAAATCATTTGGGTCAATCAAGTACAAGACACATAAGTGTCATTTGGAAAATGTAATGTAATGACTGAAACTAATCCCATAAAATGCCACATAACTAAAACATGCTAAACTTTCTCCAATGTCAATTCCATAGTCATAGTCAGTCAATCGCTATAGACTAATCAACCAAAAAGGACTGAACCTAATCCAATAAAATGTCACATAAGCAAAACATGCTAAAAATTCTCCAATGTCGATTCCATAATCATAGTCGGTCAATCACTATAGACTAATCGACCAAAAAGGACTGAACCTAATCCAATAAAATGCCACATAAGAAAAACATGCTAAAAATTCTCCAATGTCGATTCTATAGTCATAGTCGGTCAATCGCTATAGACTAATTGATCAAAAAGCTCAAAACAAGTAATCATGTATGCCATCGGACAACTGTCCATCTGAATACTCTGGTCTCCTAAGCCATCAGACAACTATCCATTCTGCAATCTCAAGACGGGAGTGTGGTTTAGGGCACTTTTTCACCCAACCACAAAGCCTTACACTTCCTTGGGATTTTACCTCCGCACAAAATTCCCAACCCTGTAGCCTATAAAAATACAAAAGGTAGGGGGTATCTGGTGCAACCATGAAACGAACTACTTTCCACAAGTAGAACTAACTACTTTCCACAAGTAGAACTAATCACAGATGTGGCAGGGAGATGAAACATAGGCTTACACATTTAAGGAAACATGTGTTACATAGCTTTGGCCTAACCATTTTAATACCAAACTTCTACTAGCAGGTTGAGTGAAAAAAAAATATCACTTCTACCCTACCCTGTTTCATCCACATTCCCACCCAGCACTGAAAGGTAAGCTTTCCAATTCTCTCATATAGTAAGTAAAATAATGCAACTCCTACATATCATATATTTCCTTTTTATACAATAATGTACCAATCAGATATGTGCGAATCACACAACAAGTAAAGTATTTAAGAATCATGTTTTTCATCACGAACAATCACATACATCATAGGCAATCACATATTTTGAGCCATATGATCAAAT
The DNA here is from genome assembly GCA_018584345.1 of Thuja plicata. Taxonomy (NCBI): domain Eukaryota; kingdom Viridiplantae; phylum Streptophyta; class Pinopsida; order Cupressales; family Cupressaceae; genus Thuja; species Thuja plicata. The sequence continues at coordinate 3,127,654 of MU227424.1, forward strand.
AAAACATAATACATAAGAAAGAGGAGGTGGTGGCCATTCTGTCAAGAACACCCATAGTTTATTATTGCAAAAATAATTCTATTCCTCTATCATTAAGAAATTTCAACCTACTCATCGAACATCAAGTTAAAACACCTGAAGTATAATTCACACAATGTCTCATGCATCATTATCCATGTGCTAGTAATATCATATAGAGTCATAAGTTGTACTTTTTTCATGGATTCTATCATCTCAAGGATATCCATGCAATGCTCCTCATAACATCAAAACTTACATCAAATTCATATAGATCAATGTATATCATTTCATGCAATGCATATCTACTATTTACAACCATGTTCATTCTATTGTTCTTTAACATTTCGTAACTAATAAAACACATTTCAACAAAATATGAATGCAAGAATAAGAATGGTATGTTCTTCGTAATATTCTACCTTATACATTCTATCAGTATTCCACATTGAACACGATAGAGAATGTCACTTCACATCATAGGACTAGCAACAAACAACACACATCCTAGCCACCTCCAGACCATAAGAGGTCTCAAAATCAAAGGTTACAAACTTCAACTCAAAATCTTAAAGATGTACAAAATCAATAGAAATAAAAGTGAACAAGAACCACATTTGATAAATACACAAGATTTGGTGGCTAGACGGTGACAATAAAAACTTAAAATTCAAACTTGTCCTTCATCAATTCCAAAGCTCATCAAGCCAAAAAATAACATAATCAAATTTTAAAATCCATTTCACATATACATAGTAACTATCACTAGCCACAAAAAGGGAGTAGAAGCTAGATAGAACCTTGCATCCAAGGTGTGTTAAATAACATGACCATACACCTGACATATATTTATCTCATAGATTACATAACTATGTAATGACACATTCTATTTGTCCATATAAAATAAAAACTTTAAGTCTTTCATTTTTCCCTCCTCAGCCTCATCCAATTCTAAATGCAAGCTGAAACATGCAATTACAGTTACTAAATTTCCAAGTATTTTCTTTCCATACATAAGATGCTAGGATCATTTCACTCATATCCTAGTGAAAATGTTAATCATCAGTTAACTATAAAAATTAAATCAAAGAGTTTTACCTTCCTTCTTGCTTCACACATAATAAGAAATAAAAATTTAGCTTAAGTGCATCACTCACACCTAATATATTATGCAGTTTCTCACTTATTATAGATTATTCAATTTCAAACAGAATTGCAATCACACCAATTTGAGGTACACAATTTACCAAGTGTTTTAGAAATATTGCATCTTTTACAACTTTGAGAGCAAGCAATGACAAATAAATAGCCTTACACAAAAAAACATGAAAGGTCCTAGAAGTGATGGTTTCCACTTCTATAAATCAAGGCAAGAGACATCCTTTCCTAACCTGCCAGGAGTAACCACAACTGGGAGACTCAACCATCTACTCAAGGAACTAACACTTATGTTCATAGTCCAAGCATAGTTGACTAACATGTCACAACTAAGTATAGTGAACTCAAGGCCCTAGAGTGGAACCCAGAGCTCTAATACCATATGTAAGGACTGATCTCTCAACAACTTGTGCCACATCAACAAAATCCACAAGACAAAAGAGTCGGTCAACTAAGTCAACGTTGAAAACACAAGACGACAAAAACAATTGATTTCCTTAATCTCAAAGAAAGAAAACAAGGTCCAATAAAAAAATTGTCGAACAGAATATGTGACACAAGAGTCCATAATAAATAAGACTGTCGACCAATTGTCGAAAACACCCCAATACACCACATTTCCTAATACATTAAAAACATGAATAGAATTCGACCAACTTGTCAAAAAACAAAATACAAGAGAGAGACTTCGACCAAACTGTCAAAGTGCAATAAATGCAAGAAACTTTTCTTACAAAGGAACAAGGATTTACAAGAGTCAACGACTTACTATCGGAAGAGTGCAATATCAATACAATAGACCAATGGTCGACTTCATAAAATCAAAATATATTATACAAGAAGATTTTCCTAACAGGAGCTCCAGATACCTGCTACACACAAACATCATGGCAAGAATATTGTGGGAGTGTGTTTCCACCCTACCACGAAGCAGTTACGCTTCCATGGAAACTTTCCTAACATGAAAGATACCCAGCCCAGCTAGAAATAGTCTAACAAAGTAAAACTAACTGGAGTAATGGAATTGTGTGACGATAACATCCTTATTCAAATTACAATAACCACATCATGCACTTTCAAAAGCATTTCTAAATAAAATTAATTTCATTCACAAATATGGATAATGTTGTACAAGATTCTTACTTAATGCATAGTGCAACATGCTTCATGGGTGTATTCCACATACATAATGAACATAAGTAAAAAATTTTACCTTAACAACCCAAACATGTCAAGTTCCAAGTTTCACCAATATCTATCTGGTTCAAATGGTAATCATCTCTTGGTTTCATAAAAACTCATGGAGAAAGCCAAAGAAATGCATAAATAGGTAAAAGTGTATACTTCACTTCAAGGTATTCAAGGAATTAAACATATCTAGGAAGCATAATTGTATATCAAATTAATAAAAAATTGTAGAACATGTATATAAGTCTAATAAATTCACAACTTTAATGCTTCCCTCTCATTTGATCTACTTGTTAAGATTTCACTTTTATTTTTATTTTATTTTTTTAAGTAGGAGTAACACAACTTTTACCCCAACCACTAAACATGCTCAAGGACAATGTTCTATGTAATCCAACACACAATCAATGATTCTAAGTGAACATTTGTATCTTCAATCATGACATAAAGAAACCCTTAATTTATTTATGAAGACAAAACATGGTAACTCAAGTCACCCTCATTACCCAACTCTCAAGGTTATTTAAGCATAAGTTTAGAGAAGCACACCCCTTTCTGAAATTACAAGTATATTCATCCAACAAATCTTACAAGGTAGGGTATCCAAATGATAAATGTGTTTGCTAATTCTAGCATAATTCAAACCTTAAAAGGTCTCTATTCATCATAAACATGTATGGACTAAGTCCCCTGGGTAATAATTTTATGATCCTTGTTTCTCCTAAGTTCAAATTGTTTGCAAAACAAGATTCTCAAAGGTTTGGTTTGAAATGATATACATAAAGTCTGCTAAGTTCTTAATGAAAAAAATAGGAAGATGATTTATCCACTGTCATAATTTTCCTTTTATTTCATCAATGTTTCAGACACATCTACGTTTCAAAAACAACAATGTTTCAAACGCATCTATGTTCCAAATCAATAGTATTTTATAGGTTTCATTAACATTCTGATTCTTCCAATAGAGAGATTCATTCCATCATACATCTCTAACATTTTAAACTAAATCCTAACTCCCTTTCTAAGATCACAGCCCATAAGGTGATTTAGGTTTAAACTATCTTATTTATAGCAGCAATCCAGAGAAGTTCTTGTTGTACCCGAAAAATAATTGAAATGCTAAGGAAAAGAATGATAATTATAGCTATCCATATGCACAAAAATTTTAGTATAATAAAGTTAAACCTATTACAGATATTCCAACTCTACTTTTTACTTCAACTCATTGTACTATTAAAAAAAGACAACTAAGCAGAGGGAAACAAGCAAAAACCTAGTAATATGAAGTCCATTTCCTTGTGCTTGGTTGGTAACTTTTCAAAACTGGTATTTGATATAATTCTCAAGAGGATTCTATCTTGTGACATTAAAAATGTTTTCTGTTACGATAAAACCCTAACAAGTATCCATCGAGGATTCGGAGTTGATAAAATCACAGGCTTTTCTCTTGATCAATCAACCATTTGAGCTGCTTGAAACTTTTTGTGCAGCAGGGGAGCATCAAGGGTCCTTGCTATGTAATCTAAATTCCATTTCTGCCTCCACAAGAAGCTTACAAATGAAGGAATGATATAAATAAAGTATGGAAATCACATAGCGTTTCTTCTCCTTTCCTGCATACATGGCTACACAGCCCTTCGAGACGACCCTTTTCTACAGGACGATTGCAAAAGGTTAGACAATGGTTGCATTTCTACTCTCTAATTTCTCTAGGGAAGGTCTCACGAGGGAAAGGATTCAAACCTAAGACCTTGGCATGGATATTTTAACCTTAGACAGCAAAAGAGGCACCGGATTTCCGCACAACAGACGCATAAAAGGTTGAGCTTTAAATTTGTGACTTTGAAAATCAGGCAGCCTATTCTGATCTTCATGGCGATCTTTAAAATATGATCTATAAAAATTCCAGTCTATGAAATGGGTGCCACATTATGATGGACATTTTTCCTGCATAATTATCCTCCACCTGAACCCTCTCAAAAAAAAAAAAACCTTAGATGAAATTTTTCGCCAAAAGTCATGCGCCACCATTCACTACCAGCCCATCCATCCTTCCAACTACCCCGACGACCCCCATTACTACAGACGATGGGATATTTTATATAAAATAATATCTAACAACTTGCATTGAAACCATCACCTTTTCTCCAAAGTGAGCTCCCTCATTACACGCGAATCTCCCCATGTTTCCAAATTCTTCGTTAAGTTGTTCCTTTCATTTATTAAGGAAGGTGAGAATTAAACAAGAGCGTTGTAGTTTTTTATGATAAAATGAGACAAAGATAGGAAAAGAGGGATGTGACATCCTTCCCCCCTTAGAAAATACATCATCCTCGATGTTTCACTCTGTTCGATTCTTAAACCGTCAAGATTTAAGATAGAAATTTAAATAATAATTACTTTCATCACAAGTATTTAAGACAATACAAAAGTGTGTAACCATGAAATCACATTTCTTACTAAAACTTAAAACTAGAATTTAGCATTTCTCAATTGATTCTATACTCTGAATTCATAAACATTTCAATAGAAGTAACACACATTCAATGAAAATACTTCTCAAAAGAACTATAGGTGCATATTGAAAACAAACACAATGTAAAGTAAACATGTACAAACATCAAGTAATCATCTCGTACACAAATTCTAAGTAAGTATTTGAATTCTATTACCACCTTACAGTTTTACAAGATTAGATTACCTCTCTTTGACAATATTCCCCCTCTCTTGTAATGTGTCATTCCATATGGTATATACACAGGAACAACACGAAAGCATCAGTTCATATAGTTATCATAACCAAAAGAAAAAATCTAACATTCCCTTATCTCAATGCTTTCAGAAATTACTTACATAATACCCTTAAAGTGGCAACAAAGCACACACATACCTATGCTTATTTTACCATACCATGATGTCGTAATGATTTGAGCACATTACTAAGTGCCTTTTATCCACATTCCTAGTACACTCTTATATATACTCACTTACAATATTGTTAGCTCAATCATAATGTCAATACTTCATAGAAGAAAAGTGTTGATTTTTTTTGTCAAGAGTAAAACTAATAATCTACAAAGTTTCAATTTAAAATAAGCTCTAGTTCATAACTTGTTCATAAGTAAGTAAATTATTCATATGTACAATCTAACAAATGGTACTCACTAAATAAGAAAATTTATCCATCCATACTCACAATTTCCTGCAAAGGTTAGTGGATCCATTCTTCCATTTATGTGACCTAGGCCTTCATGCCCATCTTGTCACAAGAATAATTCAAAAGAAAATTTTAACTCATTTCATCATAAGCAATGTGTCTTCATTTCTAAGACAAATGTGATTCAACAAAGGTTACATCTTACCATAAATAAGCATTCTAATTTTTTTTTTCTATGTAATGTAACTTTGCTTGCTTTCGGCGTAGACATTCAAATACATCATGATAATTCATCATTACATAAAATAAAATACAATTATGTCATGCATCAAGAGTATACATTGATAGAAAAATCATTAGGGTCAATCAGGTACAAGATACATAAGTATCATTTGGAAAATGCAATGTAATGACTGAAACTAATCCCATAAAATGCCACATAAGTAAAACATGCTAAAATTTCTCCAATGTCAATTCCATAGTCATAGTCGGTTAATCGCTATAGACTAATCGACCAAAAAGGACTGAACCTAATCCAATAAAATGTCACATAAGCAAAACATGCTAAAAATTCTCCAATGTCGATTCCATAGTCATAGTCGGTCAATCCCTATAGACTAATCGACCAAAAAGGACTGAACCTAATTAAATAAAATGCCACATAAGAAAAATATGCTAAAAATTCTCCAATGTCAATTCCATAGTCATAGTCGGTCAATCGCCTTAGACTAATCAACCAAAAAGCTCAAAACAAGTAATCATGTATGCCATCTGACAACTGTCCATCTGCATGCTCCGGTCTCCTAAGCCATCAGACAATTGTCCATTCTATAATCTCAAGATGGGAGTTTGGTTTAGGGAACTTTTCCGCCCAACCAAAAAGCCTTACACTTCCTTGGAATTCTACCTCCTCGCAAAATTCCCAACCCTACAGCCTATAAAAATACAAAAGGCAAGGAGTATCTGGTGCAACCGTGAAATGAACTACTTTCCACAAGTAGAACTAACTACTTTCCACAAGTAGAACTAATCACATATGTCCCAGGGAGATGAAAAATAGGCTTACACATTTAAGGAAACATGTGTTACATAGCTTTGGTCAAAGCATTTTAATACCAGACTTCTACTGGCAGGTTGAGTGAAAAAAAATATATCACTTCTACCCTTCCCAGTTTCACCCACATTCCCACCCATCACCGGAAGGTAAGCTTTCCAATTCTCTCATATAGTAAGTAAAATAATGCAACTCATACATATAATATATTTCCTTTTTATACAATAATGTACCAATCAGATAAGTGCGAATCACACAAGTCAAGTATTCAAGAATCATGTTTTTCATCATGAACAATCACATACATCATAGGCAAAGACATATTTTGATCCATATGATCAAATAAAACATAATACATAAGAAAGAGGAGGTGTTGACCATTTTTTCAAGAACACCCATAGTTTATTATTGCAAAAATAATTCTATTCCTCTATCATTAAGAAATTTCAACCTACTCATCGAACATCAAGTTAAAACACCTGAAGTATAATTCACACAATGTCTCATGCATCATTATCCATGTGCTAGTAATATCATATAGAGTCATAAATTGTACTTTTTTCATGGATTATATCATCTCAAGGATATCCATGCAATGCTCCTCATAGCATCAAAACTTACATCAAATGCATATAGATCAATGTATATCATTTCATGCAATGCATGTCTACTATTTACAACCATGTTCATTCGATTGTTCTTTAACATTTCATAACTAATAAAACACACTTCAACAAAATATGAATGCAAGAATAAGAATGGTATGTTCTTCGCAATCTACTGCCTTATACATTCTATCAGTGTTCCACATTGAACATGATAGAGAACGTCACTTCACATCACAGGACTAGCAACAAACAACACACATCCTAGCCACCTCCAGACCATAAGAGGTTTCAAAATCAAAGGTTACAAACTTCAACTCAAACTATTAAAGATGTAAAAAATCAATAGAAATAAAAGTGAACAAGAACCACATTTGATAAATACACGAGATTTGGTGGCTATACAGTGACAAGAAAAACTTAAAATTCAAACTAGTCCTTCATCACTTCCAAAGCTCATCAAGCTAGAAAATAACATAATAAAATTTGAAAATCCATTTCACATATAGAGAGTGACTATCACTAACCACAAAAAGGGAGTAGAAGCTAGATAGCACCTTGCATCCAAGGTGTGTTAAATAAAATGACCATAAACTTGACATATATTTATCTCATAGATTACATAACTATGTAATGACACATTCAATTTGTCCATACAAAATAAACTTTTTAAGTCTTTCATTTTTCCTTCCTCAGCCTCATGCAATTCTAAATGCAAGCTGAAATATGCAATTACAGTTACTAACTTTCCAAGTATTTTCTTTTCATACATAAGATGCTAGGATCATTTCACTCATATCCTAGTGAAAAAGTTAATCATCAATTAACTATAAAAATTAAATCAAAGAGTTTTACCTTCCTTCTTGCTTCACACATACTAAGAAATAAACATTTAGCTTAAGTGCATCACTCACACCTAATATATTATGTAGTTTCTCACTCATTATAGATTATTCAATTTCAAATAGAATTGCAATCACACAAATTTGAGGTACACAATTTACCAAGTGTTTCAGAAATATTTCATCTTTTACAACTTTAAGAGCAAGAAATGACAAATAAATAGCCTTACACACAAAAACATGAATGGTCCTAGAAGTGATGGTTTCCACTTCTATAAATCAAGGCAAGAGACATCCTTTCCTAACCTACCAAGAGTAACCACAACTGGGAGACTCAACCATCTACTCAAGGAACTAACACTTATGTTCATAGTCCAAGCATAGTTGACTGACATGTCACAACTAAGCATAGTGAACTCAAGGCACTAGAGTGGAACCCGGAGCTCTGATACCATATGTAAGGACTGATCTCTTGACAACTTGTGCCACATTGAAAAAATCCACAAGAAAAAAGAGTCGGTCAACTAAGTCAACGTTGAAAACACAAGATGACAAAAACAATTGATTTCCTTAAATTCAAAGAAAGAAAACAAGCTCCGATAAAAAAAAATTTTGAACAGAATTTGCGAAAAAAGAGTCCATAATAAAGAAGAGTGTCAACCAACTGTCGAAAACACCCCAATACATCACATGTCATAATACATTAAAGACATGAATAGAATTCGACCAACTTGTCAAAAAACAAAATACAATAGAGAGACTTCGGCCAAATTGTCGAAGTGCAATAAACACAAGAAACATTGCCTACAAAGGAACAAAGATTTACAAGAGTCAAAAACTTACTATCAGAAGAGTACAATATCAATACAATAGACCAATGGTCGACTTCATAAAATCAAAATATATTATACAAGAATATTTTCTTGACAGGAGCTCCAGAGACCTACTACACACAAACATCATGGCGAGAATATTGTGGGAGTGCATTTCCACCCTACCATGAAGCAATTATGCTTCCCCGTAATCTTTCTTGATATGAAAGATACCCAGCCCAACTAGAAATAGTCTAACAAATTAAAAATGACTAAAGTAATGGAATTGTGTAACAAGAACATCCTTATTCAAATTACAATAACCACATCATGCACTTTCAAAAGCATTTCTATATAAAATTAATTCCATTCACAAATATGGATAATGTTGTGCAAGATTCTTACTTAATGCATAGTGCAACATGCTTCATGGGTGTATTCCACATACATAAAGAACATAAGTAAAAATTCTTACCTTAACGATCCAAACATGTCAAGTTCTGAGTTTCACCAATATCTATCTGGTTCAAATGGTAATCATCTCTTGGTTTCATAAAAACTCATTGAGAAAGCTAAAGAAATGCATAAATAGGTAAAAGTGTATACTTCACTTCAAGGTATTCAGGGAATTCAACATATCCAGGAAGCATAATTGTATATCAAATGAATAAAAAACTATATGACATGTATATAAGTCTAAGAAATTCACAAGTTTAATGCTTCCCTCTCATTTGATCTACTTGTTAAGATTTGACTTTTATTTTTATTTATTTTTTTTAAGTAGGAGTAACACAACTTTTACCCCAACCACTAAACATGCTCCGGGACAATTTTTTATGTAATCCAACACATAATAAATGATTCTAAGTGAACATTTGTATCTTTAATCATGACATAAAGAAACCCTTAATTTATTTATGAAGACAAAACATGGCAACTCAAGTCACCCTCATTACCCAACTCTCAAGGTTATTTAAGCATAAGTTTAGAGAAGCATACCCCAATCTGAAATTACAAGTATATTCATCCAACAAATATTACAAGGTAGGTTATCTAAATGATAAATGTGTTTGCTAATTCCAGCATAATTCAAACCTTAAAAGGTCTCTATTCATCATAAACATCTATAGACTAAGTCCCTTGTGTAATAATTTTATGATCCTTGTTTCTCCTAAGTTCAAATTGTTTGCAAAACAAGATTCTCAAATGTTTGGTTTGAAATGATATACATAAAGTCCATTAAGTTATTAATGAAAAAAATAGGAAGATGATTTATCCACTATTATAATTTTCCTTTTATTTCATCAATGTCTTAGACGCATCTATGTTTCAAAAACAACAATGTTTCAAATGCATCTATGTTCCAAATCAACAGTGTTTTAGAGGTTTCATTAACATTCTAATTCTTCCAATAGAGAGATTTATTCCATCATACATCTCTAACATTTTAAAATAAATCCTGACCCCCTTTCTGAGATCACAGACCACAAGGTGATTTAGGTTTAAACTATCTTATTTATAGCAGCAATCCAGAGAAGTTCTTGGTGTACCTAGAAAATAATTGAAATGCTAAGGAAAAGAATGATAATTACAGCTATCCATATCCACATAACTTTTAGCATAATAAAGCTAAAAAGATTATAGATATTCCAACTCTACTTTTTACTTCAACTCATCGTACTATTAAAAAAAGACAACTAAGCAGAGGGAAACAAGGAAAAACCTGGTATTATGAAGTCGATTTCCTTGTGCTTGGTGGTTCACTTTCCCAACCTGCGATTTGATAGAATTCTCAAGAGGATTCAATCCCGCGACATTAAAAATGTTTTTCATTACATTAAAACCCTAAGAAGTATCCGCCGATTATTTGGAGTTGATAAAATCACAAGCTTTTCTCCCTATCAATCAGCCATTTGAGCTGCTAAAAATTGTCTGTGCGGTAGGGGAGCATCAGGGGTCCTTGCTATGTAATTTGAATTCCATTTCTGCCTCCACAAGAAGCCTACAAATTAAGGGACAATATAAATAAAGTATGGGAATCACATAGTGATTCTTCTCCTCGCCTACATACATGGCTACATAGCCCTTCGGGATGACCCTTTTCTACATGACGATTAAAAAAGGGAAGATAAGGGTTCCATTTCTAGTCTCCAATTTCTCCAGGGAAGGTCTCACAAGGGAAAGGATTCAAACCTGAGACCTTGGCATGGATATTTTAAACCTCAGATAGCAAAAGAGGCATCAAATTTTCTTGCAACAGACGTATAAAAGGCTGAGCTTTAGATTTGTGACTTTGAAAATTGGGCAGCCTATTCTGATCTTCATGGCGATCTCAAAACTATGTTCGATACAAATTCCAGTCTATGAAATGGGTGCCACATTATGACTGACATTTTTCCTGCATCAGTATCCTCCACTTGAACCCTCTAAAAAAAAAGAACCTTATATGAAATTTTTCCCCAAAAGTCATGCGCCACCATTCACTGCCAGCCCATCCATCCTTCTTACTACCCCGACAACCCCCATTATTGCAGACGGTGGGATATTTTATATAAAATAATATCTAACAACTTGTATTGAAACCATCACCTTTTCTCCAAAGCAAGCTCCCTCATTACACGCTGATCTCCCCATGTTTGCAAATTCTTCGTTAAGTTGTTCCTTTCATTTATTAAGGAAGGTGAAAATTAAACAAGAGCGTTGGAGTTTTTTATGATAAAAGGAGACAAAGAAGGGAAAAGAGGTATGTGACATCAAACCTCAAGATTGATCTCCAATGATTTAGTAACTCCCCATGACTTAGTGACAATGTTGGGTTGTTCATGTAGTATTCTTGGATGCAGGATGTTCTAAGATTTACAAAGCCAAGACCAAATACAGGTTGTCGACTAATGCCCAACACAAGTAGTATTCAACGTTAATTCTTTTCTCTCCCGTAGTTATGCTAAAATCTCTACCATTACCACCAAACAAATGAGAATTTTCTTTAACCAACTATCATGAGGGCGTTTTCCAGCACTGAAGATACTATTCTTCTAAAAAAGCCATGTTTCTCCAAAGTCGAACCAATCTAAAATTCAACAATATGATTGTTAGAATACTAATCACTTTGTCCTAGTGCCTCTTTCACTTCAACAATAAACTATTTCATTAGATATATCAAGGGAAAATATTCAATTACCAACAGGGGGTCCGATAACTGTTATGCTTTTGTCATAGGTACCTCCCAATTATGATACTAAAGGAACCCAAAAAATGAAAAACACATATACCAATAGTCGATCACATGTGTACTAATAGTTAATCATTTTTTACCTTTTTTGGTTGGTAATTGACCCATTTGTGCACCACTATTGGAATATTTTTTAATGACTACTAAGACATTTGGCCACAAGTACTAGCATTTTTTAGTAAAATGGCTATTGGTGTAAGAACATACCGGGTATAGAGTGAGCGTTTTGAAATGACACTTTTGGACCACTTTGCACTTCATGATCCCTAGAGAAAGATCTATGAATACCCAAAAGCTGAAACCTTAGCTTTAAGCACTTTACTTACCTACGGAGGTACACTAAAAAAATCAGCAAAATCTGACTGACAGTTTAGGAGTTCTAGGTGTGCGAAGTTAGCCATAAAAAAATGGAGAATATTAGATCAACACCTCTTCTTAGACATTGTTGTACATATGCCTTGAGTCAATAAATTAGTTTATTATTTTGTGGTAAATATCAGTATAGATGTATTAAATATGTTTATCTAAAAAATAATTTGAGATATCAATTTTAATTTTTTTAATTAAGAGTTTTTATTTAATAATTATTTTATTTTATTTACAAATTATTTAAGAAATATTTTGCATAAGAATTATTTTAAAATTATTTTATTTTATTTTTTACATTTGATTTAAAAATTATTTTATTTTATTTTATTTACAATGTATTAGAAAAATCAGTTACAAGGTCATTAAAAAATGGCGCAACTCTGCTCTACTCTCGCGAGATACTGCTCCTACACGGTTGAATCTCTGGATCATCATATCCAATTATTTATGAAAACAAAGTACACCAATCTGGTTCCTGGTGCCTCTGGTTCGTTTCAGACAAATTATAAAATGATGGACTCTCCTTTGGAAAATATTTGGTTCCCTACTCATCGACAGAATGCGAGGAGAGCTCGTCAAGCATGAATCAGACAAAAAAGGGAATTCAAATCTATTCTGGCCCCTTCCTTCTCTTTAAACCTTGGCAACAGCTTCAATTCCTTAGTCCCAAATATATCTAGAAAAAACTTTCTATCTCCTTCGAACTTTCCTTCTCATCAACGATCCTCTCCTTATATGAATAAAGAAGCCTAGACTGCATCGTCATCGGATGACCTCTGTTCGGTTGGGGACATAAACCTGATAGCAAGAACATACATTCCTCCTCATAAGCATAAATTTGGAGGCCCTAGCACTATTCAAAACATGAAGAAAGATCCGTCAGGACATACAGGGCAGAATTCACTAGGGAATCTTTTTCCCCTTTCCCTAAACCATTCAAAGGCGCAGTCTTCTATCCCCCCACATACCTCAAAACATAATCTACAATCTTACAGTGGTGTCGTTAAAAACACTGATCTCTGGCAGAGCATGCCTTCTCCTGTTAGGGTTGCTAATCAAGGTAGAATTTCATATTCGAGTTCGCTTGAACAAGGGCTGAGAAATACCATCATCATAAGCAATTCTATCAGTGATAATAGGTGGGATGAGTGCAATACCCATGGGGTATTCGCATATTGGAAAGGACCATTAACAAAAAACCCTAATCTTGGCAAATGGTTAAACTCATTCTGCTAGGCATAGGTAAGTATACTTTCCCTTACTCCTCGCTTAGTGTATCTTCATTGTTCAAAGGCTGAAGATAAAAGAGTTCTTTTACAATCCCCATTATGTTTTTATAAAGGTTACTGTATTAATTTTTTCCCATGGCAACCTAATGTTAATGAATCAATAGCAAGCTCCATTAATTTTCCTACTTGGATTTCGTTACATGATCTTCCTGTAGAAATTCTACATTCGTATTTTTTAGATAGAATAGGCTCTTCCTTAGGAGAATACCTTGGAGTATATATTAAGCACAATAACAAGAAAGAGGTCAATTTACTTATTAGACTGTCACCCAGATCCAAGGAAGCAGATAGCTGAAAAATTATTACTAATAGATCGATCTATAACATTAAATATTCAAAATTTGAAGGACATATCAACAACATTACTCTTCTTAAGAAGCATGAAAAATAGGGGATCCAAACTACTAAAAAAATTCACATTCCTAGTAATTCTAATAGAGAGGATTGTTTCCCTTCTTTGATTCATCCTAATCCCAACATGTCCACTACCGAAAATCAGACTAAAACTAATATAAATACTGACTAGCAGTGCTTATATTCCTTTAAATATCATAATAAACACAAAAATATTGAAGAAGCTGAAATAATTATTGAAGATGTTCCACCCCCCTTAAATTCTGGGGTTCTGGATCATTTCCTGAACTCTAATTTAGGTATCAACATGGTGGATAAAATAGATATGGTTTAGCCTCTCCCTCCTAGATCTTTTCCTTATTCTAGAATTATGGAGATTCCTATAGAAGATGGAGATCAGGCTGTTGTTGTGAACAACTCTTCCCTAGAACATGATATTGTGAAAGATTCTTTCTCTCCCCAACCTGAGGTCTTGGATGGGAATGTAGACTTTGGTCCCTCTTCTTCACCCAAGGTCTTTGTGGTAGAGGAGAACATAGAGAATGAATCTGATTCCCCTCCTTGCGATCAATGCAAGTCCAAAAACCTTTGTCTTAAAGATATCAAAATTAACCTGGGAATTCATGGGCAGCTCATTAATGATATTATTTTGATACATGATGAAATTGGGGATCAGCTCCTCACTTGGGATGATGCCCACAAAGCTCATCTGACTGGGTTGCAGGATGAGATTGGGGGTATAGCTATTAAAGATAAGGATCAAGTCCACCCTAATACCCTAGATATGACTGTGAACTCTCTTACTACTATTGCAAGAAATGGTGACACACTGAGAAGTTGTAAATCTAACCATTCTTTGGCAATTCCACTATCTCCATTCTTAGATTCTGAGCATGAGATGAGAGATGACCTTGCACCGTTTTTCATTCCGGCCAGCATCCTACGTTCTAGTCTTGCAAATGATTGTTCTCTTCTAGTTGAAAGAACAGGACAGTTAGGGAACATTTCAGATAAGGTTTCACAGTAGGCCTGCTTGCCAATCCCTTCTTCAAACCTAACTGAAATAAACACTGTTGATATTACTGATGACATGTAACTAATTGAATGTTTGACAATGTTAAGTTGAAAATGATGCAAGACATTAAATTAGTTAATGGTTTGTATTTTCATTGATATCAACTTGATATCATCTGTATGGTCATATACATAATGCCAAAGACTTTAGAGAATCAATGGAATAGAGGTTATGCTTTCAGCAATGCATAAATGTCAAGTATTCACCAAGTGACAAACTACACTGGCAGAGTGCACACCATTGGTAAAGACAAAGATAAAGTCATAGTGATGCCTGACGAGCAGAAGATAGTGTTGCCCGATGAAGCAGAATCACAGGATGCCTGACAAGCTAAAAATAGTGTTGCCTGACAAGCAAGATCAAATGATGCCTGACGAATGGAGATCCTGAAGCTAACTGAAGTTGCACCGACAAAACTGGAATTTGTCACCGGCAACGAACTGTAGAATTGACTGACAGAATAGAGAGATCAAAAAATGACAAAATATCTAGCTGGCAGAGCTAAAGGATAGACTTAACTAGTTTTTTAATTTGTTTTATTCAAACCGCAGTTAAGCAATTGATTTGTACAGCTGGCAAGAAGATAACCATGAGATAAATTAAGAGTTAAAGCCATAAATCAATTTGGCTGATTGTTTTTCACACCAAGAATCAAGAATCAAGAACCAAAAATTAAGGAATATCATGTCTATATAAGAGACAAGCATAATTCATTTCTATAAGAAATCAGATACATGGGGGAGTGAACTAATAGAAGATGTTGAAAATAAACTGATGAAGGATAAAATTCATGCAACCCTGATCAATCAAGCTAAGGGAGAGCTAAAGAATTCTGCAAACACCAACAAACAGAAAAGCACAGCATCACAGAGCAGAAAGAGCTAAGTACAAAGGAATTGAATTGATACATTGATTAGAAAGATATTGTAAGTAAATAGATCTGAAAATCTGCAATTAAGTTGCATTAGAAATAGGTCATTTTGTTTCAGTTTAACCATTGAAGCATTAAGTCTCTTAACAAAGCAGGACTTAACAGTCTTTT
>MU227424.1:3148512-3172950 GCA_018584345.1 Thuja plicata
AGTCATGCATGCAAAGACTAAACACATTGCCATCAAGTATCATTACTTAAGAGAACAAGTTCAAGAAAAAGAGGTAATACTTGAATATGTGCAATCAAAAGAACAATTGGCTGATATCTTCACCAAGGCACTGCCCAAGGATACATTTGAGTACCTGAGAAAAAGACTAGGGGTCAAACCCATGTCTAACAGTCAGTAAAAGGACTGGATGATGCATCAGCCATATATTATTAGAATATCATTCATGATTGATGCAAGTAGAAGTTGAACTTCAAAGCTACATCTATATAGAGAAAGGTATATATCAAACTGTTATATTGATGATGGATAAGGGAAATTCAAGGAATATATTATGGATAGAAGACATTGTTTGAAAAAGTGTCAGATATTTGTGAAAATATTTTGGCATTAATGTCAAAGGGAGAGAATGTATTCATATTATCATCAGACTAGTCATTATCAGATTACTCAAAATAGGGAGAGATCATATCCATAGGGAGAGAATAATTGTATCAATTTTGCAAACAAAAGAGAAATACATCAAATAAGCAGAACGGTCAAAGAGAAATTGACACCAACAAAGGTCACAACACATCAGAAGAAGAAATAAAAAATCTACAAGAATCAAATCTAAGCTTACACAAAGCTTATCGGCAGTCAGACATTTTTTTGTTTATCAAAACAAAATATTTGGTAATTTGATGAATCTCAACAATTGTATTTCATGTTGTATTAGAAATAGTATAGTGTGATAATATAGTATGTTGCCATCAATGCCAAAGGGAGAGATTGATGACATGTAACTGATTGAATGTTCGACAATGTTAAGTTATGCAATACATTAAATCAGTTAATGGTTTGTATTGTCATTGATGTCAACTTGATATCATCTGTATGGTCATATATATAATGCCAAAGACTTTAGAGAATCAATGGAATAGAGGTTATGCTTTCAACAATGCATAAAAGTCAAGTATTCACCAAGTGACAAACTACACCGGTGGAGTGCACACCATCGGTAAAGACAGAGATAAAGTCACAGTGATGCCCGATGAGCATAAGATAGTGTTGCTCAATGAAGCAGAATCACAGGATGTTCGATGAGCTAAAAATAGTGTTGTCTGACGAGAAAGATCGAATGATGATTGACGGATGGAGATCCCGAAGCTAACTGAAGTTGCACCGACAGAACTGGCAGTTGTCACCGGTGACAAACTACAAAATTGACTGACAGAATAGAGAGATCAGAAAATGACACAATATCTAGCTGGCAGAGCTAAAGGGTAGACTTAACTGGTTGTTTTTTTTTTTTTATTCAAACCGCAGTTAAGAAATTGATTTGTACAACTGGCAAGAAGATAACCACAAGATAAATCAGGAGTTAAAGCCATAAATCAATTTGGATGGATTGTTTTTCATGCCAAGAATCAAGAATAAATAACCAAGAATTAAGGAATATCATGTCTATATAAGAGACAAGAATAATTCATTTCCATAAGAAATCAGATACATGGGGGAGTGAACTAATAGAAGATGCTGAAAAGAAACTAATGAAGGATAAACCTCATGCAGTCCTGATCAATCAAGCTAAGGGAGAGCTAAAGAATTCTGCAGACACTGACAAACAGAAAAGCACAGCATCACAAAGCAGAAAGAGTTAAGTACAAAGGAATTGAATTGATACATTGATCAGAAAGATATTGTAAGTAAATAGATCTGAAATTTGTAATTCAGTTGCATTAGAAATAGGTCATTTTGTTTTAGTTTAACCATTGAAGCATTAAGTCTCTTAACAGAGCAGGACTTAACAGTATTTTGTAATTGAGGTATATCCTAATAGATTACCAGAAGGTTGACCCATGATAGTAGCATCGGTCTTACCTAAAGCCTATTGACAGTCTAAGAAGAAGGTTGATTCAAGGATGGTAGTAAGATTAGTATAAAGTCTATTGACAGTCAAGAGACTAATTCAAGGATGGTAGCATAAATTCCAGATACTTAGTGACAACCTATGTATAAAAATCCTCTAACAAGGTCGCACTTAACAATGTGTTTGTAACCTTTAACAGGGTTGGCTCCTAAAAGGGCTCACTTCAGAAGAGTGAAAATTTGGGGTATCGATCCCAATGGTTTTTCCCTTAATAGGGTTTCCACGTTAAAATCCTTGTGTTATGTGTGTATGGTTTATCACTTTAGTGTTTTACATTTCACATAAGAATTTATGGATTGACTGGTATACTCTGCATATTTACTGAGTATCGGTAAATAAGTTTTACTGCTTATCGGTTAGCAAGGAGAATAAGGACAGATAAGGTAAACCAACAGATAGTTATTTATTTCAATTATTTCAAAGGCATACATCTTGTAGGGACTTAATAATATGAGGTGTATTAATTGGTGGATTGAAGTTTAAAAGGATAAATTTTTGAGGCCACTGATTCACCCCCCCCCCTCTTAGTTATTACTAACAATTACTATGGATAAAATGATCTCTAGGCCTCCCCTTAGCACTCCGGGATTCAAAAAACAAACTCATCTTAAATTTTGGCAAACACCAGCCAATGGAAAAAAGGTATTTGAAGATATAGACAGAGATACTTTGTAGGCCAGCAATATTATTATGAGAGCCACCAATGTAAATATTCCAATCAAAGTAAATACCATCCTTATGAAAGGTATGCAAAGCTCACTTGAAGAGACAGATCAAATACTTATGAGCGACCCTCAATCTTGGGAAGAATTTGGGACTCTAGAACCAATAGAATAGTCTCTCCCCCGAAGCTTACACAACCATAATGAAGGTATAAACTTTGAGGAACCCAAGCAACTTTTAAGAGATGAAAACTATAATCATGATTTAAGTGAAAAATAATGAAAGAAATTAGAGAGGACAAAGAAGTTAAAGAAGATGACGAGATAGTTGAGAGTGTCCTCAATGCCCTATAACACAAAAATAATGTAGGGATATCCATGAATTTGAAGGTTATTGATAAACCTATCTGTGGAAAGATCTCTAAGAAAAGAGGTAGAAAAATTCTTTTGGAACTAAGGACAGCTATTGGTAAAGCTGAAAACCAAACTAAAATAAGTGATATACTTAAGGTTGGGAAGGGGAAGCTCCTTCGCACAACAGTATGAGGATCACATCCTAGAATGTTAGGGGCCTAAATGCCCCTAACAAGAAGCACTCCCTTAAGCACAACCTAATGTTATTCAAATCAAAAATTAATCTCATACAGGAATCAAAACTTAGTAAGGAAGAGGGTGAAAAGATTAAAAAGAAATTAGGATACTGGAAATGTGAATTTATAGAATCCTTGGGATCCTTCAGGGGTCTAGGTATTATTTGGGATCCTAGAAAGGTAGACGTTACTTTAATATTAGCCAATAACAATTGGATGGTAGAAAAGGTCAAAAACTTCAGAAGTGACGTTCATTTCAATATTATTAACATTTATGGACCTACACCAACAGCAAAAAAACTTGCTATCTAGATAGAGATAGGAAATTACATGAATTTGGAGCCTCAAACTACCTTTGTATTGGGGGGATTTCAATGCAATCTCAAATACTAATGAAAAAACTGGGGGCATTCAAGTAGAATCACAAGCAACAATGGATTTCAAAAATTGGATCATGGTTAATTCACTAATGAATATTCCAACATCAAATGGTTTGTATACTTGGAACAATAGAAGGAAAGGATTTAGCTATATCGCTGAGAGATTAGATAGATTTTTAATTAAAGGGGACATTTGCATGATTAACAGGACCATTTCAGCAACAATACTACCTCATGATGGTTCAGATCACTTTCCAATATAGATTGAAATAAAGGAACAACAGAAACCTACAAGGTGCTCCTTTAAATGTGAAAATATGTGGTTCTTGGATGAGAACTTTATGGAGAAAGTAAAATAGTGGTGGCAAGAATATATCTTTGAAGGATTCAAAATGTTCTGCTTTGTTTCAAAACTAAAAAGGTTAAAAGAGAAAATAATTATATGGAATAATGAAAGTTTCAAAAACATATTCAAAGAAAAATTAGAAATGAATGAAGGATGAAGAATATCATAAAGAAAAAGAGTTATTAAATAAACAAGAAATCTATTGGAGATAGAAATCAAGAGAGACTTGGCTAAAGGCTGGAGATAGGAACACCAAATTGTTTCATACCAGCACCTTGAATAGACTCAACCTTAACCAAATTAATAAAATCCAAGATGAAAGGGGTTTAGAGACTGAAAGACCCACCCAAATTGTGGAAACCTTTGTCAACTATTATTCTGACTTACTAAACAATTATGAGTTCTCAGACCTTGAGGCTCAAAAAAAAATGATAAGGGCGATTCCTAGAATTCTTTCTGATGAAGACAACAAAAACCTCAATAAGAAATTTACTTTAGAAGAAGTTAAACATGCTCTCTTCTCTCTAAATTTAGACAAATCCCTAGGACCGGACGGATTCCAGGCCTTTTTCTTTTATAAATGCTGGGACATTATTGGAAATGAGCTATGGGGAGCTTTGGAGGCTACTAGGAATTCAAGAACCCTACTAACATAAATAAATAATACATTCTTAATGCTCATCCCCAAGAAAATAGACTCATCATCTCCTGGAGACTATAGACCTATTGCTCTTTGCAACACTATATATAAAATACTTACCAAAGTCATGGCAAACAAACTTAGAACTATAATCCATAAACTCATATAAGAAGAACAAACAGGGTTTGTCAATTACGATGGAATAATTATAATACAAGAACTAATTCATTCAATACAAACAAATAAAGACCCATGTATGTTGATGAAACTAGATATACGTAAAGCATATGACAAGGTTGTGTTAGCTCTTTTTCTTGCAGAATTGATTACAATGACAATAAATGCCAGACTCTCTTATACCCAAGTTAGATTCTCACAAGGAAAAGGGCTAATTAACAAGGATAGAATATCCTTCTACACTTTGGGCTCCATACACCCAGGTGGCTACATCTTTGATAGAATATCAGCTTTCAGTAGTTTTAACAGTGGATTAAGGACTGGAGATCCTTCTTCTTTTTATGCCATTTAGGCCTAGGAAGGCTAACCTATTGATTCACTCTTCAAGGAATCGCAAAGATGAATTTTACTAAATACAATTAACTGGACATGTACTTGAAATAACATGGGTATAAAGATTGATTGAATTTGGATTTGATGATAACAACCACTTGTCAGCATTTATGGCTAGTGCCTAATCATCGGTGATAGAGTCAAAACAGAGCATACTTCTACTAAAAATAATCAATGGAAATAGAAATGAACCCCAGATAGAATGCCTTACAAACTATCCTCCCATCCTCACACCCCTGTATCAAATCCCTACATAAACCCTAATCCTCTACAACCATCTACAAGATTTAAAACTTTCCTTGAAAGCAACTCACAGACAAGAACATGACTACCTTATAACCAGTATATACAAAGTGCCTTACAAATTGAACATACAAGAATTAATAGTAAATGCAAGAAGACATCATAGATATCAAAATGGAGATTCCATTGTATTTTATTAATGTAGATTTGAATACCAGTACATTCACAAAGACTCAAAACCAATAGTTAGACACAATTCAGTAATCTGCCTTGTAGTCTTATTTTACCATCCTTATTACAATATTACAAATAGATACTTATAGGTAGCCACAGTCATCTTGGAATCCTTTTTGGAAAATAAGGATGCAACAAGCTACGGATGATAGGCCTAAAGGACAAAATACAGTTTCAAGAAGAGACAAAACTTCAGGCGGATGGGATAACAAATATTTGCCATGAGCCATGTAATCTTTTGTCTTGTGACCACCTGAATTCTTGAAGTTTCTCCGAGGAAGTTGGATCTTTGTCATCTATATTTTGTTCTCTTGTTGGTGTAGAGGCCCTAATATCTAATTTTCTCTACTCTCTCAACCTCCTTGGTGTTAGTTGTCCCCTTCATATTTACTGTCTCATGCCACTGGGGTAACTATACCATATTTGCTAGCCCATGTAGTGAACACCTCATCATTCGGCCAACTGAAATTGAGAACCTCATCTTTTCAGCTATTGAATTCCTCCCAGTCACCGTTAGCCTTCCCAACTTCTACCTCACAAGATTCAAAAAAATGAATTGGCTTTGTTCAAAATGTCAATAGTTAGCACAAACCAACCAGTGTTTGCCAATGTAACAATACTTTTTGTCCTGCTAGCCAATGCTTCATTTAACTGCCTCAGCCATAGGGCTTCATTTTTTATGTTCCCATCTTATTTGAACATATTGGGATACATATCATATCTATTCTTGGAAATTTCTCTTCTCAAAGTTATGATCTTCTTCATGACCATGTTCTTCTTCGTGTCTAAATTGACCATCAATTTGAGACACTTATGAGTGCTTGTCAGGATAATATCAATGTTATTTTATTCTTTTGAGAGGGAGTAGAATATTTGGCATGGGATGCCTTCCCTTTCTAGTTATTCACTATCAGCTCCCATTGCTTCTTTTCATCTGCATGCCAGTTGATGATGCTTGCAATCTTTTTTCCCTATGAGTAGAGGTTAGAAAGATTAACTTCACTGGCACACCCTTTGAGGTTTGAAATGATCTGATCTGAGCATTTTTGTTTTACCAATTCCTCAACCTCTTTGTATGCCTAGGAATCTGCAAGGTCCCTTTTACCCTCTTCTTCTAGCCTTGTCCTTTCATTGATCAGCTTGTTCTTCTCAGCTTCTAATTCTGCTCTCTTAGCATCAATGGCTTCCTGAGTAGTAGGACTTAGAGGTGCAGGGGATGGGGGATATGTTATAAATGATCTTGAGGAGGAGGGCTGATGAGCGTCCTGAGTAATTACCCTTTGGGGCACCAATTGAATCTTTTTCTTACCTTCCAACTCTGCTATTTTGTTATCTTTAATCAAAGATTTAACCTTCTCTTCATTATAAGCTTTGAGCACAAACTCATATTTTTCATTTAAGCTAGCATAGGCTTCCTTTTCTTTCTCTGACACTTTCATACTTAAATTGGCTGCTTGTACAACAAGGTTAGCCACTTTAGTTCCTGAGGTATTTGTAACCCTCTTCAATATTAGACTGCCTGTGTCTTCAGTCTCATCATCTTCTCTTATTCTCTTCTTGTCCTTTTTCTTTAGCGACCAGATTGCCAAAGCTGCATGATCCTCACTAAACTAGGCACCAATTGATGTCCCAGCAGTGTTCATAGGTTAAGCTTGTTTTCTTATAGCATTGAAAACCACTACATCAGCTAGATCCCATTGTGGCAATATGAGAACTCCTTGCCTTTTGACCATCTATCTGCCCTCTTCAGGAGTAATTTTATCAAATTTTGATATTATTTCTTGCTTAACTTCTTTCTCTATATCCTCCTTGGTAGAATTGGGTTGAGCTTCTATCATCTTCTGGCACTTATTATTGTATTCATTAATATGGCATCTCCATAAGAATTGAATGAAAGCCCTAGTTTTCATGAAATTTTCATCAGACAAGAATTCATCACTGGCTTGTTTGGTCACAGGATCTAATTCTTTACCAGCAAATTCTACCACTGTGAGGTTAGATGCTATATGTCTAGGTGACTCTAGCATCCCTTCTTATAGTTCTTGAGTGGTAACAACCACTTCACCTGCATTCCTCATCTTGACCAGTTGTTCAGCAATGGTCTGGTCATCATACTGCATGGGGGATTGGGAAGGAGAATACAATTCACTCCCCTGTTCTTTTGTTTCTATCATTTTCCTCTTAGGAGAGGCACCCTCTTGAACATCAATATCTACTGGCCTCTTTCCCTTATGCTGAAGGGACTTGTCAACTTTGGGAGAAATAGTGGTATATCCTCTTCTCTTATACACTACATAGTTCCCTGGTGGAACTATTCTGCTCTGTGGAAATTTATTCAAAATAGTTAGAGCCCTTTCTAGATCAGTCTCAACTGCTCTCTACCTCTTCTCATTTAGATTTTGTATTATTCCCTCAAAAATATTCATTAGGGAATCAATTTTTTAAGACCATGGGAAAAAATCCTTTAAAGGATCATAAGTCTTGTCAAAATTCTGGACAAAGTCTGAAGATTTCTTGTATGCCATCCATTTTTCCTTCCTAACTTCTTGAACATCTAGGTCAAAAATGTTCCTGATGATATCCTCTGGATAATTGAATTGATGCTTCAACATTATACAATTGTTCCTTTTCCTGAACATACCCATGATAAAATCCTCATTATCTGCACATGTGGACACATAAGTGGATAAATGATAGGGCTCAAAGTATTTATCAAACTGTGTCCATCCACCTTTGGTTATGATAAAGTGATGGGCTCTGGTGAGGGTAGGAAAGATACTTCCTTTCATCTTTTTGATCAAGGCTTCTTCCTGTAACCCACCTAATTGCCTTATAATTTTTGCCAGTCCAATCTTGAGTGGGACTCTGTAAGGTAGCACATAAGGGGTACCTCTGAAACCATAAACCCTAATTACTGTGGAAAAAGGGTATAAGATTAAATCTCCCCAATTGTGAGAAATTTTTAACTCTGGGGCATATTCCATATGCCTTAAAAGCCTCATCATTTCATTATGAACCCTAGCATTCTTCCTATCCCAGGACAAGTCTGCACTCCACATTTGAACAGGCAATTCTTTACCATCTTGAAATTTTTGCAATTCCATTTCTTCTTCAAAGAAGTCTACACTATTAAATAATAACATATGCATCATGACGGAATACCAACCCATTGGTTTCTGTGTGTTTCCATCTTGGATCCTTGACAAACCATCATGTACCTCCTGAGCAATATAAGATGCATAGTCAAACACTACTGACAAATGGGGATGCAGAATCTGAACAACCATCAACATTATATGGACAGGCATTGCCCCCTCTTCATCTATCCAAAAAACATTGCACATGGCACTGTACATTTTTCTAGCCTTGCCATTGAAAAGATCCAACTTGAAGGGTTTCGGGGTTCTAGGCCCTACCACTACCAAGTCCCCTATTGTGTTAACATACCACTTTACTACTTCACCTCTGTAAAAATCTCTTTGGTTCTTGTATATTTCATTGAAGTACTCAAGATCAATATCATCCATATTTTGGGAGGTGTCAGTCAACTTGAAAATCCTTCTAATTTCATCTACTGATACAGTCAATAGTATGTCTCCCCAGGTGTCCCTAACAACCCTAGCCACCTTATCATAAGTGTTCATGATCAAGATGAAGAAATCAGTATCCATGAACACACTGGGTGCTATTAGTTTTCCCACATATAATTCCCAAATATTACTGTCTAGGGTAGAGGCATTTCTCAGACTATAGGCCATTCTGAACAGGGTGAGGCCATCAAAACTGGTCTTAGCATTCTTTGCCCATCTACCAGAATCATATAACCCTTATTCGATCTTAAAATGAGGATGTAATGGAACTATCCTTTTTACTTGTGTAGCATCCCCTGAGGACAGTGATAATTGTTGCAACAAGTCTTCCCTAACATTTCTCTTCTGGTAATCAACCTCTCCAGAGATTTTGACTCTAGGGGCCATTCTAAGATTTTTCCCATAATACTAAACTTAGATATTGAAACAAAGCACTACAATTTATCCAAGCTGAAAATTTCACCTCAATTTGAATGCTAGTGAATCAGTAAGCTTACCCGTTTTGCACAGAAGTCGCGTGAAGCTAGTTTTCTTTGCAATTCCATCTTTGCTCAAATTGTTTTGGTGAATTATTGAGGCTGCAGTTAGCTTAATCAATTTTACAACCTCAATCAAATTAGTATTGAATTTGACTAGAGATGTCACACATTCTGCAATTAATCCACAAGCTTCAATTTCACAGCTTAACGGCTCTCTGCAACTTTTTTCATCAACTTTGAATTTGGACCATTGATTCTGGACATCATTCTTCGCATCTGATGGCTATCTTATTTTCCCAGAAAATACTGTCGACTGAGGACACGTGTCACCACCGCTTAATCGCTTACTCATTAGATGTCAAGCACTTTTCTTTTAAGCGATTAAGCGAGCCGTCAGATATGGAACAACTTAATTTAAGTTTAAACTCTCGTCATCTTTGAATGCTTGGGCCCACCAATTGCCAGATGTCATCACCGCTTAATTTCTTACTCGTTAGATGTCGAGCATCTTGAGTATAAGCAATTAAGCTGACCGTCAGATCTTTCTGGGTTTTAAAACCTTTAAAATCCTCTACGACTGGACCCACATTCTTCCTTGAACAGGTGTGACCTCCGCTTAATCGCTTACTCGTTAGATTCCATGCACTTTTCCTTTAAGCGATTAAGCAGGCCATTCGATCTTTTCAAACTTGTGCACTATTTAACAGAACACCTTTACGACATGTCTGGCCCCACCAAGGACACGCGTCATGTCTACTTAATCACTTAACCGCTAGATGTCAAGCATGTTCTGTTTAAGTGATTAAGCATACCGTCTGATCTTTTCTGACTTGCTTGATACATAAGGTGATGACGTAAAAGGGACTTTTCATGGCTAGACTTAGGAATTATTAAAGTGGTTAGGATGATATAATCTTTTGGCAAAAATTAACCCACTCAGCATGGACACATGACTTAATATGACTTAAGTGACCGAAAAAGTAACGTGAAAATAGAATCGGCCAAGGCAATTAGGATTTTTTAGTCATTTTTAACCATTTTCAATTAGGTTAAGGGTTTGAGGAACCTTGTAGAGGCATAAGAACACTCTAAAACTTGATTTCAAAGCCCTAGACATTATCAATGATAAGAGGCCCTAAGAAAATTACAGGGCACAACTTAAGTAGGAAATAGCACCAACAGTGGCTCTCTCTGAGGATGTTTAAACACTGGGTTATAACAAGAACCACAGATCTTTGGGGAAGCAGACCACAAAATAGACCAACCTAAAACTATAAATAAACACATGACATAAGGGAAACACACCTCTACATACTACAAACTACTATGCATGGAGAAAAGCTTAATTAAAGAAATTTTTCAAGAATTGTCCATGCACTGGCAATTCCTTTTCTTCATCATCCAAACTCTTGAGGAAATAAGAATCTTTTCCAAAAATCCTAGAAACAACAAAAGGTCCAATCCATAGTGATTCAAATTTCTTATGCTTGCCCTTCTCTTTAGCCCTAACATTCCACTGCAACACAAAATCACTAGGCAGAAACTTTCTCTCATCTACCCTTTTGTCAAAAAGGTATTTCATTCTTTGCTGTAGTTTGATATTTTCTCTTTGGCTTTCTCTCCTTATTTCATCCAATTCTACCAACTGGACCATCCTTTCTTCCATGGGTTCAGAAAATTCCATTCCCTCATCTTGGATAAATTTGCAAATGGGGACTAGATTGTTGACATACATTCTTGATTGAACACTGTAAACCAGTTCAAAAGGAGATTTTCCAGTGGCCTTCTTGACAGTAATCCTATCAGCCCAAAGGGCAAGCTTCAATTTAACATGCCAAGCTCTCTTTTTTCCCTCCAAGGTCTTTTTTAAGATTTGCAAAATACTCTTATTACTGGATTTTGCTTAACCATTAGCTTGAGGATGGTATGGGGATGAATAAGATAGGATAATTCCCATATCAGAGCAAAATTTAGTGAATTCTTCAAACCTAAAACACATGGCATTGTCCATTATCAGTTTAAGGTGGACACCAAACCTTGTAATTATGTTATCCATCAAAAAATCAATCACCACAGTACTTGTTGCCTTTTTGGTTGGGATTGCTTCTACCCACTTTGTGAGATAATCAGTTGCTAGCAAAATCCAGCCATGGCCTCCACTTGATTTTTCATTAAATTATCCTATAAAATCCATTCCCCACATAGCAAAGGGAGCCTCTGATACTACTGAGTTTAATAACAATGCCCCTGAATACTTCATCTTGCTTTAAAATCTCTGGCATGGCTCACATTTCCTAAAAAAAGTGTGAGCATCTTGGAAAACACAAGGCCAATAATATCCGGCCCTCAAAATTTTGTGGGCTATTGTTCTAGCAGAATAATGCCCTCCACATATTTCAGAGTGCATTTCTTTCAGTATCTTTTCTGATTGACCTTTGTCAAGGCACAGCAACAAGATCCCATCTCTGTTTTTCCAGAATAAATCACCCTACAATAAAACATACTTTTGTGATTGCAGTCTCAAACTCCTCCTTTGGTTATCATTCAAGTTGTCTGGATATTTAGCATTTTTCAAGAAATAAACAATATTGGATACCAGTGTTGCATCTCAATACTCGTCAAACAGTTATCTTTTGCACCAACACTGTTTATTTGGGCCAAATCCAAATTTTCTTCTGTCATCAACTTAGCCAACCCTAATCCCCTCACTAACTTAGTGATATGGATTTCTATATCAAATTCTTGGACTTTGTTTATCCATTTACATCTTTTTCCAGTCACTTCATTTTGAACAAAAATATCTTTGATAGCAGCATGAGGGACATATGCTTTTACTTTTGCACACACCAAATAAGGTTTGAAAGCCTTGACCACCTTTACCAGAGCATAAGCTTGTTTTTCCATCATTTGATAATTTAATTCGGCTGATTGCAATGATTTACTAAAAAATGCAATGGGGTGCTCAAATTCCTCACTATCCTTTTGCAATAAGACTGCTGCAATAATATGAAATGATGCAAAAGTAAACAAAGAAAATGGCTTGGTGTAATCTAGGGATACTAGGACTGGTGCTTCTTGAATAGCCTATTTTATTCTTTCAAAGGCTAACTAAGCCTCTTGGCCCCATTCAAACTTCACATTTTTCTTTAGCAATTTGACAATAGGCTTAACCAGTTCTACAAAATTGACAATAAATCTCCTAACAAAGTTAATCCTCCCTAGAAACGATTGTGTACCTTTCAATTTCTTGGGAGCAAGTACCTTTTGGATATCTTCAACTCTTTCAGGATCTATGTTCACCCCTTCTTTTGAAACTATGTGTCCCAAAAGCTTCCCTTTACTAACAGCAAAGTGACACTTTTTTGGGTTCAGAGACACCCCATATTCTAGTGCTTTTATCATGACCTTTTCCAGATGATTGCAATGATCCTCTGCTCTTTTTGAGAAAGATGTTAAATAATCTTAGTAAACCACCATTAGAACATCTATGAGGTCTTTGAAGGCTACATCCATAGCTCTTTGAAAAGTAGCACCAGAATTTTTTAGCCCAAATGGCATACGAGCATATACATAGGTGCCCCAAGGGGTGGTAAATGCTATTTTGAATTTCTTAGACTCTTTAACCAATACCTGATTGTATCCTGAGAATCCATCCATCATGGATAACAAGTCACATCCAATGACTTTATGCAACATAGCCTCCATATTAGGTAGTTCATAATTATCTTTCAATGAGGCTACATTTAGGTTTCTGAAATCAACACACAATATTATTTCCCTGTTCTTCTTTCTTACAGGGACTAATTTAGAAACCCAAGATGAATATCTAATAGGCTTGATTATGCCTGCATCCCTCAACTTCATCAGTTCTGTCTACATTTTGGTGGCTAGTAATGGATTGATTGGCCTTTGCTTCTGTCTGAATGGTTTAGTGCCTTCTTTTAAAGGGACATCATGTTGAAATAAGTCCTCTATAGGCTTTTAAATCATCATAGGACCAGGCAAAAACATGTTTGTACCTTTTCAACAATTTTATCAAATTTTGTCTCACATTGCTGTCCAATATTTTGCCAATATAAACCAATTGGGGAGATGTTTCAGATCCCAAATTGATTCCCTCTAAGTCTTCCATTCTAGTATTGGACTTTTGAGTCATATAGTTGTCATTTATGTTGAACATGCCTTCCAATTCAACTAACCCCTTGGGAATGTGATTAGTATTCAATTGGATAACTTCCTGATCAAAAATATATTCCTTATTGTCCACAGTTGATACTAGAGATTCACAATCAATCTTTTGACCATCATATTGGCCCATACATTGGATAAACTTGAGGATATCATCATCATCCTCAAAAACTTGCCAATTATGAATATTGTCAGGAACTGCTGGCCTACTTTTCGTTTCAACTATGAATATGCCAGTAAGAGTAGCATCATTATTTTTTAGAGAAACACTTGCCAAGAAATTTTCCATTATATTATTTGATCTTTCAACCCATAATATATTGAAAGCATCAAAGAATTCCATCCTATCCCAGACAACATATTTATACAACTTTAATCTATCATCTTTAGCAGCATAATGTCCCCTAATCTAAGATATAATTAACTGGGAATCTCCATGGACTTTTAAACATTTAATACCATGCTTGATGGCAATATCCATTCCCAAGATTAAAGCCTCATATTCAGCAGTATTGTTTGTGCATTGAAAAGTTAACATAAATGAATATTTTAAAGTGATACCTGATGGGGATATCAACAAGATTCCTGCTCCAAATCCTTCTTTTGAACATCCTCCATTGAAGTATAATTGCTAGAGTCCATTTTGTTGCAACAACAATTCATCCACAATTGGGTCAGTATTTTTTAACTGTGGCTAACTTCTTCAACCATAAAATTTTCCATATCAACATTCACACAACAATTTAATTGATCAGGTAAGACCACCTCAACCATAACAGATGACCGGGGTTCTCTGTACAATTTGACCTCATTCCCATTTACAGGGATAGCTGCATAGGATAAATCCAACTGCATCTTTCCTCCTACTGCTGCTGCCTATTGCCTTGATAGAAGCATAACATAATATGGTTTAGTATCCACTACCACTATGTCCATTCTATAAGTTGCTTCAAGGAAGGCAGCAATTTTTACCTCAATACCCTTCAATGTCCCTATCATAGGAACTTCCTTGTTATCCATGGCATAGCAGCTTCTAGAAGGTGTAGTAACCCGGAGGCCTAATTATTTCATCACATGATAGGACATTACATTTGCCTCTGCTCTAGAATCAATCATGCAATTTTTCATCAGAAAATTATTTACCATTAAGGTGACATAGAATGGATCAACAGACAATGGTTCTTGGGTTATTATATTTCCAATACAAATGTTAGAAAATTCCTTGCTCTTTCCTTTTCCTTTCACTAATGGACAATCTTCTTTAGCACTATTTATTATCAAAGGTATCTCCTCATGATTAGGGACAGATACATCATCTATTCATGTTAATAATGCCAGAGCAACTTCCTTAGGCTCTTTTATTTTCAACATTTCCATGAATGGGACTGAGACTTTTATTTGGGTCAAAGCATGTTTCATATCAAAATGAGGCAGTTCAGGAGGTATATCATTGACTTTCTTCATTTTCTTGAGTTTCTCACTCGGTGCCATTTCCTCCTTTGACATCCCTTCCCTGATATGATCCTAAGAAGATCCTGCCTGCTTGCAACATTCATCTTGGCCGTCTTTCTTAGGATGCAAACCCTCACTTACTTGAGGTGAGTCTTTCTTAACATAAATAGGGGTAGACTTGCCTTGAGCTGGTTGTACTATTCTATTTCTTAAGTTGTAGGCATTTCTGGCTTGATTAATTGCCGCAACAGTTAAAGACCTTTTCTCTTCATCAGTAGGAGTCCTAAAATGAGATTGTGAACTATCATCACCCACAGTGTTTATAGTTTCTTGGGAAACATATTCATCCTGATCATTTTGATATGTTGAACTTTGTAACTGGTTTGTAAAACAATGATTATCCTCCGAATATGAATCATCAGAGGATGAAGCAATATCAAGGAGCCATGGGTAAGGTTTCTTTACTATGAACATATTGATAGCAGGGCCTTCCTGCTATCCTTCTGTTTGGTCAAACAAAGCCTAAGGTACTACACATTGATAGGGAGAGTGTGGCATATTACAAGCATCACACCATGGAGTGTTCTCAACATAATTGGCATTGTTTCTTTTCAGGGGATCTGGAGTTTCTTTTTCTTTTGGGTTGTCTTGTCCCCCAGGGATAGGTTTTCCATTATTCCAATTGGTCTTATATGGATAATCTCTCAAGTTGGGTTGTCTATCAAATCTTTGGTTAGTATACTTATTATCTTGATACCCTCCTCTATCATTCTTATCCATCTTGGCAGCAAGGTCTTTTACTGCACTCACCAATTTATCCACTGTATCATCTTCTTTGACATTTTTACTGGCTAATCCGTTTTCTTTCCAAATTTTATTGTCTTCTCTCTTCCCCAATTTACCTTATGCTCTCCTATTACTTTCAATGTCAATTGCTATCTTGTAAGCATCCCTTAAAGTAGTTGGGTTTTTATCTCTAAGAAAATAAGACATTTTTCCATCAGCAGCATTTATGTAAGTGGTAAGGTATACTTCCTCATCTAATCTCAAAACTTGGAACAATTTGTTCATGGACTTTTGAAACCTACTGTTAAAATCAGTCATATTTTCATTTGGAAACTTTTTGATGTTATTAAACTCATTTAACATATATCCATAATTAACATGCTCCCTATACTGTTCCCTAAAGGATTTTAAAAATTCATCCCAAGAGGCAATACTATCATTAGGTAGGTTCCTGAACCAATCCCTAGCATCTTCAATTAAAGATTGAACAAAAAGTTTCATGATGACATCCTCATCTTCAATTTCAAAATTAGTCATCTTATCACCAAAAGCTTTTAAGTGCTCTTCACAAGTAACAACATTATTTCCTGTGAACTTAGGGATTCTATCTCTTACCTCATTGGGGATCACATTAGGGTGACCAAGGACACCTTCAAAGAAGAGAGATCTGTATCTGTTCATGTGGACAGGCCTCCTTTGAAAATTCCCTAGCTCGTTATCACCATTTGGTCCAGTAATTCCTCCTTGATGTTGAACAGGTGGAGGAAAATTCTGTTTGGGCTTGGCAGTTTGAAAACTTGGGTGAGGACCCTTGATTTGAGCAGATACATTAGGACCAGAGCTCTGAACATCTTGGTTGTTTCCACATTTTTGGACCCTGGGAGCACCACCTTGATTGTTCACATTTAATCAGTAGATGAATTCAATTGTTGTACTCCTTGATTCACATGCATAGAACTACTTGCAATTGTATTCTTGGTAGCATGAAGTAAGGCTATCTTCATCTTCATATCAGCTACAGTAGCCTCCAATTCTAATTTTTCTAGTTGTTTTGCCAAGTCATCTTTAGCCTTCCTGGCTTGTTCAATGTCCAAATCAATTTGAGGTATTCCTTTAGGGTTAGAAACCTTTTGCCCAGGATCATTTATGCTTATACCCATAACCTTTTGTTTACCTTTGTCAAGGGCATATTTAGTTGTTTCTTTGAGTTTCACATTTCGTTCATTCTCATATGGGAACATTTGCCTAATTACAAGTCCTTCCTTCTCAAACTCATCCTTTTCAGGGTTTGAGATTTTATTCAGGGCTTTGTTTCTCTCATCATTGAGGGTACCAAACAATTTTGGATCCAGACCTTTGACTTCTTGATTCAGGATTTTAGTCTTAAGGTCATTCCTTCTAGTCTTAGCTAAGAGTTCTTCTCTTTCCAATAATAAATCATATATCCTTTGCTCACATTTTTCCTTTGCTTCAGCTATTTCCTTTTCTTGTTCTTTCTTTTTTCTTTTCAAAGCGACGACCTCATCTTGCAATTTATCAGAATCATATCATGTTGTTTCAGCAGCAGAGGTCTCTTCTAGTGGAGCAAGATTTTCTTCTACGGGAAAGAACCCTACGCCAGTATTTTCTCCATCTCTAAAGGGATCAAAATTGGTATTAGCTCTATAAGCATCGACTAGTCCCACAGGTTCTGCATCTTCAGATGAAGACAACTTCCTTTCTGGAATGGGAATATCCATTTTTCCTTTGGAGACATGTTGGGAATCATGTTTAGATGCCCCTCTTTTGGACCATTGTTTCCTTTGAGGTGTATGGAGCTCCTCTCTAAGATCCTTTTCAAGATTCAGTCTGGAATACGATCTAGTATTCCTTTGTCAGCTCATCTCATAGAGCAAACAAATATTTCACAATGCAATACTGGAATACCCAAGAATTAGAGTCACCACCCCTTTTCAGAGGATTAATATATATAAAGATCAAACACCTTTTCCTATCTCATATTTCGCCTTACAACAAAAAAACAAAGTATGGGAATTTACAACTATATTTGAGCTTGATAATTCCTCACCTGGAATTTTCAAGAAAATGATTCTTCACTGCCCATAACTACAAATCTTTTCCATATAGCAGACTTCCTTTTGGAAACAAACAAGGGATCATATTAGATATTTTATAATTATCAATTATTCCAACTGAGACAAGATCTGTATCATTTTTAGAATCAAGACCTTCAAACAATGTGGCACAACAGATAAGAAGACTAAACTTGCTCTAATTATTATAAGGAAGAACAAACTGATTCTCAATATTGTAAGGACAAATGCTTTCATGATCATGACTCTGAGAACATTACAAGATTCCCCAGTAGAGTCACCAATTTGTTAGCGCTTTTTCTTGTAGAATTGATTATAATGACAATAAATGCCAGACTCTCTTATACCCAAGTTAGATTCTCACAAGGAAAAGGGATAATTAACAAGGATAGAAAATCCTTCTACACTTTGGGCTCCATACACCTAGTTGGGTACACCTTTGACACAGTATCAGCTTTCAGCAGTTTTAACAGTGGATTAAGGACTGGAGATCCTTCTTATTTTTATGCCATTTAGGCCTAGGAAGGCTAACCTATTGATTCACTCTTCAAGGAATCACAAAGATGAATTTTACTAAATACAATTAGCTAGACATGTACTTGAAATAACATGGGTAAAAATATTTATTGAATTTGGATTTGATGATAAAAACCACTTGTATGCATTTATGACCAGTGCCTAATCATGGGTGATAGAGTCAAAATAGAGCATACTTATACTAAAAATAATCAATGGAAATAGAAATGAACCCCAGATAGAATGCCTTACAAACTATCCTCTCATCCTCACACCCCTGTATCAAATCCCTACATAAACCCTAATCCTCTGCAATCATCTACAAGATTTAAAACTTTCCTTGAAAGTAACTCACAGACAAGAACATGACTACCTTATAACCAATATATTCAAAGTGCCTTACAAATTGAACATACAAGAATTAATAGTAAATGCAAGAAGACATCATAGATATCAAAATGGAGATTCCATTATATTTTATTAATGTAGATTTGAATACTAGTACATTAACAAAGACTCAAAACCAATAGTTAGACACAATTCAGTAATCTACCTTGTAGTCTTATTTTACCATCCTTATTACAATATTACAACTAGATACTTATAGGCAGCCATATTCATCTTGGAATTCTTTTTTCAAAATAAGGATGCAACAAGCTATGGATGACAGGGCTAAAGGAAAAAATACATTTTCAAGAAGAGACAAAACTTCAGGCAGATGGGATAACAAATCTTTGCCATGAGCCATCTAATCTTTTGTCTTGTGACCACCTGAATGCTTGAAGTTGCTCCAAGGTAGTTGGGTCTTTGTCATCTGGATTTTGTTCTCTTGTTGGTGCAGAGGCCCTAATATCTGATTTTTTCTACTCGCTCAACCTCCTTGGTGTTAGTTGTCCCCTTTATATTTACTGTCTCATGCCACCGGGGTAACTATACCACATTTGCTAGCCCATGTAGTGAACACCTCATTATTCAGCCAACTGAAATTGAGAACCTCATCTTTTTGGCTGTTGAATTCCTCCCAATCACCATTAGCCTTCTCAACTTCTACCTCACAAGATTCAAAAAAATGCCTTGGCTTTGTTCAAAATGTCAATAGTTAGCACAAACCAGCCAGTGTTTGCCAATGTAACAATACTTTTTGTCCTACTAGTCAATGCTTCATTTAACTGCCTCAGCCATACAGCTTCATTTTTTATGTTCCCATCTTCTTTGAACATATTGGGATACATATCATATCTATTCTTGTAAAATTCTCCTCTCAAAGTTGTGATCTTCTTCATGACCATGTTCTTCTTGGTGTCTAAATTGACCATCAATTTGAGACACTTATGAGTGCTTGCCAGGATAATATCAATGTGTGTGTAAGAAAATACACCTTCATGAAATTGAGATTAGATCAAAAAATTCTATGAAAAGATAATACAAAACTAATCTAAAGAATTGAAGCTAAATCTATATGATCTCATGGTTCTCTATCCAAGCTTTGTTAAGAGAGCTCGCAGGCTTAATCTCTCTCAAGGAAAATCCTAGAATGAGATATGTATGAAATTCAATGCTCAAATATAGCTAGAATGCTTAAAAATGCTCCAAGATCATGAAAGAAATTAGAAAATACTCCTAAACATGATACTAAATGATAATGCAAATGCTAAAAACTCTCTCAAATCTCTCAAATGCTCTCAATATGCTCTCAATATTGCTATCAATATGCCTATAATAAGGATGCTTTGGCTCTTGAAATCTTGGATCCAAATACAAAGAAAATTGCTTGTATTTATAGCATTTTCCCAAGGGTAGGGGGTAGAGTGAGTTTATCATGATCAAATCTTGGTTAAGTCAAAAGCTTTGAGGCATCTTCAAATGGAGGGAAATTTTGTTGGTTGTCTCAAAGAATTTAGGAATTAAATAACTCCATCTTTTAATTAAATTAGCCATGGAAGGGTGATTGGGTTGGATTTGATCCCTTTTGATTTGATTTATACAATTGAAAAGTCAATTGCATAATTTGATTAATCCCTTTAGGCTTGAATTTAATTAATTGATTTCATGATTTAATTGATCTTTTAAATTGATTTGAATTTTGTCCATTTGATTTGCCTTGATTTAATGTCCATTTGATGATATTTTGAAGCATTTGGCTGAGATTTATAATTTGGAATATTTGAGGTACACCTGGTAAATTTTAGGTGTCTACAAATGCCCCTCTTTGAAGTGATGTGCGAAGTGCATTGATTCAAAGAAAGCTTGATTTTCCTAATCATTGAGCTGATACTGATGAGCTGATATGAAAACCTGATATGAAACTATGATATGATATCTCT
The DNA here is from genome assembly GCA_018584345.1 of Thuja plicata. Taxonomy (NCBI): domain Eukaryota; kingdom Viridiplantae; phylum Streptophyta; class Pinopsida; order Cupressales; family Cupressaceae; genus Thuja; species Thuja plicata. The sequence continues at coordinate 3,169,536 of MU227424.1, forward strand.
GATATGAAACACCAGTATGAAACCTTGATATGGAATGCCGATATGAAACCTTGATATGATACTTTGATATGAAATCCGACATGAAACTCGATATGAAAATCTGATATGGAACTCGATATGGAGCCCAGCTGATTAAGTTTGAAATTTTAATGCCCCAGATTGGATATGAAACTGATGCATAATCCCCGTTTGATGGTATGATGATGCCCCCTCGGAAATGGAATCATCTTGATCATAGGTAAAATATTTGTGATGAAGAAAGTGAATAAGATAGATCAAAGATGATAACATTTAAGATAAATGATGTGAACAGATGTCGAATAAATGCCCCAGTGAGTAGAATAAGTGAATTAGGGTTGACTGGGTCAAAAATCACATAAAATAGGTTAAAATAGCTTAAATAGGTTGAAAAACCTAAAATTACTATTCATTTTCACTTTGCACTATTGAGATTTTGCTCTGAGCCTCTGACGACTGATAGTGATGGTGGTCCCAATTTGAGAGCACATATTTGAGCGAGTGTGTCGATATCAAAGACCACCTGATTATGGGCCTCCGGTGAGTGGTTTGAACCTTCTTAGTGCATTTATTGCTTTGAAAAATTGCATTTATTGCATCTTTTACTGCTTTTTAGAATAATTTTTAGCCAAATGCCGCGTAGGATAGATTAAGTGCCGCGTAGGCATGCCAAAAGCTGCATCCATGCTGTGAAGAGCCGCGTATGTGCAATCCTTAGCCGTGTAGGAGTGAGGGCTAAAATGCATCCAAAAATAGGGTGTATGCCGCCTAAAAAGTCCATTTTTTAAAAGCCGCAAATGAGGATCAAAAAGCCGCGTAGGCTGATAAAAAGCCGCCTAAAAGGTAAAGCGCCACCTTCGTGTGGTATAGAGCCACTTTTGAAGATTTAAAAGCCACCTAGCTTTAAAAGCTGCGTACACTTAGTTAAGTGTCACCTATCAGAAAGATGAAAATTGAACTCAATTCGATTGATCATCCAGATGACTTAAGTAGGTTCCAAGCTAGAAAACATTCATCCAGAATGTCACTTAGTGTTTAGGATGATAAAAAAGTCATAATGATGAATGTTTGATAGGTCAATTAGGCATGATTAAAAATGATTACAAATTGTCCTTGTGTCTCACGATTTAGAGGTTAGGAGCAATAAGTTGATATGCTCAAATTAGAGCAAAGATAGATTTAATTTGTTGTGACTGACTTAGAATGGTTCATCAAGAGAAAAACTAACATGATACACTTTGTTTCAAAATGTAGGAGCATTACTGCAAGTTGCGAGTGCAAGGAGTCACGATGTAGATCTTTGATTTAGTAGACGAGTTGATGCCACCAGAGCGGCGTACCATTGAGACTTGTGGTCTCAGTTTTCTATTAGATCTCCCTTGGTTTCAGCTGAATTGAGGTTTACTGACAGCTATGGCAGAGCGTTGGCACTCTGACCATAACACCTTCCATCTACCTCTCGGCGAGATGACGATTACACAAGAGGATGTATATAGACTTTTGAGGATCCTGACTCATGGAGAGCGGGTATATTATGATTCTATTTATGACAGCAGTGTATGTAGATGGGTGTTTGGAGATAACACCATAGTAGATGATTGTATCACTTGGGCGTAGTTTTCTTTATTCCCTACCCTACCAACATTATTAGGAGTTGTGATAGGAGGGTTATTGCTGCCAGATAGGCAAGGGCATGGTTTTGTGGTCGGATGGGGCCAAATTATTGAGGACTTGATTGCACATCCTTGGAGAATGGATTGGGGTTCCTGTGTGCTAGCACAATTATATCATGATTTGCACGAGATTGTTTATCAGTGCAGTACAATGATTTCTACACGTGCAATGTTACTACAGTTATGGACATGGGAGCATATCCCTATCACGAGACTAGTGTCAGCATGAATACAGGCTTGGGGTTACCCATATGCATTTTTATATGATGGCATGATTGTCCAACATCATCTGGGAAAGGTGGATTATTGGAGATGCACGATCGATGATATTGATCAGGTGGTATGGCGACCATACTTGTAGTGCGAGAGGTGGAGAGAGGATGATGATGAGCTACCATACATGTTTTCACCTCGCTAGATGATAGGCCGGTCCTCTTTGGTGATCGAGAGATTTTGCTTTGGCAGAGTATTACGCCAGTTTGGTCTAATGCAGGACATGTCACAAGGTATGGCCTTATATGCTAGGGTGCAGGCAGAGAGATCGATGTGGGGTGCACAGGTTGACTACCACTCAGCCTGTCTTCAGATAGATCAGCTAGGATTTGGAGTTTGGGATTTACTACCACAGGTTGTTGATGCAGGGATGTCTGCAGAGTATAGAGAGTGGTTTATGTGACATCAATTTATGAGGTTTACAGATCCAACAGAGCCTATCCCAGATGTTGATGATATTTCTGAGGATGATGGAGATGGAGATGGTGGTGATGATGGTGGTAGACCACGTCAGCGCAGAGTGTAGAGACCTCCTAGAGCACCACAGGTTCAGAGAGCAGGCCCTCGGATGAGAGGTGGCCATGTGAGAGGCTGAGGTGGTAGCTTCAGACAGCCTAGGCAGAGAGTAGCAGTGACACAGGGACCTCAGGGTCAGGTTCCTTTGAGAGTAGATGTTGATTGGGCTAGGCAGAGGCATAGATGGGTTCAGGATGATAGACAGGTTCCTGGGTAGATACCACAGGTTGATCCACAGGTCAGCACCGCACCGGTTATTCCACAAGTTCCTTTAGCTCCGCAGGCACCATAGGGTCCTCCAACAGCACATGCTCCAATTATAGATCGGATAGCGCATGATGTGCAGGGGTTACAAGCTAGTATGACGACAGTGACAGCCAGATTAAATCAGGTCACTACTATGCTGCAGTATTTTTTGGCCACTCTGGCTCAGCTACCGACCAATGTGAGCACTAGTCAAGCACCTCCTGGTATGCAGGATAGAGAAGATGATAGAGGTTCTGATGGCGCATGTGGGTCAGGCATAGGTTTGGATGGATCAGGTACCCCTACTGGGTCATGAGACAGATATGGACCTAGGATTGTGTATCATATGTATTTGTAGATCTGGACTTTGATGTGCTATTGATGTATCATTGTTATTGATGTACCGTTGATGTACCTTTGATGTATGGATTATGCTCTAGACATTTGATGGACTTTTATTTGATGATGATCTTTGATTTCTCCTTTGCTAATGTTTATGCGATTTCCTTTGATGCATGTCTATATGTTTCTATGATGAAATTATTTCTATTGTGCAAAGGAGGCAAAATGTCTTAGAGTAGGACATAGATAAATGGATGCAAATGATGTGGATGCAATTTTATCGCTATATGTTTTGTTGATTTAACAATGTATGGATTATGCAATGCAATGAAGACAATACTTAGTGC
>MU227424.1:3197251-3230197 GCA_018584345.1 Thuja plicata
ATATATATTCATAAACTCATATATATATATAGACAACAACATATCAAATCATAGAGTAAATAAAGATAAATATAAGCATATGTCAATACCCTTAAACATTTATTCATATATATATATAGAAAAAACTAAGAGACATAAAGAACTTTAGTCAGAAACATAGATGTATGAATGCTTGTAGATAAACTTAAATTTGCAAATACACTTTCATTAAATATTACATTCAAATGTGAATAGCATAGGAATATTCATCCTCAAACAAATAAATACGAACTAATAGCTACCCATTACCTCAAATACACAAAGTAAGTATATACACATCTCAAAGCTAATCAAATAAAGGTATACATATAGACCTACTAACTTCACAACCTATTTTGTATACCTACAACAAATCCAAATTAGGAAGAGGTAGATCAGACCTAAACTCACAAAGAGATAAGTTTAAGATTTAAATATAAACATGATTAAGGAGAAACTATCATTCCCACACATTTAATTGTGTTGTCATCCTCACACACTTTAAATCACATCACAATAGAGAAGATCAAAAGCCTTGCCAAAACACATAAGTTTAAATCCATACCCACGATTGTATAACACAATAAGGATAAATATAGATATAAAATCGTAGAGATCCCCTTAATAACATCACATCTCAAATTACTTAGGTCTGAAGATTCAGCATAAGAACACTGACTACATACGAATTTGCAGAGGGCTTTATAAATTACAACTCATATCATGGGGCAATCAGACATAATACTCATAATAATTTTTAGTTACGGGACTATAATATCGGATGAACATAAAATCAACAAAACAATTACGAAGATCCCCAAACTACTATCTTGTCATTCCTATACACATACGTAATACTTGCTAAAGGCTTGAAAACACAAGAAAGTATATGTATAGACTATCAAATAGTAATAAAGAAAGTAAGGTAATACTTGCTAGAGGCTTGAAAACTAAAGTAACCTTTGAATCTTAAAATAAGCAGAAAACAACTTTGGATATTTTTAATGAAGATAAACCGTGATTAAGACAAACTCCAGGACTTAAGTTCTCTTTCCAAATCTAAAAATATTAAATAATAAAAACAACAAAATTAATTGTTATGCAGAAACAGTATAAAATGGATTCTGTAATGAGATATATGCGCCAACACCCACTAAAATAAAGAAAACACTCTTGAAAGCAATGAACAAGGATTAATGAACCAGCAACAATAATAAACCACTATAAATTGCTCTTAATAGTGTAGTAAGAAAAGATTAAATAAATTTCAAAATATAGTCTTCTTTGATGGATTAAATATAAATTATTATTGCATAATTAGGTATATACTAACAATGATCTTAGTGTAAGGATCAAGATGTTGCAGGATACAGATATTAGTCAGAATAACGAAAGGAAAAGACTCGCCTATGTTCCCAGGCATTAAGCATCAAGAACTAGAATGCATCAAAAAGAAGAAATATAACGCATTCTAACCTCCTAACCAATTCAAAAAAGGGAAGAGAAAATATGAAAAGCCAATTCAGTGAGGACACGATTTCAAATCAGGAAACTACTGTAAATGAAGGAATGCCTTCATAAAGTTTTGTAAATGAGGAAATGCCCTCATAATAAATTAAATGTACCTTAATGATCTGGACCCCGGTCCCGGGCAAGACTGGAGGTTTTCTTCTCCATTCTTTCCTACCAGTGCCCACAATGAATGGAGACTATTGTAAATACTTTAAAATTAATAAAATATATTGGCCTTGGCCTTTTACCGATCAAAAAAAAAATCAGTTACAAGGTCCTAGGATGAAGTTTGATATTTTTTCAAAGTCCAAATGAAATGCAAATTATTGTGTTTTAACGTGTCAAGTTTAGACAAAATGAAACAAGGGACTTTGGCCATTAATATCTCTCACCTCATGCATCAAGGGAAACCATTTTACACGGTAATTCTAGATATATCAAACTATATGTTTTCCAAGTGTTGGGCTTCCATGATAGTGCTTGATCAATTTTTAAAGGCAGAACCAGAGGCTACTTTTATTTACTCAAGATAAAGCCTCCTCCAATATTTCTATCTTGAAAAAATTAGAAGTGGTAAACAAAGGTCTATTACAAAAAGTCCTTACAAAATTATTTAAAGGGAAATCTTTCTCCTTCTTAACTATATTGTGTTGGCTAGTTTGTCTCTATGTAATGGTTCTTATTATCTTGTTTTTTTACTAGGTTGAGCCTCCTTTTGGTTGATTTATTTTGTATACTCTTTTCGTTTAATTAATGTATTTATTCATTTCTATAAATACATTTCTAAAAAAAATGATAGTGTTAAGACTTCTAACTTCATAAAGGAGATCATTTGGATTTTTTTGTAAAATCAATTGATTCAAACTGAATTTTGATGGTGTTTCAAAAAGAATTCTTAACATTTTAAGAACAAGTGGTATGATAAAAAATAATAATAAAAAGATAATTGATAGTGTAATTTTTTTTTGTTAAGTTTTAGGATAAATGCAAATGTAATAGCACCCTATGTTGTATGTGTTTTCCAAATGCAACAATCTCTCTTTCATTTATATTGGGAATGAGGCTAGGAGAGATATGTCCCTTCATGCGACATGTCTATTCATTATTATTTATAAGAAAGGACATGACTCTTCCCATCAATTATAATTTAATCAATCTTATAATGTTTCATCAATCAATTATTAATTAATAATAATTTAATAATTTAATATTAAATATTAAATTTCATATGATTAATAAAAATAATATAACATATATATTATATTATTATTAATCAACATATATTATATGTATTCTAATGATCATACGAGTGAAGCTACAAACATTAACACTCCATCTTAGCTAGGGAGGATGATCAAACAGAATGTGTAGTGGTCTCCTATGTCAACACTTATTACCCTCACCATAGCTATACAAAACATCAACACTCCCTCTTAGCTAGGGAGGATAAATCAATCCAATGTCAACACTTATATGACACTTGACAACATCAATCATATGATGTAAGCAATAAAAGCATCATCCTCATGATATAATCAATAGAAACATAATCTCAAGATGTGGATTGCCTCCATTGGCGATTCTATCCACAAGCTCTCAAGTGGATTGCCTCCATCGACGATTCTATCCACAAGCTCTTGTGTGGATTGCCTCCATGGACGATTCTATCCACAAACTCACGAGCTTTAGAGTGGATTGCCTCCATCGGCAATTCTATTCACAAACTCACAAGCTTCAGAGTGGATTGCCTCCATCAGTGATTCTATCCACAAGCTCTCATGTGGATTGCCTCCATCGGCGATTCTATCCACAAACTCACGAGCTTTAGAGTGGATTTCCTCCATTGGTGATTCTATCCACAAGTTCCCAGGCGGTTGCCTCAATCGGCAATTATATCCACAAGCTTTAACGTGGATTGCCTCAATCGACAATTCTATCCACAAGTTCTATCTATTATGATCTGTTTCAGCCATCACAATAGAAGGTCAAGTTACTATAAGATCGTCACCTTTCAATAACTTTTACAAATATAAGTGATAATCATTTGGAAGTCGTCACTTCCTCATGATGTACACAGGGGGCATGCCAATTTTAAAAATGGATTCATACACATGAAATCCATCATGCCTCAGTGCAGAGGGTGAAAACAAGGGATTTCACATCGAACTTCTCTCACAGAGAAGAACTCATTGAGCAAATATCAATATGTTGATCATCCAAGATTGCTTAAGATGAACTGTCAGACTCCCTCTGAGTCTAATATCAATCTTCTTAGCTCCTCGTCCAAAGTTACCTCTGAAGATTCAGACTCCCTCTAAAGACAATTTCATGTGCTTCTATCATGAAGGTATGTCAGAGAGATATTACAAATAGCTTATAAACTAAACTATCTCATACAGAAATACCAAAGATAGCAGCATACAAGATTTTACTAGCCAATATAGCATAAATTTCAAACTCAATAATTCATGTGCATTAATCAAACATGGAATACTTATCTTAAGTTTCAAATATTTCCTTTTGTAAGGTGAGCCCATATAGGAAATATCAACTCTCATCAAAATTTGAAGTTGTTTGCGGCAGACACGCTACAGGAGATCATAATGTTGTTCATGCTATCCATGTTGACGACCTTCATGCAGAGCGACATCCTAGAGTGGATGATCACCATTTTCTCACTCTCCACTAAGGATGGTTCAAATGGAATTGTAACATTGGTTATTATTCCCCCCACAATGTACAATTCCCACTCTTATATTGTTGAACAATACTCATGTCTTCTTGTGAAATGACTTGATTTCTCCAAGAGAGGTGACACTCTATAATTAATTCTTTCTTTCTAGAAAGAGACACACTTCCTTGAATACATTCTTCTTTTTTAATGCTTGACCACAATCTTAACAAATTAATATATCTCTTTAATGAATGCCGCTTTCAGGAATTTCACATAGACCCGTACACAGTCCATCATAACTTTTGAACCCCACACTTTTTCTCCAATCGCTCAAGTGAGATTCTTCAAAATTTGTCTTTTCACCAACATATCCAAAATTCAGAAAAATCCAATCATAGATTTGTGAGATATGGTCCATGTACTAAGACTGTAGTTTCTGAGACAGTCACACATTTAGCATCAACAAACTATTCTCTTACATTTGCAGTCTGGCTCTGATACCATGTTAAGTTTTAGGATAGATGCAAATGTAATAGCACTCTATGTTGTATGTGTTTTCCAAATGCAACAATCTCTCTTTCATTTATATTGGGAATGAGGCTAGGAGAGACATGTCCCTTCATGCGACATGTCTATTCATTATTATTTATAAGAAAGGACATGCCTCTTCCCATCAATTATAATTTAATCAATCTTATAATGTTTCATCAATCAATTATTAATTAAGAATAATATAATAATATAATATTGAATATTGAATATTAAATTTTATATTATTAATAATAATATAACATATATATTACATTATTATTAATCAACATATATTATATGGAAAAATATTTGGGAAAAACAATGTCGAAAGAGCTCTGCTCTGCCTCTCTGTGAAAACCGCCGGACGCGAAACGAAAACCGCCGGAGCTGGAAACCGAGGATGCCCGGGAAACACCGACATGCCCTGCTGGAAGCGTTGGAAACGGGTTCGTTCTGCCCGCGATTGCTACGAATGCCAGGTGTGATTTTTCCTTTACTTTTGTTTGCAATTTTCCTTCGTCTGCGCCTCCTCCTTGCCCTTCGTCAGAAACAATACTCCCTGCATTGAACACCCCATTAATGGAAACCCTAACCTCCAAAATGCATGTTTTAACATCGACCTCCAAACTCAAACAAGCCCAAACTGATAAACTTAAAACATTTTCGGAAGCCGTCACTCCTACCGCCATTGCCTCCAGCACCAGATTTAACCCTTCTAATGAAGCCGAGGAACCTGGTAAGAAATCTGGCCCTACCTCACAATCTTTCACCATTGCTCCAAATTCATATATGTTGGTAGAAATTAGAAATGAAAAAAATAGACTTAGGAACTCTGCAATATTCTTTGCGGTCGTTGAGGTTGATAAATGCCCTCCTCACAAATTTTTGGATGATTGGTTCCATAACTATTGGAACCTCAAGCTTGGCTTCCATATTTCATTCTGTAGACAGATTCAGAAGGGTTTGTTTGGTATCTTATTTAATAATCAGGAATCGCAGGCTGCTATACTCAAAAGGCAACATTGGATAGTTTGTAATACCTCCTTTCATGCCCTAGCTTGGACACCAGAGGCCGTCCATGAAGAAGTCTTAGCCCTTTCGGCCCCAAGATGGATTCTGGTTAAAAATATCCCACCGTTTTTATGGCGTTTTCTTCCCCATATCTTAGAACCAATTGGTAAGTTTATTAGAATGGATGACATTGTTCGTTTGGTTCCACATATGGATGCTTGTGTTCTGATTTCATTTTACCCAGGTAGACAAATTCCTAAAGATTTTGTGATCAACATTGACTCTGAATCATTTTCCTGCCCAATTGAAATACTAGGTGGGCTTAATGCTTGTTTCTTGTGCAGAAAGGAGGGACACCTCTGTAAGGATTGCCCTATTATTAAAAAAAACCCTATCCTGAACAGAAATATTGATCATAATATGACCGCAAATAATTTGATTCCCAAAAATGATAAATCTAGCAGCGTCCCGACCCCATTGACCTCCCCTGTGGTTGATCCCTCTGTCTCCAAGCCTCCATTTCTCTCCCAGCCTTCTCTTTTCCCGATCCCCCCTCCCAATTCGGAGACTAAACTTACAGACGGCTTCCTGACAGTTTCAAAAAAAAGGAAGAAAAGGACCAGGAAACCTTTTCCCCCAATTGATGGATGTGCCCTGAAGGTGACTCCTTCTCATCAGTTGGCCATTGCTTCTACCTCGTCTTCTTTGGCGGATGCATCTTCCTCGAAACCAGGCTTTGTCGAACATGACAGTATGGAAACTACTCTCCCGGATACCTTCCCGAAACCCTTCAAAGAAATCTCTGATGACTTTGTTGTCGAAGTTATCCCAGCTAATACTAAGAACAATTTGAATCTTACCTACTCGCATAACCCATTTATGGAACTTGATAACGCGTCGTAGATTCTCTCGGATGATGATCCTAACCCCATCGATGACGTCCCATCCTCTAAATGTAGAGATAGTCCATTAGGGTAAAAAAATAAGCTCCCCTCAGTCAAAAAGGCTGGAGGGATATCCAATTTGGCCCTGGTGCCCAATGACATCTCCGCAGGGAGTAAAGGTGCAACCCCTCCTAAAGTTTCCTCATGAATTGTACTTCTTGGAACATCAGGGGACTTGAGTCCCCTGATAGAAAATATATTATCAAGCATTACCTTGATTCTAATCAACTTATGGATTTCCTTTTCCTGCAAGAGATTAAAGCAACTGATTTTACACTCGAAACCAACCTTAATTTTATTTGGAAGGATGCGATTAAATTCATTACTCAACACCCTAAGGGAAGAGGTGGCATTGCTATACTTATTAATCCTAAATGGGAAAGGGTTGTCACGGATAGCGCTATTTCCCCCTGTAACAGAGCTTTGTGGATTAGTTTTAAAATCAACAATGTGGATTTTGGCATTTGTTCTGTTTATGCCTCTAATGACTACACAAAGAGGTCTCGGCTATGGGCATGGATGGACTCTCTACCTAACATACCGTGGATCATTGGAGGCGATTTCAATATGATTGAGTGCCAAGAGGATAAGTTAGGTGGTCTTCCCTTCAGTTGGAAAGGCATTGAGAAGTCCTACTGGGACAAGTTGAAGCATAATAGAATTCTTTTCGATCCACTTTCTGGATCCAAGGACTCCAATCTTGGTCTATGGCATACATGGTGTAATTTCCAAAAAGGGAAAGCTAGAATCTATTCGAGACTTGACTAATTTTATGTCAACAAATTTTTTTTCATGGTACTTCCTGATGACAATGGTAACTTTGTTAGAGTTATTCCCACCACTCTTTCTGATCATCACCCGATCTCTTTTTGTGTTAAGCCTATCAACTCCTCTTTGCGTACCATTCCCCCCACTTCTAAATTTCTGCTCAACACCTCTCTGCTTCAGGATGAAGATATTCTGGTGGCCATTAACCTCATTCGTAACTTTAACAAATTTCAAGTTCCTTATAACTCCCACCTGGACCTCTAGAATAAAAACAGAGTTGCCTGGCAATCCCTTTTGAAAACCCTTGGTCAGAAGAGGGCGAAGGATTTTAGGTACACCGAGAGGCTCCTTTCTAAGAATCTTCTGGAAACTGAGAGCATAATTCAAGCCAACTCCTGGGATGCATCACTCGTTACCCAAGTGTCTAGTATCAGAGATACTCTTAGACAGCATTAGCAAACCAAGATTAGAGGGGCTCAAATCCGATCTCGGGCTCACAGGCTGATTGTTGGGGATAGGGGATCCAAGTTTTTCTTTAATATTATTAAAAATAAACAGGCTAATGAATCTATTGATAGAATTATCTCTGAGGATCAAGAAATTATTGATCTTGAGGGCATCAAACATGCTTTTGCCACCTACTATAAGAAACTGTTCACCTCTGAGGACACTGAGGAGGCTAACAATATTAGAAAACAATGTATATCCCTAATTCCCAATAAAATCTCCAACACTGATGCCTCTTTACTTAGTAAGGAAATCTCGATTGAGGAAATTAAAAATGCTATTAATATTCTGAAAGCGGATAAAGCTCCAGGGCCCGATGGGCTACCTGTGGAGTTTTACAAAGCCAACAGTGAATGGATCTCCAAGGACCTTCATGATATTTACCTGGAAGCCCTTGAAACTGGTACGCTAGGTAAAGACATTAATTGTGGTATCATTAAACTTCTTCCTAAAGATGGGGATAAGGCCCTGCTAAAAAATTGGCGCCCTATTACTCTCCTTAATGTTTCTTATAAATTTTTTGCTAAAATCTTGGCTATCATAATTGAGAAGATTCTCCCTAAATTTGTTTGCCCAACCCAGACTGGTTTTATAAAAGGAAGATATATCCTGGAAAATCTTATTACTAGCTGAGAAGCCCTAAATTGGGCTAAAAATTCCAATCAAAACGCTGCTATGTTCCTCTTGGACTTTGAAAAAGCATATGACAGGGTGGAATGGAAATTCATATCCATGATGTTGAAAGCCTTTGGTTTCCCTAGCATATTTTGTAAAGTTGTTAATGTTCTTCTTACTGATGCCTTTGCTCAAATTGATGTCAATGGCTCTCTATCTGAGATTGTTCCCCTCTCCCGCTCCATCAGACAAGGTTGCCCATTAGCCCCCTCCCTTTTTGCTATTGTTGTTGATGCACTGTTTTATATCCTTAGAGATGACAAACTATCTCGACCTGTGAAAGGCATCTCCTTACCCAATGGGGAGGAACTAATCAACTGTCAATTTGTTGATGATACGGCCATGTTCCATGACTCTTCTGAAAGTAACTTTGAAGCTATGCTTGAGAATCTCAAGATCTTCTGTACCATATCTAGAGCTTGGCTTTCTCATTCCAAGTCGATATGTCTTGGGTGGGAGGATCAACCCCCTAATTGGTTCAATAAATTTAACTTTCAATGGGGAGGTCCACACACCATTGTTAGATATTTGGGAATTCCTTTCTCGGTTGATCCTTCTATCAAGGACATGTGGCTTTGGATCAAAGAGAAAATATCAAAAAATTTCAACAAATGGCACAATAGATCTCTGTCCTTGGCTGGTAGAGTTCAAGTTTGCCAAAAAATTCTTTCGTCTTACAATATTTATTATGCGTCTGCCTGGGTGTTCAGTAATTACCAAATCCTTGAAATCCAAAAAGAGATTAGGAAGTATCTTTGGTCGGATGGCAAAGGCAATCGAAAAACCCATGTTGTGAGGTGGGACTGGTGTCATACTGACAAACTCCTTGGAGGTATGGGGTTGAAGGACCTTAAAACCATGGGGATTGCCTTAGCCGCCAAATGGCTCTTTCACTCTCTATTTGGGGATGATCCTTGGAAAGTGCTTATTAGAAGCAACATTGAAAGAGGGCATCCTAAGAATGCTAAGGACTGGAAAAACCTCCCTTTCTCTGACTTAATTTTAGGCACCTTTCCTATTTTGGTTTAGGGCTTGGCTGTCTTCAAGTCCATATGGAAGGCTTGGAACAATGTCAAAATGTTTGCTACTAATAAGAATTTTCATGATGATAATCAGTTATTTGGTGAGAGGTCCATTTGGTGGAACTTGCAACACTCTGGTAGGCCACTTGCCCTGACTAAGGGTTGCTCTGCTAAAATTTGGCATAAGATGGGTATTTCTCAATTCATGGATCTGTTTGAGGATGACAGGTTAATTAGTTGGGAAAAGCTTAAAACCAGATTTAACATCCCCATTTCCCAGAAGAAGACCTATAACATGTTAGTGAGTGCTTGTAGGAGTCTACCTACCTGTTGCCATATTGACTCAGTCGGGCTTTTAAAAGTTAAGTGGCCTGATGGTTCTAGCACGAATAAACTTAAAGCCAAGAGCATCTACAAAGTGATTAGCCAAAACGAATCCATCCTTGAACATACCAATAAAATCGGGTACTCTAATCTTGATCCCTCGGACTAGAAGAAGATTTTTGGTAGATTTTGGAAGTCCCCTATTGAACCTAAAGTTAAATATTTTAAATGGCTTTTAATTTTGGATAGACTCCCTATTCGAAATGACTTCTCCTCTGAACAATGTTGTCTTTTTTGTGGTTTCCTTGAGTCTGGTAGACATATCTTTCTTGACTGCAGATTTGCCAAAGAAATTTGGCGTATGTTTGATATTTTCATTCCTTATGATGTTAATATATTTGAGATTATATTTGGTTATATTGGTGGTATTAATAAAGAGCTTAACTTGTTCTGGCAGATCCTATCTTCTAACATTTTGTGGCAGCTCTGGAAGTGCAGGAAAGAGGAAAGATTTCAAGGTAGTACCAGGGTGCTTACTGAGTCTTTCAAAAGTCTCACATACTTCAAAAAAAATTTGCAGATTCAAATCACAATGAGGGTTGAAAAAGACAAGTTCAAGAGACTATTGAAGAGTGATCACGCCACTTTCTTCGCACACAAAGTTAAGGATGCTCAAGCCTGGAGGAACCATATTGACAATCTGTACTTATTTGAAAGAACTATTAAGGACTTCAACCGGGAGCTCAAGAACGGTAAGATGGCCTCGGATAATATGATCCTTCTTCTGCACCAGGTTTAGAAGAAGAAGAATATCATGTGGATGGAGGGCACCAAGGGCTGGATGGTCTGGGTCGATGAATACAATAATATCTTAGCTTAAGTTTGCTTTTTGTCCATGTTTTGATGATTAAATATGTTGTTAAACTCTGATACTCTCGGTTGAGGCCCTGCCTCTGTATTTTGTTGAAACTGTTAACTGCTTCGTGATGTAAATTCTTATTTTGATAGCACTATGTTTAATACAAAAAAAACATATATTATATGTATTGTAATGATCATACGACTTAAGCTACAAACATTAACATTTTTTAAAAAGTACCAATAATGAATCGGAAATTCATTCCCTTATTTACAATCTTCAATTTTGTAAAATTTCAAATTTAACAATGTTGAAAGAAAAGAGGACTCTATGATAGTATTCAATGCAATTAACAAAAGAAAGTCCCTTAATTGAAAGATCAATAATTTATTATTCCAAATATGACCTCTCTTGGACCATTTGGACAATTTCACCATAGGTTATATGTATGTGTGTATGTTAAAGCTTACCTAGTGGCAAACAATTCAATAACTATGAAAGAGGAAACCATTCCCGACTTAAGCTCGAGTCCTTGGCCAATTTATTTTTTAAAAAACAAGCTTAGATAGCCCCAATTAGTCGATGACAGTTGAACCCAAAATGATGTTTACAAATGGCATTGTTCATTGAATGTATTGGCGCAAAGTGATTAATGGCAAAGTTAATTTCATCGTTGTCTTGAACAGTTTGCTTGTGCCAAGTTTAGAGCATGCAAAAATTTTGTTACAGTCGACTATGTTGGCTTATTGATCAATAATGAAATGCTTTGGAAATGATCTCAATTTGTAGAGTTTGAGAGCAAATTCTCCAAATTGACAATTTTAAGATATAATTGAGAAAATCTATTATTTATGAAAAGATTTGAAGTTGATTTTAGAAACATTTCAAAATGAGTGGAAGCTCATTTAGAAACTTGCAAAATGGATGAGTAGTTAACTAGGAGAGGAAAAAGAGGAAAATCATCAAATATGAAAGTAAATATTACGGATCAACTGCCCTTCCAACAGTTATGGGAAGGACGTGTCATTCAATTGGAAAAGACGGATTCTAATAAACGATTCATATGGTTCAAAATCCTGGAAAACAATAGTCTTCTCAGGATAGTAGCATGTTACTTTGCCCCACAAGTATCTAAAACTTATAAAAAGTGTGGTTTAGATCACAATGACCCCTATGCTACCTTAAAGAAAGATGTTTTTCGCAGTGTGGGGATGTTCTTGTCGTATATTTCAACGCTAGAACAACAAATTGCCAAGCTAGTATTTTCAGCTCCAAAGAAAATGGTAATCATATTTGGCTCACAGAAAAGAGAAAACATCAGTGGGAAAGAATCTTAGAAGACGCTAAAGGCTGCAATCATTTTGGGGAAGAATTGATCACTTTATGTGGCACTTTTGATCTAATAATTTGCAATGGTTTGGCTACATGGTCTAAGTCAGGCAATTTCACTTGCAACACCTACAACGGAGCAAGCATGGTTGATTATGCAATTTGTTCACATAATTTGTATGAGAGAATTGAGAAAGTTGTAATTGGGAAACACATATGGGATCTCAAATCAGCTCATAGACCGTTGTACATAAATCTGTTGTGGGCAAAGGGTAGGCAGCTTGGAGCGAAAAACCTATGCCCTCAACAACCTCCTTCTCAGGGTAGAATTCTTGACTTCAGAAAACGATAACATCTTCAGGGCTACTCTTGAGATTCTTTGTAGGGGGGAGCATATGCATGGGCATGTTGTTAATAACCATGCGGTATCAAGTCATCCACGAGGCTCTCCCGAAGTGCAAGACAACAAAAAGTAGAAAATCAAAAACAATTTGTTTTCCAGCTAATGTGTGGTTTGATAAGGAATGCAAGATGGCTAGGAGAAATCTAAGGGAGTCAAATAAAACAAACCTTGACATTAAAGTTTATAAGCAGATCCTAAAGAAGAAGAAAAATTAATTTTATGTTCACAAGGAGAGAGGAGCTAATTTCCCTAGGTAAAAATAACCCCAAACTTTTTTGGAAAGAACTCTAGCCAAGAAAGAAGCCAATTGAAAATAATATTACAGTCACCCAATGGTTTGACTATGCTAGGAAACTCTATGAACAAGAAGATGGGGTGGACCAGCCACCCTTGGTCAACAATACAACAAATCTTTTCACCATGCAGGAGGTAGAGATGGGTATTAAGAAGTTGGGTGTTGGTAAAGCAAAAGACTTAGTTGAGCTTCAATCAAAGTATCTCAAGTGGGGTATGAAACCCTTGCACTAGACATTATAGAAATCTTCAACAATAACAGCTAAAAGGGGTTTCCGAAAAATTGGACAATCAGCCTTACAATACCACTTTTTAAGAGTG
This sequence comes from Thuja plicata, assembly GCA_018584345.1. Classification (NCBI taxonomy): domain Eukaryota; kingdom Viridiplantae; phylum Streptophyta; class Pinopsida; order Cupressales; family Cupressaceae; genus Thuja; species Thuja plicata. Next base: position 3,210,444 of record MU227424.1, read on the forward strand.
GTGATGTCAATAATCCCACCAACTACAAGACAATAATGATCAGCCCTCTCTTTGCAAAACTTTTTGGCAACATGATAGAAAATAGGATCAGCAAATGAGTGGAAGAAAATCATAAATGTGCAAAAGGGCAAGCTGGTTTTAGGCCAAAAGACTCAACGGTTGATCATTGTATCACTCTGAGACACATTATCGAAAAAGAGTGGGAGAAAAAGGAGGCCTTTTGTTGTTTTGTTGACTTTAAAAAGGCTTTTGACATTGTCCCTAAGGACAAGCTTTGGCTCAGGATGGAAGAATTGGGGATTCCTACGCATCTCAAAGTTGTTGTTCATAGGCTGTATGAAGAGGTGAAAGTCAAAATCATAACTTCAGCTGGTATTTCAGAATGTTTTAGGAGTGATATTGGGGTCAAACAAGGTTGTCCTCTATCTCCTACTTTGTTTGGCTTATATATCGATAAACTTGAAGAGTGGTTAAACATGCAAAATGGTGAGTGTATCTAGTTGGGTGAATTTGTAATAAGGCTACTCCTCTATGTAGATGATCTCATTTTGATTGCCAAATCTGTCTGTGGTTTGCAAGAACATTTTATTTTCTCGAGCGCTTTTGCAAAATGGTGGGGATACAGATCAATATCAGCAAGACTAAAGTCATGGTTTTTTCTAATAATAAAAAACATCAACATGAGTTTTATTTTTGTGGCACCGCTCTTGAGGAAGTTGCAGAGTATAAATATCTCGGCATTGACTTCAACAAAAATCTAAGCTGGGAAGGTTGTAGAAATAAAAGGACATTAGGTGGATAGAAGACATTTTATGCTCTTCAAAATAGATGTCGTGAAGCGAAGGTCTGAGATTGGAAAACTACTCAAACCTTGTTTGGTCTTCTTGTTCTGTCGGTTGTTCTTTATGGGTGTGAATTATGGGCCAACAACACTTCAATCACACAATGGAAGCAAATCAAGGGAATCCAAAAGTGTTTGATCACAAGCAAATTTAAAATCAAAAGCACCGTCCCATATGATATCATGCTAAGTGAAATGGGGGTTGCCCCTATCGAGGCACTTGCTATGGTTCGCCTCATCAGCTATTTAAAAAGAATCAAAAAAATGTAAGAAGATAGATGGCCTACTGTTGTCTTTAATGATACATTGTGCAAACGAAAAAGACGTGGATGTAACAAAACTTCAAGTGGACGAGTCAATATGTGCCTCACAAATAACAAAGAAATAAATGTCTTCGTTGTGGAGAAATTTTACAAGAGAAATTGGGGAAATGGGCTTGGAAGAAAGAAAATATATTATATCAATGAGTTCAACCCCGCATGTGATCAACTCCAAAAAGCATAGGGGCCGACATTTCTTGGAGAGCTAAAATTCTTATTGCTCAGCTAAGAACCAACTCTCATCAACTCTGCTTGAGACCAAGCATTGGAAGATGCCAAAGGAGGCTTGGGAAGAGAGAGTTTGCACGTTTTGAAATTCTGGGAAAGTGGAAACCGAACATCACTTTATTTAGAATGTGAAGCATACAAGGACAACATGGACAAATTTGGAGATACTATATCTGATAGCTTTTAGCATAACCTATTCAACGAGGAGTACATTGAGAAGTTAGGTGTGCTCATCATCAGCTTGCACAAGAAAATAACCGAGTTTTGAAGTTGGCTTAAGTTGTCTAGCTGTCCCATAGACTATTTTTAGCCTCGTAGTTGTTAAAATTTTATCTATCTATCTATCTCCTCTATTCCAACGGCTATCCCAAAAAATTTGGTCTGCATCAAAGGCAAATGGCCTTTCTTAGCCGCATCACAGAACAAAGAAAGAAACGTGTCTTCAAATTGTAGAATGGTTGTATCCTCCACGCTATAAAACGGGTTCTTTGGGAGGAGTATATGATTGCAAACCACAGGTATTGGGTAAATTTAGATGCGGTGTTGATGTTTGTTGCAGATCTCCTGAACCTCGGTGAAGAAATAGGTATGGTTAAGAGGTTAGCAAAGCAATTAATTAGAAAACAATTTCCTTGTGGGCTGGTTATTCTTGTCAGTGTAGGTTTTCCTCCGTGCTCATGAACAATGGGGTTGTCTAGGCTTCATGGAGGCCTTTCATCTCCACAAGAAAGCCCATGAAAAAAGTGCCAACGCAACAATAGGTATTGCATTTCTGAAACAAGTGCTCTGTTTAGAATTTATCGACGCTGTTGGAGGGTTTCAGAAGCTTTTCAGTATGGAGTAAGGTCTTCCTATGCAAGTTAATATCTACATAGCTTTTGTTTAGCAGGCTTACTAGTTATAGTCTAGTTGATATCCGAGGAAGTACATTATAATGTATATTGGGATGGAAGATAGAAAGAATGCTCTGATATTTTGTATATTTACTCCGAAAATATGTATATTTACTCCGAAAATATGTAAAAGTGCCCTGAAACAATAAACCTGCTTGTTAGAAAAATATACAAAAGGAGGAGCAGTTCTTGTAGACAACAATTATAGTTTTTTTTTTTAAATGTAGGTCAGTATGTTTTTATTTTTATGTATATGGCAATGACACGCGATTCCTTGATGCCACTGTGAAATGCTTATTTGAATGGAATATTGATCATTGTATGGATACAACACTTTATGCTGTATCAAAATAATTCTAAATTTCTAATAGAATATTGGTCATTGTGTGGATACAACACTTCATGCGGTATCAAATATAATTCCATGTTCATGAAAGAACCTCATCTCTTATTTTTATCTCTTATTGACACTTGTTTTTCGTGTTTAATGCATGAGTATAAAGTTTCCCTCTGTATTTCAAAAATAATTCCATGTTCATGAAAGAACCTCATCTCTTATTGGCACTTGTTTTTGGTGTTTAATGCACGAGTATAAAGTTTCCCTCTGCATTTCAAATATAACTCTATGTTCATGAACCTCATCTCCCATTGGCACTTGTTTTCGGTGTTTACTGCACAAGTATAAAATTTCCCTCTATACATTTCCTGTCATGCAGTTTCCGACTCACAGAATTGAAACATTTTTACTTTGAATTGAAGAGGACAAAACCAATTTTTTACCGAGTCCCAAGAATGACATACAATATTCATACTTCCAATGCAAATGATTAACAAATAAACTGCCTATGATTTCTGAATTTGCTTTAGTTCCAGAGCGCCACAAAATGCAAACATCCTTGCCCCACCAAAAACAGCACAAAATTGGTTCAATCTTAGATAGCTAAGATGTGAGAAGAAACAAAGGAGTGCCAACAGTATGCTTCTTGTGTCTTGGGCTTATGATCGCCACCTACAGATGGTAGTGGACTTTATGTTAGTGCAATTTGACCGCGAGCTTTAATGCTGACTAGATAATTAATATGCATTTATGGTTCTATTATCTCTACTTTTGATATCATCACATTGGAATCATTAGTTATTCTCATCAATAAGTTGGCAAGAAGACGTTCATTGAAAATGGTATGCTTTGTAATCAATATGTTTTCAATCTAAACACAACTTTCATCAGTCCTTGGTATTGTAACTGTATTGTTAGTTCTTTATTTTTTATGACAAATTTTAAAATTTCATTCGAATTTTGATTTTTGACATACCCATAGTGATGAATCATAATATGGCTGCAGTCTTCTTATGTTGGATTTAAATTTCTCTTGAAAACATTAAATAGATTCATTCATTCAGTCTTAAAATATTTTTTTATTTATAAAGGAAAGGTGACAACCAAACATGGTAACATTATTCTAATAGATTAAACATGGTACTTTCAACATATTAGGCCACAACTCTCTTATTAAATTAATCAACAATGTCAATGCTATTTCTTGATTTTCTTTCTCTGGCCTTGACAAGAATGCTTCGATTAAGTCCCCCCACTTTTAGAAATGGACACGGTACATTTCAAGATTTGAGGGCATCTATTCTCTGGATGCTGGCATTCCCATAAGATACCCATAATCTTTAGATTTGCCATATCTGAAGCAGCATGCCAAAGATTTCTAACAGTTCCTATAGAACACAAGCAGTTACACAAACTTAAAAGCAAAACTCAGGTGCAAAGTGTTCACAGTCTATGAGATTTATTTCTATCAATGTTTTGCACTCTATGATCCATCATCAGTCTAGGAGACAATGAACAACAGATATGAGAATTGGAAAAAAAGTAGATCCATAAATAAACCCTTGGATGCCATAAACAAGAGTTATGTAATTAGATTGAAATGGGAACTAAAACTAACCATTAGACAAGGGTCACTCACAGATAACCTGTAGTAACCATGGATTTTCCCAAAAGCGTGCAACTAGTTAGTTTTCGACAATAAATCTTGTCAGTTAAATATGATATCGGTTCCACCTAATCAAATATAACCTTCTAAATGAAAAAACCTGGAGGTGGAAAGTTAAGAATGCCTTCTTGGCTAAGATTCAAGTCATCATAAACTAAACATTCATGACAATTTCTGCAACACTGTTGTTAATGAAGTTGTTATCTACAAGTATCTTGACTCCATGTTCTCAAAATATTATCAGGCACTACCAACCCGCAGGTTGCAGAAGATTGATGATCTTATAATTTAAATGTTTCTTTCAATTTCACATCTATTTCTCAGTGCACGAGTGGATTTGGATCTTGATTAACTTGAGATTGAACCAATAAAAATTGTAACATTAGATTTTTAATGGGAAGAAATGCAAAACTCAAGGTTTCATTAATAAAATTAGAGTTGTAATCAATAATATTACATAATTCATGCATTGGAAATCTTCCATTATATCAGTTAACAAACTAGTTACCGTCTTTAGAAGATCTAAGCAAATGACATTGTACATAAACTCAAAACAATCAAGTTGAAAGCATAGATAGTCCTATTATAAGTATGTTTTATCATAGATATGTTTGACATCTATCTTCTATTTCCATTGCTTCAGATGTATGAACATTTGAACGATCACAGCTATAACCTTCTAGCTTTTATGCAAGTTCTCCTCTAGCCTCTGGCTCAAATGTAAATGCTCAGATCTAACAGTCAGTTCCCCTGATTTTGACTTTGAGGTCTGGTTAATGTATTTCTTTCTAGGCATATTTTCAAATAAATTAAGCCTTTTTTTCCAAAAATAAAAAACAGAAAAGGATTTTGAAGATTGTATAGCTTGTTGGGAAGGAAAGATGGTAGATGTAACAGGTTTGATCATTAGCAACAAGCTACAAGCTTATTAGAATAGATAGAATATTACATTAGATAACTGTAATCAAATACATTGTAATGAATTAAATCGAATAATAAAAGATAATTATCAAAATGCAGTGAGTTTTGTAAAGTCTCAGTAATCCATGACTTTTGTGACAGAATGGTACCATATTTTACTCTAGACATCAAAGAAAATTACATGGAGTTCAAAACAGACATGCAGTTACAATGAGTAGCTGGAGAGAATCTTATTGCTGGGGACAAGTCAAGACTACGTATAACATAAATACTGACAAACACGTAATAAACTTTTTAGACTCTAGTTTCAGTATTTAAAAAAAACAGTCAAATCAAGATTCAAATGAGTCTTATGGTTCTGTTGCTTCCATTCCTAACAAACAAGAGAAACAATTTCCTTCAGAAACTTTAGTTATTTTCATAATATAATACATTTTATATTTACCCTGCTTGAAACAACCTTTGAGACATTTGTTTTTCTGAACTATCATATAATAAGAATGGCACTTTACTCCATGACAAAGATCATGTGTAAGCAACAAAGACGTCAACAACTTTGAACTCTTCAATACAGAGAACCCAAAGGCTAGAATAGGCAAAAACACCAAACAATTTATTAAGTGACTTGTACAGCTGATATAATAATACTCATACAGATCAACTATCAAGTCTAAACTGAATCAAACTAACAGATTTGCTCCAGCCCGTGAGACACTGGAAGCTTCAGCCCACATTTTAATAAAGAATGGAAAAATTAGACTCTGACTGCAAAATACAAGGATACAGATGGAATCTCAGGAAAATTTTGATAGTGAACCTATGGATCTATCCCTAATCCCTTCCGAGTTTTTTCGACAAACAAGTCCCTGGACTTTATCCTGCCTGGAAGGCAGCCAATGAAAGTACCAAACGGCAGCTGAGCAACCCCAGCGTTTCTTCCAAGAGAGACAATTCCCATTGGTGGGGCAGCTTTGTACACTTTCAACTTGCGGTTAGAGCCCTTAAGTGAAATCTGAACATTGCCAACCACAACTTTTGCTTGCTTCTCAGCCAAGAAACCTTGCTTGATTTCCTGTTTTATCAAAGCCATACTCTAGTCAATATGGAGATCGATCTCAATATGTTTATAAAAATTTCAGTTAAAACTAAACTTATATTAATCAAGGGATTTAAAGAAAACATGGATGCATACAGAAACAGCCTCCGTGTCCTAAGAAAATAAGGATTACAACTTTCAGCCCACCTTGATGTCTGTAATATCTCCAACTGCAAAGACATTAGTTTTCCCCCTTAAACGCAGAGATTCGTCTACTTTAATGTGACCTTGTTTGTCAACATGTTCTTTGAAAACAGAATTCTGAAGCCAGGATGAAGCAACACGCCTTCCAACACACACGAAATGGCAATCTGCATAGATATTCATCCCAGTTTGTGTTGTAAAGGTAGTGGTCGACTCTGAGAGGTTTTCCAAATCAATGTACTCGTTCAGGTGGACCTCAACATGTTTGGAAACCAACCAGTCCAAGGTCTTCTGCGAAGCTTTTGGCCCAAGAAAATCAATGAGCCTGGAACCCTTATGTATGAGAACTACCTTCTTCTCAGGGAAATCTACCTTGATTTCTGCAGCTAGCTCAACCCAAGTTGGTCCACCTCCAATAATCAGAACTGTCCGGGCGCTGCTGATCTTGTCGTAATCTGAAGCCATCCAAGAAAGTGGTGAATTGTATTAGTTTGGTTCTACATTTCATACAAAGCCATGAAAGGTAGAAAATGCAATCAAAGACAATCGTTCCTATAGACACAGAAGATGAACAAGCCAAAAAAGTTCAAAAATGTTTGCATGGACAGAAATGGCTATCCAGCTCCTAAAATGCACTAAGTTACCCTGTTCAACACTATAATTTATACATTGGTGCACCCTAAAGACTGAATAGCCATTTCCTGTGATGTTATATTGTGCATACCCTTGAGTACCTATAATGTATTAGAGTAAGGTTGCACAGTATCAGATTTAATATGCTGTAGATCAATATACTTTGGCACCATTCTTGCCATTTTGGTTTTGTGATGCAGAGGTAAGGGTGGTGGATGAATAGCCCAATTAAAAACTTACAAGTTTGTGAAGATTAACTACTATTCCCCAAACCCTCAAATGCTTCAAATGAACTCAAACTTGTCTATACTTCTCCCAATTACCCAAGATGAAATGAATGATGTCTATAGACTGTATCCAAGAGGATTTGATAGGTTTTAAGGCTCTTTGTAACACCCAAGATGCCCAACTCTCCAGACTTCTTCAAACTGTCCAGAGGCCTAATAGCCAGTCTAGTAGACCTGCAGCGACCTTCTCAATATTCTAACTCCAAACTTTTCCAAAGCATCAAAGGAACAAATCCATGATTCAGACACCCTCTATCTTGTACTTCAACATATCAAAAGCATTCAATAGGTTTCTTTTGACCATATACTGCTGTCCTCATACTGTGACCCTAAAAAGCATGAAAATAAGCCCAAATAACAAAGCAAGTGTATGTTTCCTTCACTTCCAAGACTTCAGAATTTAACAGTTTCTTATTATGCCTTAAAATGCACAAATCCAAAAGGAATTAGTCCCAAACCCCCTGCAACATCAAAACCCCCAATTTACTCCTTACAAACCCTTATTTCTAGGGCTTCTTGAATCTAGGTTCTCCAATCACTACAAATCCAATTGGCACTTGATTCACCTTCCATACACCAACCTAAGACACTTTCAATCATAGAATGAACCCCTTGTTTGGACAGATTGTCTGCTGCTATATTGTACCAAACAATTTCATTAGTTTCCTTCAACAAAACTCTGGTGATCACCCTCTCTTACTATTATCTGCACATTACTTCATTAGATTCGTATGAAACATGTTAGGTTAGCAACATTTCATGTCTTCCAGGCCTAAGAGTCTATGGAATGATCAGATACTAATAGAAAATCAAAACTGTGACATGATTTTAAACTTCAATTGTGACTTCCTCAACACCAGGCGCAACAGACTCTTCAAAACAGTATTGGATTCATTCAAATTGAATTAGAATGGACAAATTACAACCTTTCAATGCATAAACACACCAACTTACTGAATACAAGTCTCAGATTGGATCAATTTGCAGTGAATAGAATTTTAATTGCTTGTTTTTCCAACAGTCCGTACAACCCATGTTTTTGCCCGTACAATGCCTTTGTCATACAATATATAAACTTCCTATAACCATATCAACCAACTTTGGTTGTTGGGTTGATTAGTTAAGGCCTAAAATGATTAAAAAAACCCATTTCCCTATAAAAGACCATATAGCCGTTACATTTGAAAATATGAATTTTTAAACTTTTGAAAATGACTTAAAACTAATTAAAACTTATAATCATAAACTCCTAAGGTCTTCAACCACCTTGGAGACTTATTCTAGGCACTCCTAACGCCTAAGCAATCCCTTGAGTCCCTTGGACACTATTGGTCCACTTACAATGCATAATTAGTCCTTTTAGGACTATATTGACATAATTACAATCATATGATATTGAAAGCCATTATAGGCTTTAAGACTTTCCAATTGATCTTCTTGGAGCTCTAATTGTGTATACCATTCCTCTGGTATTTACTGAATGTCTTTAAGATCTTCATGGGTTTCATGGTTGGATTGATTGTCTTTGGTGCTCCTGCACCATATTCCCCTCCTCCAATGAAACTCTTGTCCCAAGAGTTGATCTTCTTTGGCCAAGCACTTATCTTTGATGACCTCTGATATACAGGGTTGAAAGAAGTTCCAAAAGTGACCTCCTTCTGCATAAGATACCCTGCACTCACAAAGTGTAGACAAAAACTTGCATGAATCTGACTGTCCGTGTGGATGACAGTGCTGTTTGGAAAATGCCTGCACTTGTGGCCCATTGTGTGAGCCCTGTTGACCCTGCATGCTGCTAATTTCATCACCATTCACTTGCTTATCTATGGGACACTCCACTGTCCCAATCATCACAAAATTAGGTTCAATCAGTCCTCTATTCTTTGGACTGTCCTGCCCTTCAATCTGCAACTCCTTCCTATGCCAACCAGTATCACAAAGCAAACTGCCCTGTCTATGTACTGAAATATCATTACCAAAACACATAACTACATTCTTCATTTCATCCTTGAGTAGTGGACTGAGTTTGTAAGTTATCCTTCCTTTATGCACTAGATAAGTATTTGTGAAACCATCATGCACAACCCTTCTAGCATATTGCCAAGGTCTACCCAAGATGACATGTCCACAATTCATATCCAAGACATCACATAAAATGCTATCAGAATATTGACCAATTGAAAAATTTAGAATAACTTGATCCCTCACAAGTATGTTGTTATCCTTACTCACCCAAGTTGCATAGTAGGGGTTTGGATGTGGAAAAGTTTGTAACTGCAATATGTTGACAACTTCTTTTGAAACCAAATTATGTGAAGCACCTGAATCAATGATCAAACAGCAGATCTTACCATGAATCAGACATTTGGTCTTGAAGATGCTCGTTTCTTGTACTGGTTGTCCTCTTCCCATCAACAAACATTCACCTTCTTCTGGTAAAGCCAATAGTGGTCTGGATTCCTCCTCCTCCCTTGGTTCTTCTTGGGTGAAATTGACTCTGCTATCCCTACCTTTGTCCTTAGTCCATTTAGGACATCTAAAGGATTGGTGGCCCACTTCATTACAAGTGAAGCACCTTCCTGTAAACACTACACTTCCTCTTCCTCCACTTCTTCCTCCTCTATATCCTCCTCTTGTCTCTGATGTGTATGGTTTATCTTTGTATCTATCACTGCTGTTCTGAAAATCAGTATTACCTCTACCACCTCTTCCTCTCATAGAAGATCCTCCTCTTGCACTACTTTGTCTTTCTTGTTTTCTCTTTATCTTCTCTTCAGCCTTTATGGCCAATTTATAACACTCCTCCACTAATCTAGGAGTAGCAAGACTAAGTTCATCTTGGATATTGAACCTAAGTCCCCCCATGTACCTTGCAATCTTCTCTTCAACATCTTCCTCATGACTCACCCTTATGTCCAACTTATGAAACTCTTCAGTGTACTTCTGTACATCCATGTCTTTTTGCTTGAGACCCTGCAACTTCTTGTATACCAAGATGTGATCTCGGGCTTCCCATTCTTCCATCTCTCTGCTTGAACACAATCCCACCATAGTAGAGTGTGTCCCTTCAACTTTGACTTTGCAATCTTCAACTTTTGTCCCTCTTCAACATCCTCGCATTCAAAGAAATTCTCAATAGCACTAAACCAATCAATCAACTCTTCATCATCCATCTTCCCTCCATACGTAGGCAAATCTGTCCTTGCCCTTGTATCTCCACTCTTTATGGCTTTTGCAAACCTAGCCATTCTTAGATCTTCAAGATCTAATTGTTCTTCCTCTTGGGGTACTTCTTCCACTTCTTCAACACTTATTCCCTCATCTTGTCTGGTGCCTTTATCCCTCTTCTCTAATGCTGAGATTCTCTCCATCATTGTTTTCATCATCTTGTCCTTCTCATTGTTCTCCTTCTCCTTTTGTTCCAATGTTGCTTTCAACTTCTTGTTATCTGCCAATTGCTCTTTTACTATCCTTGCCAAGTCCATGTTTGTCATGCTTGTGGGCAACTCTTCTTCTCCTTCAGACATGGTTCCCAATCTCCTTGACAAGTTGGATCAACTCAAGTGCTTCTCCTCAAAGGATACTTCAACTCCAAGGACTAACTAAGGATCCAAATCAACAAGGTTCTCAAGAACACAACCCCAACCTTTCCACAAGACCCTTCTTAGCCTCTGATACCACTTGATGCAAAGGTAAAGGTGGTGGATGAATAGCCCAATTAAAAACTTACAAGTTTGTGAAGATTAACTACTATTCCCCAAACCCTCAAATGCTTCAAATGAACTCAAACTTGTCTATACTTCTCCCAATGACCCAAGATGAAATGAATGATGTCCACTTGATGCAGAGGTAAGGGTGGTGGATGAATAGCCCAATTAAAAACTTACAAGTTTGTGAAGATTAACTACTATTCCCCAAACCCTCAAATGCTTCAAATGAGCTCAAACTTGTCTATAGTTCTCCCAATGACCCAAGATGACATGAATGATGTCTGTAGACTGTATCCAAGAGGATTTGATAGGTTTTAAGGTCCTTTGTAACACCCAAGGTGCCCAACTCTTCAGACTTCTTCAAACTGTACAAAGGCCTAATAGCCAGTCTAGTAGCCCTGCAGCGACCTTCTCAATATTCTAACTCCAAACTTTTCCAAAGCATCAAAGGAACAAATCCATGATTCAGACACCCTCTATCTTGTACTTCAACATATCAAAAGCATTCAATAGGTTTCTTTGGACCATATACTGCTGTCCTCACACTGTGACTCTAAAAAGCATGAAAATAAGCCCAAATAACAAAGTAAGTGTATGTTTCCTTTAATTCCAAGACTCCAAGACTTTCAACAGTTTCTTATTATGCCTTAAAATGCACAAATCCAAAAGGAATTAGTCCCAGACCCCTTGCAACATCAAAACCCCCAATTTACTTACAAACCCTTATTTCTAGGGCTTCTTGAATCTAGGTTCTCCAATCACTTGCAGATCCAATTGGCACTTGATTCACCTTCCATACACCAACCTAAGACACTTTCAATCATAAAATGAACCCCTTGTTTGGACAGATTGTCTGCTGCTATACTGTACCAAACAATTTCATTAGTTTCCTTCAACAAAACTCTGGTGATCACCCTCTCTTCCTATTATCTGCACATTACTTCATTAGATTCGTATGAAACATGTTAGGTTAGCAACATTCCATGGATTCCAGGCCTAAGAGTCCATGGAATGATCAGATACTAATAGAAAATCAAAACTAATCTGTGACTGGATTTTAAACTTCAATTGTGACTTCCTCAACACCAGGTGTAACAGACTCTTCAAAACAGTATTGGATTCATTCAAATTGAATTAGAATGGACAAATACAACATTTCAATGCATAAACACACCAACTTACTGAATACAAGTCTCAGATTGGATTAATTTGCAACGAATAGAAGTTTTATTGCTTGTTTTTCCAACAGTCCATACAACCCAGGCTTCTGCCCGTACAGTGGCTTTTGTCATACAATATATAAACTTCCTATAACTATATCAACCAACTTCGGTCGTTGGGTTGATTAGTTAAGGCCTAAAATGATCAAAACCCCGATTTCCCTCTAAAAGACCATAGAGCCGTTACATTTGAAAATATGAATTTTTAAACTTTTGAAAATGACTTAAAACTAATTAAAACTTATAATTATAAACTCCTTGGGTCTTCAACCACCTTGGAGACTTATTCTAGGCACTCCTAACCCCTAAGCAATCCCTTGAGTCCCTTGGACAGTATCGGTCCACTTACAATGCATAATTAGTCTCTTTAGGACTATATTAACATAATTACAATCATATGATATCAAAAGCCATTATAGGCTCTAAGACTTTCCATTTGATCTTCTTAGGGCTCTGATTGTGTATACCATTCCTCTGGTCTTTACTGAATGTCTTTAAGATCTCCATGGGTTTCATGGTTGGATTGATTGTCTTTGGTGCTCCTGCACCATTTTGGTTAGTAGTTTAAGTTATTATGCTATTTCTTTCAAGTTAATATCACTAAAGCGTATAGGTACTTACGAGTAAATGAACTGCTTGTTCATAGCATAATCTGCTTGGTTAAATTATCGTGTTGATATCTGTCACTAAGATTCAAGCTCTATTAGGGCATTGAGTTTGTGGATTTTAATCATTCACCCTTCTAGATTTAAACCTTTGATGAGCAGTTGAGCTTGTGAGTTTGAACCATTCACCCTTCTAGATTTGAACCCTTGCTGGGCCACCGTACTGGCAGACTTTTAAGACTTGTGAATTTGGAATGTTTTACTAATGCAAGTTCATATCAAAAATTTGGTTCTCCATTTATGACTTCGTTTGATTCGAGAGACAAAAGATTCCCAAGGCACTAAACAAGAAAACCCCAAAGAAAAAAAAACTGAACGAGCAAACTGAAATTTATTCTATATGAGCACCATCATCTAATTTTCACCTAGACCCCAGATAAATCTAATTCTGTTCAATTTCATAAATGATTTGTGCTAACCTTACTCAAACTGTTTAATCATGTCTTGTTTGGAGGCAGGCCCATGAAATTTATTCTATAGGAGCACCATCATCTAATTTTCACCTAGACCCCAAATAAATCTAATTCTGTTCAATTTCATAAATGATTTGTGCTAACCTTCCTCAAATTGTTTAATCCTGTCTTGTTTGGAGGCAGGCCCATTAAATGTACTCCCTGTAGCAATCACCAGATAATCATAGGGAACGCGTTCCCCAGAAGTTGTGACAACATCTGTATCAGTAGCATTCACAACACTACTGATAACGAGCCGGGCATTTGCTAAATAATCACTGTGATTGCATAGAGACCTCTCTGCGAATTTCGGTTCCACCATACATCTCAGCATAGCCCATTGTATTTCAAAATACTCCTTCCTGTTATCGACCCACATATGATCATATTAATATACTAAAAACAAACAGACCTGAGAAATTTTGAAATAGGTTTGGTGAAGAATTCATAAATAATCACATAAATTGACTATAAATAAACTTTTTAAAAAATGAATTGGGTTTGGTGAGGAATTCACATACGGATCAATAAGAATGACATCTGCGTGAAATTGCAGAGATCTAACGACATGGGCACCTGCAACTCCACCTCCCACCACCACCACCCGTTTTGCTTCAGCCATGGAGACTATGAAATAGACTTTACAGGCTTATGTATTTCAATTTATTTTTCACCTTCCCTCTCACGATGGATCTTGAAGATTGGGCATGGAAAAACCTGGGAACTTAAGTCTTTAGGGCCTAGTCAAGCTGCTTACTTTTCCAACTGTTCTGGGAAGGTCAACTCGTTTATTTTTGCTTTTCTTAGCCTGCAAGCTATGAATTTGAATCCCACTTGAGAGGTCTAAAATTGTCAGCGCTTATAACCTGAGTATTAGTCTTCTTTCCGCGTCAGAGACTTGTTCGAAGCTTCGACCCGGTGGAGGGCGTTTGCATTGTTTATTTATGACCTTCAAAGTATGTGATACCCTAAGCTTTAATGTCAAGGTTTATTTTATTTGACTCCCTTAGATTTCTCCTGGCCATCTTGCATTCCTTATCAAACCACGCATTAACTGGGAAACAATTAGTTTCAGATTTTCTGTTTTTAGTTCTCTTGCATTTTGAGAGAGCCTCGTGGATCAGACTTGATAACGCATGGCTATTAATAACATGTTTGTGCATATACATCCCCCTACAAAGTCTCTCAAGAGTATCCTTGAAGATGTTACCATTTTCTAAAGTCAACAAGATTCTACCCTTAGAAGGAGGTTGTTGATGGTATTGGTTCTTTGCCCCAAGCTGCCTATCCTTTGCCCAACACAAATTTACGTATAGTGGTTTATGATATGATTTGAGATCCCATATGTGTTCTCCAATTGCAAGTTCCTCAATTCTCTCATACAATTTCTATGAACAAATAGCATAATCCACCACGCTTGCCCCGTTATATGTGTTGCAAGTGAAATTGCCCAACTTAGACCATCTAGCCAGACCATTGCAAATTATTAGATCAAAAGTGCCACATAGAGTGACCAATTCTTCCCCAAAATGATTATAGCCTTTAGCATCTTCAGAAAATCTTTCCCACTGATGTTTTCTCTTTTTTGTGAGCCAAATAGGGTTACCATTTTCTTTATAGCTGAAAATATTGGCTTGACAATTTGTTGTTCTAGCATTGAAATCTCCGACAAGAAGAACATCCCTACGCTGCGAAAAAACAACAACATCTTTCTTTAAGGCAGCATATGGGTCATTGTGATCTAGGCCACACTTTTTATAAACTTTAGATACTTGTGAAGCAAAGTAGCAAGTTGCGATCTTGAGAAGACTGTTGTTTTCCATGATTTTAAGCCATATGAATTATTTATTAGTGTAAAGGGGGGAAATTTATTATGTTTATTTTTATGTGATTGAATGTTTTAATGTTGTATTTCCTTAACCTTTACATTTTAGTGCAATTTTGAATGTGATATTGTAATGTGATTAAGCATATAGGGGGAAGGAAGATAAGATATTCCTCTTTTATCCCCAAATGCACAAATGAAAGATTCAAATTGATTAACCCAAAAGAAGGATCAATGCACAAATGAATCAACCATTTGGAAATGAGAGTAAGGAAGAAGATCTTAAATTTTATTTTATTATTAAGGAGATATGATATATAACAGTAATTGAAAAGAATGAGAGGAAGTACCAACCTTAAAGAATTGTAGATCTGAAGAATGTTGTTTTTTGAGGTATGTACTATGTTTTTGGAAAATCTAAAGTATGATCCGAAACAAAAATGCAGAGACGAACAAAACCCAAAAATTGTTTTTCAATCTGACACCATCTTAAGAAATATGTTGACCTTGACCCACTAATCTCACCCTTGACCCAATAATCTCGACCCTGACCTACACAGGTCCGACAGAAAATCTGTTCGCGAATCCCGATAGTTCACTAAAAAGGGTATCCAGATCTGAGTTCAAATCCACAATCCTGAACCTGTACCTACAAGAAAAAGAGATTTATTTGCTGGAGGGGAGGGGTTTGCCTTGGTCAAACCCCAGTTTTGGAATTAACCTTAAATATATAATTAAAATTGCAGAAGTAAACAAAGTAAATGTGTAAATTCACCTTGCTTGTAAAAGTCCTTGTGGAAGATTCGAATCCTTGAATCCACAAGTATGTATGCACCAATGGATCTAGAATTTAGAATGTAGGATGTCTTCAATCAATTTCTTGTAGATATCGAACACCAAGTCTTGAATGGGTTCTTGAGTAGGAAGAGGCTTGGAAGAGGGTGGATGGAGAGATCACCAAAAAGGGCACTATGTAGCTTGAATCCTTCAATGGCCTCCCATGGATCTCTTTGATGAATGGATGCTCGAATGCTTGATGATGGATGAATCCTTGCTTCAAATCTTGCTTGATTGCTTGTTTTAACTTCACTTGATAATGCTTCTCAATGGCTCAATGATGCTTAGGCTTCAATAGAGGACTTAGAGAAAATGAGAGGCGAAAGGCTCCCTTTTATATGAAATTAGGGCACAATCTTCTAAGGAGGCTGACATAGGAGAATTAAATTCCCATTAAAGCCTTTACCCCTAGGAGAGGACCTATATTAAATATAATTTAGGAATCATCACTTCGAAACCCGAAACAGCCAACCCGGAAGCGGGATTTAACTTTTTCAAAGACCGACATCTGAAAACTATGAGACCCTGAAATCTGGACCCTGGGTCAAGGTCGAGGTCGACCTTCACCTAGGTCAGGGGTGAGGTTGACCTTGACCTAGGTCAGGGTCGAGGTCATTATAGACCTAAAAGGTTGACCTTGACCCTGAGGCCAAAGATCTCAAATCTGCAGTCCAGAATGCCAGAAATTGGCTAGAGAGAGGTGGAGAATTAGGGCAGAACAGGGGGAAAGCCAAGTCTAAATCAGGAACCCATTCAAAGCGCTTGACATGACTCCAAAACCACTTACTTGGAAGGCTAAACTAGTCTACAATGGGAGTGCTTCTATTTTCAAACTATACATTTAGCCCCCACTTTAGCAAGAGTATGGACTCAACACAAACTCTTGGTAAAGGAGATCATAAAGAACAGACAATCTTATTGGAATAAAAAAGAGACAGAAATCCTCAAGCCCCCAAGGGCCTTAAGTCTTTATCAACCCTAAGATCATGATAAGAGAGACATCACTAGTTAAGGAGAGAGAGAGAGAGAGAGAGAGAGAGAGAGAGAGAGAGAGAGAGGGTGTGAGTATTTTTNAGAGAGAGAGAGAGAGAGAGAGAGAGAGAGGGTGTGATTATTTTTCCCAATGAGAACTTATATCTCATTGTGAACCACACAAGTAAACAATGTAACTGGAAAGATGGAATTGAACCACCTAGTGAATGTGGCTACTCACTAGTCAACCCATCAGGGAGATCCGTTCTTAAGGACACCTTCCTACCTTAAGAAATCAAAGTATTGAAAAATTGGAGGGATCAAGAGATCCGTGTAAATTTAAACTGGAGGGATCAAGAGATCCTAAAAAGTAAAAAAATAAAATGTAAAATGTCCATGCTTTAAGGATTAGTTTTTAATCCATAAAGGGAAAAAGTTTTAAGTGCTTGAAAATATTTTGAACATGCGTGTGTGTGCAAAAAGTGAGTAGAGCATATGCCCCCATGTTAAAGTCATTGTTAACACTTTAACAGGAGCAATGGCTTGAACAGAAACATAAAAAACTCTATGAATTATGTTTCCACTATGAGATGCCCCCAAATGAAGACAAATCAAGGGAAATAAACATGAACATACAAAAGAGCACAGAAGGGATCTACCTATTGTGGGGTTAGTATGATCATAAGATAACATGTACATATAAATATTATATTATTGCAAATGAATTGACATCATTCCCCAAAGAAAGTAGAACTACAATCACAATGGAGGAAAGAAAACTTAAGAGTTACGAAGAAGAATCTTTTTGGACCACAACCTGGAGACCAAAAAGAATCAGTGCTACCATGTCGCAGATCCAAGTAGACTATACAAGGGAAACATTTACGAACAATAGCACGAGTACAACATAACATGAAAACAACATATAGAAGAATAAAGATACACATAGAGGAATTGTACAACAGGTTTGAATCTTTTATCACCTTGCACCAACAAAGTAACAAGGGTCGTATAAAAGAATCTAACAAATATTTAGCAAATACATTACGGGAGAAACACAGTACAACATGCAAACACAAAAGGGCTACCATGAAGGATAGGCCAATCAAGCGCATTGTCGACCCTCCCCATCTTGGTTTATGTCATTTAGGGTAGGTGGGCAACTCGCAAGAGGGACTATATCCAATACATTAGGAATGATAGCCAGTTCCAAACAAGGATCCTCTTGAGAATCGCATTGCTCGATACTAGGTGCAATTGTTAATTGAGTGGAAAGCATATGAGGTAAGTTAGTGTCAAGATCAATGGTCTCATATTCATCACTAAGATCAATAGGATCAACAAGAGTATCCTCCTCATCAAGATTAATTGAAATGGGATCTAAGATGTGAATAGGATCATCACAATCATTCATCTTAACATCATTATGAATATTGACTTCTTTCGACACATTAGGCGTAGGTTGATCAAAAGTAGGTAAAGAGTTTCGAAGAAGAGAAGCACGGGCTTGAGCATTAGCTCTACGCTTCTTACGACGTTCATTAGAAGATTTATTATGTTTTTCTTTGCTTAACACATTTTGAGAACTAGGAGGAATGACCATAGATTCCTTCATAGGTTCTATAGGAGGATTCTCAATGGGTTGTAATGAAATAGTAGAAGTTTGATTATTGGAATTAGAATTAATGGCTACGGAAGGTATAGAAGGAGTAGGCAACAAACCACGGTTAAGATCTATCTGAGGCATGCTTAACTCAGCAATTTTGTGATGTTTGTAAGCTTGGTATTAATGAAAAAGATGATCAGGGTGAGGAGGACATGAGTTAGGTAATGAAGGCCAAAATAAATCAAGAGTAGCACAATCTCTAGGCCTAGAAGGTTGATACAAACTATGATTAATCATTTTGACTTCTCCATTATGAATGAGCTTAAGACATTTATGAATAGGAGAAGAGATAGCATGCATAGAAGCTATCCACGGTAAACGAAATTTGATTTGAAATTGATCAGAAGTGAGACTAGCAATGAAGGTAGTATCTACAACTTTACTACAAAGCTCAACTGGTTAGTTGATAGAACCAAGTGCAGGATAAAGAAAACCATTACAAGTTTGGATCCGTGCATCAGATGGATCATAACAATCACATTGTAAGTTTTTCATAAAAATATTTTCCTGAGTAATGACATTTATTAAGGATGTGGGATCAACAAGACAACCACGAGTAGGTATCTTAGAAATCCTAGCATAAATATAAAGGGGACCATCAGGAGCTTTAATCGTTTCTGAATCATCAAAGGTGATTAAAATTTCCTTAGGTCACTTATCCTTAGTTTGTTTTTGAGGTTTAGGTGGAACTAGAAGTTGAAGTAGAGGTGAAGGATCTTGATCAGTAGGTTGAGATGCAACGACACTCTCCACATGATTAATGATGTGATTAAGATCATCCATCTTTAAATCATAAACAATATCCACAAAAGATGGTTGAGATATGGTATTAGTATCATGTGTAGGTAGAGGATTCGTATAGATTTGAAGGTTTTGATTAGGAGGAGAAATAGATTTATTCCCACTATCATCAGAATTATCAACAGACAAAGCTTTAGAATCAATTAAATCTTGAATTTTATGCTTTAGAGAATAACATTTTTCAGTATCATGGCCATTCTGGCGATGGTATTGACAAAAAGCTTTAGAATCAAAGGATTT
>MU227424.1:3246774-3268649 GCA_018584345.1 Thuja plicata
GTTGCTAAAGCTTCAAACGAAGTAGATCTTAACAGGTCTCCACTGTAATACTCCTAACAGGGTAGGTCATCAGAAGTGACCAATTGTAAGCCTTAACCGACCCCTTCTTATCTATAGATAGTGAAGTTTTGTGGGTAACAATCCCCACCGTAGTTTTTACTTCTTTAACAGGAGTTTTCTGCGATATCATATCTTGTGTCATGTGTTATCTATTTTCATGAATGTTTCTATTATTGTTACATATAAAAATAATGTATGATATGATTACATATGCATAAAGAAAGATGAATAGTTAGATAAGATAAATTACAAACTGATGACTAAGGGTTAATGGGATAACCAAGAAAATTTTTAGAGGTACTGATTCACCCCTCCCCTCTCAGTACATCATCTCAATATAATTCCAACAATTGGTATCAGAGCTAAGTCTCTCTCTTGAAAATCTTAAAGACTTGAGAGAAAAGATCGAAACAATGGACAAGTTCAGACTGGACATGACTATTGAGAATGAGCAATTACAGATGCAAATAAACTATGAGCAGTATAAGGAGGCGAAGATAAAGCTGAGAAAACTTCTTGATGAAAGACAGATTATGGAAACCAGGTTGAATGAGAAAGAATACAAAGAAATGGAAATACAAGAGTACTTTGAAACAACAGAATCATCATTGAGCAAAGCTTCAAATGCATAAGTTGAAGAAATTACAAGTATGCAAGAGATCAATCTACATCTGACAGATCAGATCAAGATGCTGCAAATTAGTCAAGAGACTCAAATGGTAAAAATGATTGATGTCATGAATGATGCAAGAAAAGCTAAAAATGAAAGAACACTAGCCATTGATGATAGGAGGAAACTTAAAGAGAAACTACAAGAGAAAGAATCAGAAATTCTAAGACTCACTGAGCACCACCACGAGGTTACCAACCAGATTATTCTTATGAGTCAAGAAGCAAATAGATTAAATATAGAACTCATTGATAGAGTACAGATCATATGTGAGCTAAGAGAAGAGAATGAGAAATTGAAGCATGAAATCAAAGTCCAGAATCAACACAATGAATTGATCAAAAAGGCTAAGGATAGCAACTGAATGATGGATGATTTTCTTGATGGACAAAGAAGCTGAGGAATGCTTTCACAACCCCAAGATCCAAGAAGCTGTCATGCAATCACTGTGGAAAACTAGGCCACACCTCAAACATCTGCAAAAGCAAAATGGAAGGTATTTCTCAATCACAATCTAATTTTATTGGTAATTGTTATAAATGTCAAAAGAAAGGACACAAGGCACATGAGTGCAGATCCAAAGTGACAAATCCAAAGAGAAAAACCTATATGGACAAGTAGTGTCCTACATGCAAGATGAATGGGCATACACATAAGGAATGCTGGAAAAAGAATAACAAGGCATGGACTCCATAGGAGAATGATAAAAGATACAAACCATCAAGAGAAGGTAACTCATATGTTTGGGACTATAACACATGGGTAAATTGCACAACATGTGGAAGGTTTGGTCATATTGCTACCAAATGTATGAGAAAGTGGACCAGAAGGTCAAGAGGATGGACCAATCTAGGTATGGAATGTTTGTATTGTCATAAAGTTGGACATGTGATAAAAGATTGCAAAGACCGACTGACAGACACAGATACACATCCCAATGGAAATACCATTGATGACATCAAAAGAATGAGAAACAAGATGTGGGTAAAAGCCACAAACACTGAAGGTGCTAGTACAAGAAATGCAAATGGTGACACCCCATCCACTGGATCCAGTGACATCACTACATCTAACTAGATTGCACAAGTAAGTATGGAACTGCATTATGACAATTTTTATTATGCATTGATTCCATTATACATAGTTCATATTGTAATATTAGCATGAATAAAGATGCAATACATTATTATGTACTAAACTGTTGAAAAGCAACCATCGGTTATTGGGCAGAATATACATCGGTGAACACACACAAAAAAGATATGCAATACTTACCAGAATGTATCAGTCATTACACAAGCTAAGTGTAAACCGACAGATATCGGTAAACACTGAATCACAAAAGTTATCATCGCAACATCACTGATGAGCATTGGTGAAGTCTCCAAAATTGGTAGCAACCCCGACGCTTTGCATAGACACTGACGGTGTTATGAATGTCTTTACCGACAAAAGCAGTCTTCATAAACCGACGAGTCGATAAGAATTAATGACAACTTAGGGAACAAAAAGGTATAAAAGCCCGATGGGTAAGCTCATTTTTGCACTCGCGATTTTCGAGCAAAGCAGAGCAGAGTAGAGAGATTTAAGAGAAATTTGAGAAGTGACCCAACAGAAGGAATTCACTGAGCATTCAGATTCAAAGGAGATCACAGACATTCAGTAAGTTAATCCACTCACCGATAGCACTATTTTGATTTACAAAAAGCCCTAAATATCAAATACGATGGCATCAACATCTAGGGTAGAGAAAATCAAGGTTGACAAGAAGAAACCCTTCATACTTGTTAGTAGAAGGGCATGTGTTGAACCCAAATATAAGTTACATCTTGAGATAGCCTCTCAACTAGACAATTCCAGAGCATTCTCTTGAATCCCAGCTAGGGTTTTATTGGTCGAGGATGTTAGGTCCTATATTCACTGTAAGATCTCAGAGATAGGAGATCTGGACCTTGATAACGCCCATGCGACACTTTGTGATGAAGGTGGAAAGCTCAAAGAAGAGCATAAACACTTGGAAGTGAAAGGACTCACAAATGTACTTCATTTTCCTAGGGTTTTCAAAACAGAGTGGATCAAAATTGTTCTAAGCAAAATCCATGACAACTCTCTATGGCTAAACAAACCAAAGGCTATAACAAAGGATGTTGTACATGCCATGACTGGCTATCCAACAACTGACAAACCTTAGGCTCACAAACATCCACCTCTTGAAAAAGTGGAAAGGTTAACCGGTGCAAAATCAGACAAGAGGGCACTGAAAGTAAATACTATTACTGACGCAGAGCTGAAATTTGGAGCATGCGTAGTTGGATATAAGATATTCCAAGCTAGCATAATGAACAATATTTCTAGCACTGCAATGAGCATAGCTTATAAGATCATCAAATAGGGGAAGAAGATGGATCTGGCAGAGATCCTATTGCATCAATTTGAGGAGAACATGTGCACAATAAGGTTTTCATAGACAAACACATGTAAGTTTGGTTCCCTCATAATGTGTATATTCTTCTACTTCAAAGAGTACTTTCCTTCAATAGGAAAAGTAGCATGGGACACAAGCAGACCAATCACCATGAAAATAAGTGAATTCATTGAATCACTTGGTACAGACTTTGATAATGTAATGCATGAGTATTTCAAAGCCATTAAGGAAATGCTACAAACTAGGAGTAGAATTCCTGAAAGTCTGATAGAGGAATACAAAGAAGATATTTGTTTTATGGTAGATACAGATTTCACCTACATTCAAGATGTAGTTCCTAGGAAATCTTGGCTTGAAAAGATTGATTATGAAATTAAAACAGGATTAGCAACATAATGCATTCATGCATTATTAAATGAACCTATTGACAACAAACAACTAAGATTTGGTACATATGAGGAAGCCAAACTAAAGATTAAATCAACTCTTATTGTCAAGAAGACTGTCAAGCAGTCTAAAAGAATGGTTAAGAATCTGAAAAAGAACTTGAATATATCTTCTGATGGAGAAGAAGAAGAGGGTAAGGAGGAACAAAAAAGTAAGGAGGAAGACACCGAGGAACAACTTCCCATCGGTGAAATAGAAGAGCAACAAGAATCAGAGGAAGAGAAATCTGATTCACCACCTCCTCCTCCACCTAAAAAGGCTAGAACTAGATCCAAATAGCACAAGATGTTATTCCCTCTCCCATGGTAAAAGGGAAGGTGTACAAAAGGAAACCTGCACCTACAAAGGCTAAACAACCAGCTAGGACACTTGCAAAGAGGAGAAAATATGTTCAAATAGATGAAGAATTAGAAGATTCAGCAATGGATGAACCTGACACTGTCAGACTAGCAAAGGAAAAAGCAAAAGTTACATCACCATCTAATGACATTGATAACATATGTAAGTACATTTCTAATTCTGCATCTGTTAGACATCCAAAAATAAGGAAATGGTTATGATGGGATACAATAGAAAAAAATAAGATTGAAGATGCGCTTATTGCTAAGATATGCAAACATTATTATGTCCCACTGCACTTCACAAGACAAGATGTTCCACAAGAACTTTTAGATAAGATATCCTCTAGATTCACTTTTGCACTCCATGAGAAGAAGAGGATAAGAGAAAGAGTACTAGTCTCTCTTATGCCTCCTGATTCAACAAAAGAGGAAATCAATGAAGTCATGGAGAAATATACAAAGAAATTCTCACCAAAACTGAGAGCTTACAAATTTCTTCAAGGAAAGCTAATAGAGCTAGAAGAAGACACTCACAAAATATGGAGTGGAATACTAAAACCTTATGAGGAAAGAAGTCCTGAAAAGGAACCTATCAACACAATAGGCAACTCAATAGTTGAGTTAGAGAATGAATAATTACAGATCACAGGCCAAAAACAAACAGCTATTATAGATGAAGATTGGTCAAAATATGGACAACATGATCAAGTACTGGATAGCCCCATCCACATTAACTTAGAGGAACTTTCAATAAAGGGTAACTTAGATGTTGATATGAATGATGATTCATGGTTAGACAACATTGTCGACACCATAACAGGAAAAGACCCTGTAGCAGAGCTTCAAAAAGATGAAGACATCAACGCTACTAAGGGTAATACCGATGAATAGGACATAGCTATTGACACTGTAACTGTCAATACACCGACAAATATGAATATATGAATAGATTCTATTGATATACAGTCAAGCCAAGATAAGTCATCTAAGAAAGATGATGACATACCCAAGGATATGGGTACCGATGAAAACCAAGGTGCATCCAATACTCCTAAGGATACAGACACTAAAATGAAGGATGCAACCGATGAGCAGCAAGATGTATCAAAAGAACAACAACAAGAGGCAGATAAAACAATAGAGGATACATCAAAAAAAGTTGAAGGGCAAGATAAGAGTGAGGAAGATAAGAGAAATGAGAAATAAAACAAAAAGAAGATTCATCTGTTGAAACACCCAAGGTACGTGAGGAGATGTCTTCACCAAACCGGCCGGTGAACACTGAACAGGTAAAAAAGGATGCCTCATCCTCTCGACACTCACCCACTAAATCAACTTAGTCACAAGCCTTACAAATGGTGGTACATCAATCTGCCACCTAGCCAAAGAAGAAGAAAAAGAAAATAGTAAAGAAGGATATATTGGCTGTAACACTTGATGAGGTCATTGAAGTTCCAAATTGGGACATTACCACTTTGGATAGTGACAAACTTCAAGAGTTTGGAGTGCTCTGTCAGAGGAAAGCCATGCAGCAGAAGATGATCCAAGAACACAGAGAAAACATGGCACTTGACAAGGCTAAAGAGATACTCCACCAACTGGTTCCTGAAGTGAAAATTGACAAAAATACTTCAGTTAAGGACCAAATTGTTGTTCTCACTGATGCTATAATAGAGTAAGGTATAGAGGCATACCAAGAAATGGAAGAGAAAGTAGAAAAGAAATATCAATTCAAGCTAATTGATAAAATCAGCCAAGAAGTGGCACTAAACAAGGTAAAGCTCTCAGAACTCAGTGATGAATTAGAGCCAATGATTGCTGAGGCAATCACCTTAGTTCAGAAAATGTGCACACTAGAGAAATATGGAAAAGAAAATAATGAAAAACTTGCAGAAATTGACTCAAATGTCACAAAGAGTGCACAAAGCCTAACCTCTCATGCTAACAGCATAAAAGCACATCATGACACGATCATAGAGGCAAATAGGCTAAGGAAAGAAATATGGGATGCTGAGACTCAATTCAGAGGTGAGATCATTGAACTACAAGCACATATTCTACCAAATCTTACAATTCTACAGCAACATATTTCTGAAGCAAGAAATCTGATAGCAACCCCGAAGATGTCTGTAGTAGACAACATCTATGATATCCATGTAAAGATTTCACTAGAGCACATGGCTCTAGAAATGCTAAAGGAGAAATGGGAGAAAATGATGGAGGAAGTCAAGTCCTCACATTCCCACCTTTTTGGAAAGTTGTAGGTACCTTTGCCTTTAGAATCAAAAAAGGAGGAAAGGAAAGAAAATGTATACAGTTATGTACAATACATATATCAAAAAAAAGAGGAAAAGAAAAATAAAGGATATGTATATATATACTTACACTTACCGACATATACATAGGGGGAGTCATTCAAATGACTAAGGAATAAGTATACACAGTGGTACATACTAATACACTCAGTATGTTGCACATAACATGTTTTTGATACTAATGTCAAAGGGGGAAATTGATGACATTATTTTTTCCATTAGTATACTCACTAAAAAACATAAACAGAAAGCACTACCAGCAGACAGCAAGCATTACCGGCAAACCACAAGTAGTACCGGTGAAATGCAAGCATACTCGATAGAACAAATTTTTTGAGAAAAATGCTAAGTATAAAAGTGACAAGCATCATCGGCAACCACAAGCATCACTGGCAACCACAAGCATCACCAGAGACCACAAGTATTACCTGTGACACACTTTTCAGAACTAACCTGACAGGAACAGATTAGGCATACCCGATGACTAGTTCAAGAAAGGAACACCGACGACCAAGAAAACCGACCATCAGAACCGACAGACAGATCAAGAACCCGCAAATTGTGGATCTGAGTTTTACATGATGAATAAAGCAATGTAATTCTATTTATAGAGTTTTGTTTTGTTTTAAATCATAATTTGATGGTCATGCAAGCTTTATGTAAATGATTTAAAGCATCCTAACAAATCAAAAACATATCTAACTAAAGATCAAGGTCAAGTTGTATACCTTGGATCTAGAGTCAACTTGCGATGCATGAATCAAGAATTGAACCTAAAATAGTATAAATAGATGTTCATACTCTATTGTGTGTACATGAATTCTTTATGAATGATAGAAATAAAGAGAATCTAAGGAGCAGAAGGCAGAATTCATGCAAAGATCATAAATAGAGTACATCAATTTTCAAGAACACACAGAGGCTACCGACGGGTAGATAAAGGTATTATTCAATCATGGAAGGATGATTACTAATATGTATGAAGCTTTATAGGATCTGCTATTAGCAATTGAAGATTGAATTTATCATCAGATCAAAGACTTATGTAGTTTCATTCTAACAAGTGCATCACATCTAAAATCCTTTTGTAGAAGGTGGACTTAACCGTTCTTTCCAAATCTCTTAACAGAGTGCACACTTAACAGTGTTGCTAAAGCTTCAAATGAAGTAGATCTTAACAGGTCTCAACTGTAATACTCCTAACAGGGTAGGTCATTAGAAGTGACCAATTGTAAGCCTTAACCGACCCCTTCTTATCTGCAGATAGTAAAATTTTGTGGGTAACAATCCCCACCACAGTTTTTACTTTCTTAACAGGAGTTTTCTGTGATATCATATCTTGTGTCATGTGTTATCTATTTTCATGAATGTTTCTATTATTGTTACATATCAAAAGAATGTATGATATGATTATATATGCATAAAGAAAGATGAACAGTTAGATAAGATAAATTACAAACTGATGACTAAGGGTTAATGGGCTAACCAAGAAAAGTTTTAGAGGTACTGATTCACCCCTCCCCTCTCAGTACATCATCTCAATATATTTCCAACATAAAAGACAATGAATATGGAGTAAGGTGATTGAATTAGAGTTGAAAAAAGGTAACAATGTATTTGTATGTATAGACAGGTTTGGGAAAATAGCCAAGGACCATGTTGGTACTCTCAATTTTCTTGAGATTACCATGTTTAAAATCAGTTGAAGATGATGGAGTACCTTTGTGAAATTAATTGAAGATGTCCATTTTTGGCATTCAATATTCAGGTACCTTGTGAATTTCATGTTTCATCACTTAAAAGGTATGTTTTCCCCTTCACATGAATCTCATATGCTCATGTTTAGCCCCATACTTGCAGTTTTAGTGATTTTGTAAAGTGCATGTTCAAGTAGTTTGTCAATCTGCATTTTTTCCTAAGTGTAAAACAAGTTGAACATGCCTACTTTGAATAGAACTTGGTGGTAAACAAGGTAAAAAGGAAAATTTATTAAAGGAACAAAGATAAGTTTTCTACAAAGTCTATTAAATCTAGCATGAAACATATTAATACATATGTAATTTTCAACAATCAATGATAAGTTCAGTAATCTTGCACCAGGTGGAATAGGTTTGTTCTACATAATTTGATATCCATTGTCAAACACATGCACTCATATAAAAATGAAGGAAAAAGATCATAGTGTGGGGATATAAAGTAAAATTGGATACAAAAAAATTGACATTAAGAGGATCTTGACATTGAAAGAACATTAAGGCTAGTGAAAGGACACAAATCAACTAGTGCAATCGTTGAATATAACTCACCTCAAGTTTACAAGAATAGCTACTACTATGAATATCATGCACATACTCTTCATATTCATCAACATAATCACTATTTGTAGCATTGTCTTCTCCTTTTCATTTCTCTTTCATATGATTGCTTTTCATGTGGTTTAAACATGATGTAAAGTTAATATAAGCTAAATAAAGAATGTAAAAGACATAAAAAAATCCATAACAACTATTATATTACCTGAACTTCAATAGAACTATTATTGGATTACACATTCTTGTCCACTAGTTTATCATGATCAACATGAATATCAACAGCTCTGTTGGCATCGAGATATTTTATTATTATTTTGTGTTGCTTTCATAAAATTGTTCTACATGTAGTTGAAACATTAAGAAAAAAAACACTCAAATTGGAGCATTATAATTAGAGTTATTTTTTTGTTATGAAGTTTGATTTTTGATATATGGAGGAATTAAATGAACCATCATAATCATAGAAATAGTTTCTTAAGTTGTTTTAAATCATTGAGGAGAAGGAGAGTGTCAAATAGTCCCAGTCTCTAGACTATCACAGTCAAATTTGTTTGTTTTTCCATTTGTCTACTTGGTTTGTAATCATGTGAAGTTTTTAATACATGAATGTTGTCTCCATACCATCATGGTTGGTCTATTCTCCATTTTACCATCCAAAAACTATCTAAAAACAATGATTAACATCTTTGTAATTCTATAATGACACCAAGTGGAATGTTGTGGAAAAGTTCCATTATTTTGATTACACATACAAGGAGAAGTGGATGGATGAGGTCTTCGTCACAATGTGTATGTTTTTATTAATCAATGTAATACCATGTAAGAACTATGGAACAGTCATTGGGAATGAGATGTGTAATAGCAGTCCTTATGTTATAAGTGTTGGAAATATGTTGAGTCAAGGTGACTGAGAGGGGGTGGGGGTGAATCAGGAACCAATAAAACTTAATCCTTTTAATCCAAGATTAGATTATCTAATCTGATTGCATGCATGAAATGAAAAGCAATAAAACATCCACAATATTTGACACAATATTTGGTTACCTAGAAAAATTCCAAATTGAAAGTAAAATTGGGGTGGGGATGGTACCCACAAGATTTATTACTATAGTATAAATTTAGCTTGTTAAAGCTTACAATTGACCACTTCTGATGGTCTTCCCTGTTAGGAGCAATAAGGATTGTTAGGTCCACCTTGTGAAAGGATTTAATACAATACAATCAAGTAATGCAACTTTGTTAGGAGATTTATAAAGGACTGTTAGGTCCACCTTGTTAGAGGATTTTGCTGATGCACCTGTTAGGATGAACTAGTAGATGATCTTCAATGCAAATTTAAATTTATGAATAAGATCCAATGATATAAAATAATCACCTGACTGTGATGGATGAGTCTCTGTTGTTCCTTATACTTCTGTAGCCTCCTAAACAATCTATCTCTTCATATTCACATACATGCTCTTACACATATATTCACACACTTATTCTGGATAAAAAAAATACTTTATATTCATACCTTATCCAAACCAAATGCAACTGTAAGTCAGATTCCATAAGATAAATTAATACCTAACAATATAAGTTAAGCCGGCCCAAAACTGTCACTTGGGTCCAGTGATACACTGTGGCAATACACTAGCACTCAGGCATTATGTTATCACTTGAGAAACACTAATCTATGGCACTAGGGCTAATCTGTTTACTTAGGCTACTATGATCACTCGGGTAATATTGAATACCATTGTCTGCTCGGTCGACACTACCACTGCTCGGGTTACATTGTAACTGCTCGGGTTGCACTACTGGCTCGGTCAACACTATGATGACTAAGTGTTTTGGCACTAATTGACAATATGTATTTCCATAAGGTCATCAATCTCCCCCTTTGGAATTAGTGACCAAAAACACTTATCACATTCAAAAACTACTCAACCTTCTGAGTCAAAACTCCCCCTTACCAGATGCTTGGGTACTTGCTCGGGTTTTGACAATATCTCTGTGACTCGGTTACAACTGACTTTCTTTTTTTTTCAATTTTTTTTAAACACTTATATATATATATATATATATATATATATATATATCTGCTCTACTTTTCTTCTGTACATGTATTTCCTATATACATCTTTCCTATATCCTATATACATTTCCCCCTTATTTTTGACACAAATGCCAAAATATATCTATATGGTAATACCAAAATAGGATAGTAAATCACTATGTACCTTTAAAATCTCAGACAAAGCATTGTCCCAATTATCGTGCAACACCTTCAGGATGTGTATCTCTATCTATATCTCTACTGATAGCTCCATCTAAGCTCTACAACTGAAAAGTTGTTGTCATGAATAAGAGTCTTGGCATGAGCTATATGCTTATGCATTACATCCATGTGTGGAAGGAGCTGGCTCTGCATAGTTGTGAGAGATTCTCTTGTCCTTGCTTCTTTCCTTAGTAATTCAGCCCGCATGTCTATCAGATACTTAATTTTCACAAAATGTGTTGAACTAGAACTTGGGTTAAGTGCCAACTGATTTGCACTTCCCTTTAGATCTGTATCAACCTTTTTCAGGTTTATCTTGATTTCCATTGTGAAATTTGAAGTATCACTTAGCTTTACAAATAATGAAGCAACATTATTTACTTTATTTTCTAGAGAGCTAATGAGAGAATTTAGCTTTACTTGATCAATTGCAATCTTGCTTGCACCATTCTCTAGAACTTTGTTCTGAAACTTTCTTTTTGCCTTCTGCAGTAGTTTTTCTTGACCATTTAAATCTTTATTGAACTTGTGGACTATGTCTACAAGTTGTTCCACAATGGAATCACTCTCATTTACTTCTACTTCTAGTGCATGTAGGAGTATACCTTTTATATCTTTCAGCACTCTGTTTCTCTTCTTTTATGCTCAGAGCTTCTATTGTGTAGATCGTTTTTTCCATATCTCCCCTAGTGTGTCCATTTTCTCTACTTTTATATTGGATAGATCCCAATTTGGAATCAAAATGTCTTGCTCAAGATCAATATCATCAGTGATTATTTCTTTTCCTTTTCCACTATTTTTAGGATTGGGTGAAGGAACAATTTCCTTACCTTTTCAACTATTATCCACTTCCTTTCCTTCCTTAGTTTTCTCCTTAGTATTCAGTTGGAATAGGTCATTGAAATTTTTTGTGCCAACTATATGGTTTGAATCAAATGTTGCATCAATGCTTATTGAAGGAATATTCACAGTTACCTTCTGTGACTGGGTCAAGCTTGGCCCAATAGTAGGTGGAGCCTAGTGCTTGGTCCCTACTAGTCCAGATGTTGATTCAGTAGACTTGTCTTTTCTCGGAGATAGGATGATATGTATAGGTGATTTTGGTAGATATGTCATTACCTCTACTACTATCTACTCTGCATTGGATGATTCAATGGATTCTACCTCAGGTAAATCTACATCATTAGTCTTTTCCTTGTCTTCTATACTCGGTACTTCAGACTTGTCTTCTCCTTTGATTTCCAATCCTATCTTCCATATGTTTGTAGCTTCCTACACTACATCCTATATCTTCTTATTCAATACTTGAAAGGTCCTGAACCTTGGAGTGTGATTGCTTTCATACTTAGTCATGGCCTCTTTTACCTCTTTGTTTGTCATAGTAGGCAAGATTTGCCTCAATTTCTGTTCTCTGATATCTTTTTCTGTTTGGACTACATTGCTCCAGGGAACATATATTTCCTTGAATAGGTCTTCAGGCATGTGACTCTTCAATTCAGATGGATCATACTTCCATCTAGTCATCTTCTCTACAACTACTTCCTCAATTTGTTTTTTTTCATCCTTTGTCTGGAAGCATAATTCAGAGATTTTAGAGAACTCATACCACTACCTTCTCTTAAGGCTTCAATTTTCTCTCAAAAGTAGGTGGGGGATTCTTGAATGTGATTTCATCTTCTTCATCTTCCTTAGGTAATATGAGTTTCCTTCTTGATATTCTTAGTTTGCTGGTAGTGAGGAAAGGGGTAGGGGCCTTAGGTTTTTTCTTGAGAACTAGCCTCTTTTTCTTCTTAGGAGGCTCTGCTTCTACCTCTTCCTCTTCCTCTCCCTCTTCCTTTTCAGATATATCATCTTCTATATTAATATCATCTTCTTTGCTTATTGAGATAGAAGGAGAAGTATTTTCATATTTCTTTCCAGACTGTTCTAACCTTTTCTTTCCTCTTTTCAAAATTTTAGGAATCTCAATCTCTATTGAAATTCTACTTTTGGCTTCTTCATATGTACCAAAGTAAGATGCTTTGGGGTTAGAAGACTCATTCAAAAGAGCTTAAATGATGTTCTTGGTCTCATCTATGTTAACCTCATATGTAAGAGGTTTCACCCATGCAACCCTAGGTCTAACTGCCTAAATATATACTTTATCACAGTCAACTAGGAAACAAGCATCATCCTTATGGTC
Organism: Thuja plicata; assembly: GCA_018584345.1. Taxonomy (NCBI): domain Eukaryota; kingdom Viridiplantae; phylum Streptophyta; class Pinopsida; order Cupressales; family Cupressaceae; genus Thuja; species Thuja plicata. Next base: position 3,259,790 of record MU227424.1, read on the forward strand.
TTCAACCAATTATTTAGGAATTCTATACCTATTCTGCATATTTTGTCTGAATTCCTCAAAATATGCATCCATGATGCTCTCAAAATTGTCTCCTAATTCAACTATGAACTCATTTATTTGATATATTATGGGTCTGTCCTTCTTCCAAACAACTGTGCCTTTGGAAGGGAAAAACTTTTGAATGTAAAAGAATATGCAGACCAGAAGTGAGCCAAACTTACATGGATTGGTCTTTGATGCCCGAATGCTTTCCATTTTCTTGCTCAATTGGATGAGCTGCAACTTGGCAAGGTCGAATGAGAGGTTGTTCTTGACCACCTTTTATGCCAAGTCCACAACCTCACATGGTATGTTGTTAGGTATGCTAGAGCTGTAGATTTTGTGAGCAATAACATGAATCCCAAACTTTAATTCCATGTCAATTACTACATTTAGTCTCATACCTCTGTCATCCCACTCGACAAGATTCTTCTTAGCTAGGACATCCTGAGGTAGGGTTTTGGTGGCTTTAGTCTTGTCCAACATAGGATACCCTGTAACATGGTGTACCATTGTCTTGGTAATCTTCACTGGTTTCTCCAGCCATAGATCCATGTCACGAACATGACTCATAATGAACCTAATCCACTTAACCTAGAAATTTTGTGGCATACACATGATGTGAATCGAACCCTTAACTTCTAGATGTTTATGCTCTGGCTTTAGATTTCTGGCATCATAGAGTTTATCATAAGAATTCTTCATTTCCAATGTTCTAAGCTGTTGAATCATGCAATGATAGAAGGCTCGGATGTCATTGATAAAAAATACCCTTGGAGGAATTAGTGAATGATCCCCCATCAATTCTATCTCCTCTACAATCACTGGATGAAGCTTAAACTTAGGAGGTTCACAGATTGCATTCTTGACCAACATCTCAGATCCTTTCTTAACCTTGCTGCTGGATTTAGATGCCATTATGCTTGGAGGTTCGATAAAACTTTGCAACTTTAAACTTTTGAATACAAATTCACTTTGAATCACTTAAGGCACTGTATCACTCTGCAAACTGAAAGCTTTGTAAATAATAACACTTGCAATTCATATTTTATAAGAGAATTTTACAGTTGAGTTTTCATTAAATGCTCTGTACATGGTAGCTGGCATAGCTCAGAGTGAAGCTCGAAGAACACTAACTTCTGTATCCTCAAAACCATACAACCCGACTTTACCCAATTAAGCCTGTCCAACTCAGATGTTACTAAGATCTTGACTCAGTTAAAACTACAATGTATCCTAGTGCATCAATATGCTAATTTGGACTTACTATCATGTCTGGAACTGATGTAGGATGTCTTGTTTGCACAGTTCCAGTAGTCTCCTTGCATGTTTATTTAGAGATGGTAGATCCACCTAATTCACTATTTTGGGTGCCATTCGACCCTTCATTGTTTTGATTTGTACTTTCAGGAGATTTCCTTACCCACTGCTGACTCATCTGAGTTTTGATTTCAGAAACTTTTGCTTTGCCTTTCTCAAAACCAGTCTCCACTTTCTCTTTGTTCATGCAATTCTTTCTTAGATGACTGAGTTGTTTACATACATAACATCTCTTAGTAAGATTCCTTTTTTGAGGTGAGTCTTTACACAATTTGCACCAATATGCCCATATTCACCACAGTAACAACATCTTCTCCATGTGTTTTAACCGCAACCAAAAATTGCTTTAGCTAGTTGTTTAGCAGGGTTGCATTTCTTAGTTATGCACTCATAGGATTTGTGACCTTGTTTGTTACAATTGAAACATTTACCTTCAAACTTAGGTTTCTCGGTGCATTCACTTTCCCTGTGTCCATGTTTGTTGCATCTGTAGCATTTACCATTAAACTTTGATTTTCCATTGCTCCAACACTTGCTTGTTGTGTGCCCTAACTTGCCACAATGATTACAAGTAGGTTTGCTATTCTTTTGAGTTCCTTTCTGTGAGGATTCACCTTGTTTAATATAACCTAATCCAGTCTGTCCATGATGTATAAGTTGAGTTTTCTCTGTCAACTGATCCATGCTTCCTTGTGAATTCATCATACTCTAATTGGTCTATTTTTAGTATTGAGATCATTTTGTAGTCTTTCATTTTCTGTCCTCAGATTGATAACTTCTTGATTTACATTATTGAGTTGATTTATCATATCTTCTTACCAAAGTGACAAATGATGGATTTCATTTTATTTTTCTTCTAATCTCGTACTCATCAATGTTTTATCTTCTTGTGCCATTTATCTGTCATTTTCTTCTTGACTCTTTTGTTCTATGACTTCACATATTCTGACTGAATGAATTTCTTTTTCTCTTTTCAAAATTTTGACTTCTTCATGTAAATTGAGTTTCTTTGCAAGTAGGTCTTCAATTACTGCATTTGCTTCTTCACAACTTATTTCTTTGCATAATTCATCAGTTCTTTCTTTTATGTAACTTTTATCATTCATCTATGCTGCTAAATCTTTTCTTCTTTTCAGGGAAAGAGAGAGCTGCTCCTTGAGTTTTTTGATCTGATCCATGGCCACTTGTAGATCTATCTTTTCATTTTCAATGGCTTTCTCCAGTCTATATATTTCCATTGCCTCTAATCTTTGCTCAAGGTGTTAAACTTCTGTAAAGAGAACCTTTGCTCTGATACCAATTGTTGGAAAAATGTTGAGTCAAGGTGACTGAGAGGCGGGGGTGAATCAGGAACCAATAAAACTTAATCATTTTAATCCAATATTAAATTATCTAATCTGATTGCATGCATCAAATGAAAAGAAATAAAACATCCACAATATTTGACACAATATTTGGTTACCCAGAAACCTTCCAAATAGAAAGTAAAACTGGGGTGGGGATGGTACCCACAAGATTTATTACTGCACTATAAATTTAGCCTGTTAAAGCTTACAATTGATCACTTATAATGGCCTACCCTATTAGGAGCAATAAGGACTGTTAGGTCCACCTTGTGAAAGGATTTAATACAATACAATCAAGTAATGCAACTCTTTTAGGAGATTTATAAAGGACTGTTAGGTCCACATTGTTAGAGGATTTTGCTGATGCACCTATTAGGATGAATTAGCAGATGATCTTCAACGCAACTTTGAATTGCTGGATAATATCCAATGATATAAACTAATCACCTGACTATGATGGATGAGTCTTTGTTGTTGCTTATACTATTGTAGCCTCTTAAACAATCCGTCTCTTCATATTCACATACACGCTCTTACACATATATTCACATACTTATTATGGATAAACAAAATAATTTATATTTATACCTTATCCAACCCAAATGCAACTATAAGTTGGATTTCGTAAGATAAATTAATATCTAACAATATAAGCTAAGTCGACCCAAAACTGTCACTCGGGTCTAGTGATCCACTGTGGAAATATACTGGCATTTTGGCATTATGGTGTCACTCAGGAAACATACTGATCTCTGGCACTCAAGCTACTCTATTTACTCATGCTACTATGATTACTCAGGTAATATTGATTACCACTATTTGCTCGGTCGACACTGCCACTGCTCAAGTTACATTGCAACTGCTCGGGTTGCATTGCTGGCTCAGTCAACACTGTGATGACTAAGTGTTTTGGCACTAATTGACAATATGTCTTGCCATAAGTTCATCAATAAGGTGTAAAAAATCATTTTGAGTTGTTTTATGATTGGGTGTAGCAAAATGAATTTGACACTGTTGTTTTCAAATCTTTGCATTTTTTATGAGCCTTGTGTGATGAAGTTCAAAGATAAAGGGTGTGTTGGTAGGGTTTTTGTAGTATAGGTTTTGCCCTGTGATCTAGTGATCTTCCTTGTCCTAGGTTTCCTTGTTCCTATTATGATAGGGTTTTGGTCATTTTTTTGTAAAATCCTTAGAAACCCTTGTTCTCCTTAGGGGAGAGGGACTAGTAGTCGTGAGGGATAACTTCGTCAACATGTAGCCATTGCATGAAATATCATAAAACCTTAATTTTTTTTAGAAATATAAAAAAGACACTTAACTACCTACAACTAAGGTTTGAAGTTGTGGCTCATCATGGAACTTGTTAAAATAACACGCCTAGTGAAACACGTCCAAACAATGAATTTTCAAAGATTCAACCGAAACTTAATCTAAAAATACCTAGTAGTTGAATTTTAAAATATCATTTGTTATCGATAGAATATTGTATTTCTATATAAAATATAACATATACGCAACTTTAATAGACCAAGTACCTATTAGTAATCATAAATGTTTATTATATCTACCTTTGATATCCAACACAAAAGGACCAATACTTGAACACAAAAAATTATTTGTTATAAAAATAACATATTATTATATAAAATACAACTTATATTCAACACAAAGGGAGAAATAATTGAACACTAACACTTTTTGATAATCTAACACATTTCATGTTAAAATACAATGCATTTATTGTGTTCATCTTTTATATTTGTGATAAGACAAATTGTTAATATGAAATATTCTAAATATACATTGCTACCCCAATAGTTGTACACATAAGAATAAATATTTGTGCACTAAGATAACAATACTTGTTTAAGTGAGCATCTTATTTTATTAAGTGATCATATTACTTTTTAACTGGCACACATATAATAGATAGCTATAATATTTTATTTGAGAAAGAAAGTTATTTATTAAAATTATTTATGTGTTTATAATATAACATTTATAGGTTCTCATGTGTCAAGTATTGGTCCATTTTTATCAACATTTGATTTTTTTTTTAAATATACATGTGGATTATTTAATTACATTATATAGTTAAAATGTGTGGTAAGACTGAATAATATATTCACAAGTAGGTTATCAACTATTGGACCCTAATGAACTATTGGCCCCTCTCCCCTAGTCAGTTTCTTTTTCTCCATTACCTTTTGTGACTTATGTCATGGGTTGTCTAATCGTCGAGAGGGATTTTTCTTTGAAATCCTAGTGGTTTATCACTTTAAGTTAGGACCCTTTTTATTTTCTAACCATGTCGCTCATCTTTCCTAAGTTGGCCGATTCATTCTATGACTTAAGCGAGATCATTTTACCTTTTCAATTTGGGAGCTATGTGTCAAGTTCTCATGATCTCGTGATGATGTCACCTTATGTCTTAGTTTGATCACAAGATGGTGATGTCTCACCATTTGGCCTTTTCCTATTGGTCAGTGTCATTGTTTAAAACCTTATATTATAATCTTGTGTCCAACTTGGTTAAGGTTCAGATTACTATAACCCTGATATTTTTGCACATGGTGAAAATGAGTAGAGATTTTTTAATATGTCAACAAATTTACTCGACAATTGCTTCATCTCAGCGTTTCCCAATGATTAAATCTTTGAATAAATCGATGGCTCTCGTGATCCCGTGATCCAAAATGACCGATCTTTATTATTCACATGATTATGAGATGTTGTCACGCATCCTGGACAACAAAAAATTATGAAGTGGGGCTGAGGAGGTTTACAGGTGGAGAATGATAATTGGTTGTGCATTCTTTACTTTGCCACTGTTAATTTTTATTAAGGATAAAAGTTGTGCAACTAAAGTGTTGATCTTTTAACACATGCTCATAATCAATGATGATGTTTTAACTGAGAAATAAAATTGATCAAAGTTTAATTGGCCTTTTTTTTTCTAGTGGCGATTAACTTCCTATGATGATTAATGGCTCTTGTAATCCCACAATACAAGATTCTTGATCTTTATTCTTCACAGGATTACGAGATGTTGCCACACGTCTTAACCAATGGGAAATTATGAAGTGGGACCGAGGAGGTTTATAGGTGGCGATTGATGATTGGTTGTGTGTTCTTTAATTTTCTGTTGTTAATTTGTATTAAGGATAAAATCCGTGCAACTAAAGCGCTGATCTTTTAGCACATGCTCATAAATCAACGGTGATGTTTTAACTGAGAAATAAAGATGATCAAAGTTTAATTAGCCTTTATTTTTTAGTGGTGATTAACTTCCTATGATGATTGAAAACTCTCATGATCCCACAATCCAAGATGCTTGATCTTTATTCTTCATGGGATCACAAGAAGTGGACATGTGTCTCTGGTCGGCAAAAACAATGGCAAGTTGGGCCCAAATTATTGTTTTGGAATGTGTTGTGATGTGGAATTTTCTTGTTGGTTGGTTGTTGGGCCCATTTGGTGAATAGGTAGCTAATTAATATTGGGTTTCTCTCAATCGTCTGATGGTGCTGATTCGATAAGGATCTATGACTGATATTCAAACTATAAAAATTTAATATTTTCTGTTCATTTTCTCGCTCGCTCGTATGAATTTATGTCAGAAAAACTAGCTAAAATTGGTAATAAAAGATGTGAATTATTTGTTTCATGATTCATTTTGCATTTTCTAAAGTTATCAAAGTGCTTTGAGGCTGCTGAGGTGATCGAAGGAGATTTTAGTGTGTAAAAGTCAGTGCAGAATCAAGCAAAAAAGTTGTAAGTGGGATTTTCTCCATAACTTGTTCTTGTGATTCCTAAATGTTTTCTTTCATGTTTTCTATTGGGGAAATGTGTTCCTATGGTTTAAAAAGTGTTTTAGTTGGGTGAATTCAATAAAATGGGATAGGGTGTGTTTTTGAATCAAAGTTCTTAGGTCGGGAGCACTAGTTTGTAAAATTTGAATTATTTCTTAAAAGCCCTAGAATTCACCATGCCTCTATCAAGGGCACATTCAAGCCAAAGAGATTACATGAAGAGGCACCCTTTTGATGATTTTATGGATCAGTTGAAGCCCTCAACCAATGATAAGTATGACGGGCCAAAATTGATTAAGGGTTGGAAGATTGATGAGGGATTGCATGAAAAATATGGTTCTATTTCAAATGCCTCTATACCATCCAAGGGTTTATATTTATTCAAACAACGACACGGGAAATATTGAAAACCCAGAGTCAAATACATGAAAGTATGAATTGGGGAAATTGGTGGTGCTAAATGTTTTCCTAGATGTAGATTTAATGTTTTCCATTGTGGATAGATATGATCTGGTCGCCAGGGCTGTGAGAGATAACAATGGAGAAAAAATGTTAAGAATTATTGGAGATGAAATTAAAGAGGTATTTCATACCTATGAGCCTACAAATTTCTTAGAGGGGATTGAGCTTGAGAATTTTGTAGCTAGATATACCAAGACTAGAGAGATGATCAGGGATAGGTTATTGCCTGGATATTTGGCTAAGGCTATATCAACAAAGTATTATGTTACTAAGGAACATTTTCCACTGGAGGCCTTTTCCAAGAATGCAAAGGATACTTATATTTCTCTATGTCAATTACTGGGTAGACCAACAATGTCTCATATGCCAATTGAATACATGTATATGGTTATTCAGATTCAACACCCTAACTTCACCATAATTTATGACTTTTCACCATTTGTTGCAGACAAAATTCATGAGGGGCTGGTGGATTTGTAGAAAGGAGGTACCAAGCATTTATACTGGTATTCCTTCCTAATTCATATGTTTCTTTCTAAGAATGTAGATTACTTCACCAAGTTTATGCCCTTGGAGAGAAAATTGGATAGTGAACCAATGCCAGTCCAAACTTGGTCTACTATTCTATCAAGGGATTGGAAAAGGTTAAGTTACACGTTGTTTGATAATAATTTTTCTTCCAAACTCATGGCTAGGTTAGTGATGAATCCACCAAGGATTCCTAAATAGTTGTTGGATTTTCTAAGGCCTAAGGATAGAGTTCCAGAGTTGGGGGTTGATCATAATTGGGGAGATGTAATCCCATATAAAGTTAGAATTGTGATTAGAGTACATGGTTATGAGGGGTGTCCTTTTATTTTTTCCTTTCCATGTAACACTAAGATTGGGTTTTGTTGAGGTTATCAGTCAAATTGGATGGATACATGAGAAGGATATGCCGAATGGATCTCCAACATTGTACCAGTTACCAAACATGATAAAACCATAAGAGTTTGCATGGATTTCAGAGTTTTAAACCTTGCTTGTCCAAAAGATGACTTTCCACTGCCTAGCATTGATACTATTGTGGATCTCACTGCGGGTCATTCTATGTTTTCACTTATGGATGGATTTAGTGGGTATAATAAAATTCATATTGCACCTAAGGATCAAGAGAAGACAACCTTTACATTCCCATGGGGTACTTTTTGTTGAAATGTAATGCCCTTCGGTCTCAAAAATGCTGGAGCCACTTATCAAAGAGCAATGAATACCATTTTCCATGACATGATGCACACCTTTATGGAAGATTATGTGAATGACATTCTAGCTAAGTCACATAAAAGAAAAGATCATTTATCCATACTTGACAAGATTTTTACAAGGCTAGAACAATTCAAAGTGAGACTCAACCCAAAGAAATGTGCTTTTGGGGTACAGTCTAGAAAACTCCTAGGATACATTGTTTCTGCAAAAGGCATTGAAGTAGATCCTTTAAAGGTACAAGCAATAATGGACATGGACATTCCAAAGAATATTATTCAAATAAGGTCACTTCAAGGAAGGCTTCAATCCATAAGGAGGTTCATTTCTCAATTGGCGGAAAAATGTCATTCTTTCACCAGATTGCTAGATAAAGACACCATCTTCACATGGGATGAGGAGTGTGATAAAGCCTTTACATTGTTGAAAACATATTTGATGAATCCACCTATCTTGATGCCACCTATTCCAGGAAAACCTTTATTACTCTATATTTTAGCAATGGAAAAATATTTAGGAGTCTTATTGGCACAAGAAGATGATGAAGGAAAAGAAAGAGTTATCTACTACTTGAGTAGAACATTGATCAAATATGAATTAAACTATAGCTTCATGGAAAGGGCTTGCCTAGCAGTGGTA
>MU227424.1:3268985-3282232 GCA_018584345.1 Thuja plicata
GTAGTGGAGGAGGCATTCTTTTGATTACACCACAAGGTTACACAATCCCAAAATCTTACAAGTTATTGTTCCCTTGCACCAATAACATAGCAGAGTATGAAGCTTTGGTCATAGGTATCAAGATGGCATTAGAATGGAATGTCATAGAATTACAAGTCTATGAGGACTCTTAATTAGTCATCAATCAAGTTAATGATGAATATAATACCAAGGATGAAAAATTGATGCCTTACAAAAGATTGGCGAATGATTGGAAAAATTAATTTTCTTTGATTACTTTTCAACAAATTCCAAGAGACAAGAATAGAGTAGTAGATGCAATGGCTACTTTGGCATCTTTGCTTCAAATGCCCGATCAAAATGAAAAGTATGAGTTCTTAGTGGAAGAATTGGTTAAACTAGCATTTGACCTACCTGATACCCAAATTATTTCCCTTCTAAGAAGACATGAATCACCATGGTATGGACCCATTTATGCCTACCTAAAAGATCAAACCTTACCCATAGACCAAACCCATGCTCAAAAGAAAAATTTCATAAGATAAGTGGCTCGTTATATCATCCTTTCTGACACATTGTATCATAAAGGTCTTGATGGAATGCTCCTTAGATGTCTAGAGGAAGATGAATCAAAATTAGCTTTAAAAGACATCCACAAGGGGATTTGTGGGTCACATTTGAGTGGTTTAAACCTAGCTAAGAAAATCCTACGCATGGGGTACATTTGGAAAACCTTAGAAAGAGATGCTTGTCAGTTTGTCAAAGTTTGTGCAAAATGTCAATACCATGGAGACATGATCCATGCACCGACATAAGAGTTACGCCCATTTTTCACACCATGGGCATTCTATCAATGGGGCTTTGATTTGATTGGCATGATTTATCCACCTTCTTAAAATGGACACAAGTATATTCTCACGGCAACAGAGTACTTCACTAAATGGGTTGAGGCTTTCCCTTTAACAACTGCAACAGGGAAGCAAATTTCCATTTTTATCCTAAATCAATGCATTTGCAGATATGAAATTCCTCATGCCACCATCACTGATAATGGAAAATAGTTTAAGAACAAAGATTTTGATGAACTTTGTGACACATTCCATATTACACATCACTCTTCATCCATTTACTATCCCTAAGGTAATGGACAAGCAGAGGCTACCAACAAGAACATCCTTAAAATCCTTAAGAGATCCATTGGAAAGTCAGGAAAAGATTGACATCTTCAAATCAATCCAACATTATGGTCCTATAGGACTAGTATTCACACCCTGACAGGAGCTACACCTTTTTCATTGGTTTATGGGGCCGAAGCTGTTCTACCTTTAGAATTTGAAATACCATCCCTAAGAGTATCATTGCATGGATTAATCACGTATGCAGATTATAGAGTTGCCCAACTTCAACAATTGGATATGTTGGAGGAACATCAAACTCAATCTTATGATCATTTGAAAGTGTATCAGAATCGAATTTCAAGGAACTATAACAAGCATATTAAACCAAGAACCTTTCAAGTGGGAGATCTAGTATTGAGAGAAAATCCCAAAAATCAGGTTGATAGAGAAAAGAAAGGAAAGTGGGAAGAAAATTGGGTTGGTCCTTTTGCCATTGTTTCTTCTTTTGGAATGGGGACCTACAAATTGACCGATTGTGATGGTGATGAATTGCAAGAACCTATCAATAGCATTCATCTTAAGAGGTTTCACACATGATTCAGAAGAAAGAGTATCAGAGGAAAGAGTATAAGTTGAGAGTATCAGATGATTCAACATCACCTTTGTACATGGAAAAAGTCAAAAGTACAAAAAAATGAGAAAAGATCAAAATACAAAAAAATGAGAAAGTTTAAAAACCAAAAACATTGGAAAAGCAAAAAATCAGAAAAAGGAGAAAATTGAGCATGAAGAAATCAAAAAATTTTGGAAAATCAAAAAAATGTTGTCTTGGTGAAAATCTAGCAAATAGGCACCTTGATGACACAAAAAAAATTGAAAAAAGAGAAAAAGTGCCTTGGTGAAAACCTAGCAATAGGCACCTTGGTAGAAAAAAAAGAAAAAAAGAGCAATAATCCCAAAAGGTAAAAATCTGGAAATAGGTGCCTTTTGTCCCTTAAGTCTCTCCTAGTCACATTTGTGCATATTGCATTTCATCATCTCATTTGTCCATATCCTCATTGTATCCGTCATTTGTGCATAGTCCTAATAAAGTCTCAGAGATGCATTTTGTCGCATTCTAGGTTTAGTTGCCCTAAGTTTCACATTGATCACATTTATCACTTGGGGGCACACATCATGGATTTTTGGTACCAAAGGGATTCAATAGTGCAATATCTTGGTCACACATTAGAAGCAGATTTTCAGATTTAGAGGAGAAATATTTTGGAACCTTTGATGGATATCATTGTTCGACCTTAAACAGTTTGATCGCATAAAATGATCCTTGAGTTTCATTGACTTATTTTATCAGTATTAAAACTTGACAAACCCTAAATGATCAGACTATTTGGAATTCTTATTTGAAAATCTTGATACATTCCACAAACACTTGGAAATTTTTGATGAGTTTTTCATTGACCTTTTTTGAGTCATGTTCTTTTTAGCTAATTGATGATGTTTTGACTAGATTGGCGATGATGGAGACATGATGTTTTCGTAAGCTTATGTGTGATTGTCTTGAGGAAATTTTTTTAACTTGTGTGAATTAGTCTAACGAAATGGTCATCAAAGAACCATCGAGGACATTCATATAGGAAGGAGGGTTAACCTTTGTTTGTTCACGCAAAAGGATACCTTGGCTATTTATATTTTCAATATCTTAATACCAACATCCACTTGCAACATTGAATCTGATCAAATCGGTATTCATACTCCCATAGTTGGTCATTCAACTAGTGAGGGTTGTACTTGGTTTCGCAAAAGGGGTTACCAAATAAAATGAAATTCATATTCATATTCTTATGGTCGTAGTGGCACCAGTAAGGATTGTATCGAATCCTAGTTCCACAATGCTCAATGATGAAAATATATCTCTGTTTGCATTTCTTTTGAAAACCTCAAGGACAATTAGTTGCATTGCATCTTCATGTTAGATTAATTGCATGTCAAGTTAGATTAAAATGGCTTATATTTCTAGCATTTTTCCAAGTTCAAGGGGGGGAAATTAATGTTGACAACACTTCATCAATTTAATGGTTTCAAATCATCAATATGAGATTGTTCTTTTTTTGCATTCATAAGCATTAATCATTATTCATTATATATGAAAAGAAACATTAATCATTAGTCATTTATCCAAATCATTTAGAATTGCATCATAAATTAAATTGCATACATCAAAAACCCCAAAAAAAAAAGAGATAGTTGCATTCATTTATCATTGCACTAAGTATTACAGCCATATCATTACATTGCATAATCCATACATCATGATTAAATTAGAAAATCATATAGAATTAAGTTGCATTAACATCATTTGCATCCATTTATCTATGTCCTACTCTGAGACATTGCATCCACAGCATAATAGAAATAAATGCACCATAGAAGCATGTAGACATGCATAAAAGAAATCTCATAACAACATCATCAAAAGGGGAATCAAAGATTGTCATAGATAAACATCCATAATCAATGTCTATAACATAAATCTTTACATAAAAGGTACACCAACAAATGATCCATATATCACTAGTCCTGATCAATAATCAAATGATACATCAATACAATATACAGATATCATAGATCTCTCGCTATCTCATAACCCAACAGGGGCACCTAATCCATCTCTCACAATGCCAGTACCTGAACCCCCTGCACCATCAGGATCTCTATCACCTGATCTATCCTATGTAGAAGGTGGTGCCTAACTAGTACTAGCAGTGGTAGGTAACTGTGCTAAAGTAGCCAAAAACTATTGCAACATAGTCGTAACCTGGTCTAATCAACTTGTCGCTGCAGTCATCCCTGCCTTTAATCCTCAAACATCCTAAACTAAGCTGTCCACAATAGGAGGAACTAGAGGTGTCTATGATGCTGGAGGGGTCTGAGGTGCCTATGGCACTAATGGAACCTATGGTATCATCGGTGTTGTGCTAATCTGTGGATCAATCTGAGGAACCTTTCCCTGTAATGGAACCTGTCTAGCCACCTAGACACGTCTCTGTCTCTGCCTAGTCCACTCTGCACCAACTCTATCAAGATCTTGTCTCTGCGGAGGTACTTGTGCCTGCACTAATCTCTATCTAGGCTGCCTAAATCCACCACCTTAGCCCCTAACATGACCACCCCGCATCTGAGGTCCTACAACTCTATGTGCTCTAGGAGCCATAGGTGCCCTCTAAACTCTCTGTCTTCAAGGTCTCCTATCATCATCACCATCATCGTCATTAGAAAGCTCATCAACATCAGGAATTGGCTCTATTAGATCTATAAATCTAACAAAGCGATATCGAAAGAATCACTCTCGATACTCGACTGACATCCTTGCATCAGCTACATGCATCATCATATCCCACATAACATATCCAAGCTAATCAATCTGTAAATAGGCAAATTGATAGTCAACCTATGCTCCCCACATAGATCTCTCTGCTTGGACTCTTGCATAAAGTGCCATACCCTGGGGCATGTCCTATAGCCGACCATACTAATGGAGCACTCTCCCGAAGAAAAATCTCTTGATACATAGTGGTGATCACCCAATCATCCACCGAGGTGAAAAAATATATGGAAACTCATCATCATCCTCTTGCCAACTCTCACAGAGCAGATATGGTCTCCAGATGACCTGATCAATGTCATAAATAGTGCGACGCCAAAACTCAACCTTGCCCAGACGATGTTGGACAACCATGCCATCATACAAAAATGCATACGGATACCCTCGGACCCACACTCATGCTGAGACTAGTCTGGTGATAGGGATATGCTCCCAAGTCCATAACTGTAACAAAACTGCACCTGCTAAGAGAGATGAGTTGCGTCTGTATATGACCTCATGTAAATCATGATATAGCTAAGCTAATATGCAAGAACCCCAGTCAAATATCTGAGGATGTGAAATCAAATCCTCTTGTATACGGCCCCATCCAATCGCAAAGCCATGATCTCTCCTATCTGAAAGTAGTAATCCTCTGATCACTGCTCATAACAATGCTGGAAAAGTAGGAAATGAAGCAAACTGTGCCCAAGTAATGCAATCATCAACAATGGTGTTGTCTCCAAACACCCGTCTACATACCCTGCTATCATAAACTGAGTCATAATATACCTGCTCTCCATGAGTCAAGATCCTTAGTAATCTGTATACATCCTCGGGCGTGATAGTCATCTCGCCGAGGGGTAGATGGAACGTATTATTGTCAGAGTGCCATCGCTCTACTATAGCTATCAAAAGACCTTGGTTCAACTGAAACCAAGGGAGATTGAGAAGAAAACTGAGACCACATGTCTCGATAGTCCGTTGCTCAGGAGGTGTGAGCTCATCAACCAAATAAAAAATCCAATACACAACACCCCGTACCCGCAACTTACGGTAATGTTCCTACATTTTGAAACAAAGTGAATCATATTAGTCTTTCTATTGGTGGATCATTCTAAGTCAATCAAACACATTAAATCTATCCTTGCTCTATTTTGAACACATCAACCTATTGTTCCTAACCTCTAGATCTTGAGAAGGGATCAATTTGGCATCATTTTAATCAATCTGATTGGCATATCAAACATTCATCAATATAATTTTTCTAATATCCTAAACACTAAGTGACATTATGGATGTACATTTTTATAGCTTGGAATTCAATTGAGTTATTTGGATGATCGATCAAAGGCAATTCCTCTATTTTATCTCATTTTTTCAATCTTTATGGTAGGCAGCACTTTAATAAATGTACACAAAATTTTAAGCCCTATGGTGTTAAATATCTTACACGCGGCACTTTACTCATCAGAGGTGATGCTTTGCTTAATAGGTGGCCTTTTAAAGTCCTACGCAGATTTTTAATTTTCCTAGGCGGCCTTAAAATTATAGGGTTTCCTAGGCGGCGTTTAACTTTTAGGTTGCATATTTTTCCCTAATTCCTAGGCGGCTGTGAATTGCTCCAACGCGGCTCTTAAATACACAGAGGCAGATTTTCCCTACTCTAGGCGGCTTTTTAACTATCTTACGCGGCATTTCACAAATTTCTATCTAGAAAACATTAAAAACATGCAATAAATGCTATTTAATGAGAAATAAATGCACTAGTAAGGTTCAAACCACTCTCTAGAGGCCCGTAGTCAGGAGGTCTCTGATATCAGTGCACTTGCTCAAACCAATGCTCTTGAATAGGGAACACCATCACTGTCAATCATCACAGGATCAGAGCAAAATCTCAACAGTGAAATGTGAAAATGAATAGTAAATTTGGGTTTTTCAACCTATTTAAGCTATTTTACCCTAATTTTGTGAGATTTTTGACCCAGTCAGACCAAATCTACATATTCTGCACACTGGGGCATTTGTTCAACATCTTTTCAGCATCATTTATTCAACTACTATTTAGTCATGATGGAGAATCGGAAGGTTTATCCAAGAGGGAGAACTATTTGATGATCAGAAACAAAACTATCAACTCAAAGGGAATAATGATAGAGGTTGACAATATTGAGAATTGTCATCATCAATTTCTATAGTAATACTATAGTGTTTCCATAAATGCCAAAGAGGGAGATTGTTAATCAACTAATGGAGTTGATGAAGATAGAGTGATAATAGGTATACATGTTTGTAGAAATGGTTAGATCAGTTGTTATTTTATAATTGATGTCAAGAAATTGATTACTGATTTATATTGAGTTACCATATCATAACAAGGAGAATTTAAATGGGTGACAAATAAAGATTAGACAATGATGAAGTAATGTTGATATAGTTGTTTTCTACTATATATTTGATGTTATCAAGTCGGTACATTTGATTTATTAAGTTCGAGATTGAAAAGAGTTAAGTTATGACTGAAAAATAGTTACTTTACCAAGCTAGATAGAGTAAGATGGTATAGAGTTTTGTTAGTTGGTTTCAGTTACCGAGCACCAAGAATGAGTTAGGCACTGAGAAGTGAACGAAGTTAGTTACCAAGTTGCAAATCAAGTTACCAATATAGTATATTGATTGAAAATGATGATAAGATGAAATTTAATACGAAGCTATGATGATTTGGATGTTGATAAGAATTGAAGGGAGTTTGTTAGAAGATCTACGAGAAAGAAAATTCAATGAGAATATCTAAGGCAAAGATTAAGCAGTTAAACCTGATTATTAGAGTTCCAATAAAAAGTTCAAGTTACAAGGTAAAAGTTAAACGGTTTACAGAGGTAAGATTTGTGAAGATGATAATCGAATGGCTAAGCACAAATAATAGAAAAACTAAGAAAGGAGATTAAGAGGCAAATTTTTTTCTATATAAAGGATGAAAACTAAATAGAGAAGATAAGCTGGCAAGTTGAATTGAGAAGCAGAAGAAGCTAAAGAACAAAAGTTACCGAGTAGAGAAAAGAAGCAGAAAAAGTAAAATCTATAGTCTAGAGCAGAGACAAATGAAGTATGTGATGCCAATATTCATGTGAGAATAAAGGATCTGACCCAAGACAAGGTAGTTTCTATATTTGCAGATCAAAGTTTTACTGTTACTTATTAGCATTTGCAACAGAGAAAAATCTCTTAACCAAGTGGATTTAACAGTCCTATTTGTAAATCCTAGAAGTAGGTGATATTCCAAAAGAGTGTTTAAAGACCTCTAACAAGGCCACTCCTAACAAGGTGAAGATCTTAAAATATCTGATGTTAATCCCTTAATAGGGTCACATCTAGAAAATGTGTTTGTAATCTTTAACAGGATAAGTTCTTAACTGAGCACACTTTAGAAGGGTACATTTTTATTGCGGGTCACAATTCCCACATAGGTTTTTCCCTTATTGGGTTTCCTCATTAAACATGGTGTTAACTGATTTTTAATGATTGATTTTCATATTATGAGATGTATGTTTGTATAAGTTATTAATTTATTTGGTGTTTTGGTCATTACTATATTTAGTTCTATTGAGTAAATCAGTGAGCTAAGTTAAGTATTGAAGTTACTCTTATAAATCCTGCCTTGAGTAAATTTTCCAATTCTGTGTTGACTAAAAGGGCTACATGTGGATGCATTTTTCTCAACTTCTGCTTGACAGCCTTAACCCCAGGTTTCACATTTAAATGATGCATTATAAAACTTGAATCTAATCTGGGCATGTCAGCATATGACCATGCAAAGTTGATTTGTTTTCCTTGAAAGAATTCAATGAATTCTTTTCTCTCCAAGGGACTCAAAGATGCTGCCAAGTGAATGAATTTAGGATCTCCTTTAGTTCCAATGTTAACCTTTTATGTGGGTTCAATGAGTATATATGATCTTTCATCTTCATGAGCTTGTAAGGTGTCCAACCTATCTCCCTTAGGTGCCACAATTGGGTTTTCACCTTCGAAAACATCCTTTATTTTTACTTTTTTTTTGGGTCTAGCACTGCCACATGGTGGTTTTCACCACTAGACCTTCTCATTTTTTTGTATATTTTCTTTTCATTTTTTGTATTAAGAGGTTGAACACCTGCCCCTATCATCATGTCCAGAGTGAATTCATCTATGGAAGAATTGGGTTCAACCGCATTGAGTTATAAGGCCATTGTATTGTCATTTGGGAAGTAGAGTAAGTCATTTGGCTTGAAAATATCCCAATCAATAAGTTTGGGGTGCATTAAGGACAAAGGTTAATTGGATGGGCTTTCATTTGAAGGATTTAAGGACATGACTTCATTTTATGGTTCATACATTGTATCGTCAAGGTCTATGACATGTGCCTCTTCAAGATGGTCCATGGAAGAAGGATCAAAATCCTCTTCATTAGAGTCCTCTAAGATTTCTACAGGAAAGAAAGCATGTGGATTAAACACTAGGTTAGAATCTCCCACCCATGAAGGTACCCAAGGTTCACCTACCCATTGAGTGTAAGGAGGTGCTTTTTCTACATTAAAGTGTTGAGGTTCACTTGATGTTTGAGTTGAATTCAAACTTTGAGTCACATGTTCTTGATTCTCAACTTTAGGAGGAGTTGCATAAGTGTGAATGGTATCAACCTCTATGTCATGACAAGATTCTTTGGACAAGGAATCCAACTCATTATCCTTATAATTATCTTCACTTTCAAAACCTACCATATGGATATGTACACGAAAATCATGCATGTGACTTGAACTTTCTCCTTTATGTTGAAAACCTATGCCGAATTTCTCTTCTTTTGCTCTCCAAACTGGTTCATTAGGTTCTAAAAACCCTCTATGTCAAAATCCTAAGGGTCCTCTTCCCTTATACCCCATTTTCTTCATGATATCAAATCCTTTTCCATATTGATTAGTTTGGATGTTGATATGTTGCACCCTTTCATTGGGATTAGCTGAATTATCGCCCTCTTTATAAAGCCATTGTAATACCTCATTATCCTCTTTTTTCATTTCTTTCTTATCACATTCTCTCACAAAATGGGAATTGTATTTATGACGTTGATGATATTTGGATGGCTTCCCATGTGTCCTTGGAGATGTAGGTAAATCAAATAGGGAAACAGAATATTCCCCTACCCCTTTTGAGTGAATTTTGCATTGTTTCTCAAATTGGTTCATCAGGTCACTCATCTTTTGATAATGATCTTTCTTAGTTTGTTCTCTTTCCTCCTTAGCGGGTTTCAAAGTTTTCATTCTCATTGTTGAAGTCTGGACTGAATTATCATTTGAATTTGAACCCTCATAACTCATCTTTTCTTTTCCCTTAGTTGATGTAGTTGAGTTAGTTTGAATAGGTTTAGAAGTTGATGTAACATTTGATGTTGGTTTTGAATTTTCCTCCTTGGGTTCTTCCATGGTAATATCAGGGATGACTCCTTCCCTATTATGAGGAATATACAATTCATGACTTGGCTTTAAAGCATTGCAATATTGGAAAGGGTTTGAATCTCCTCCAATCGTGATCTCTTCCCACATGTATGGAAACTTTATGCATTGGTGATATGTAGAAGGTACCGCTTCCATTTCATGTATCCATGGCCTCCCTAGTAAGATATTGTAGGTCAATTTCATATCAAGGACCTAAAATATGGTATCTTTTTTGATAGGTCCCACTTGAATTGGTAGAATGATAATACCCTTTGAAGATCTTTCCTCCTCATCATAAGCCTTAATGGTGATTTGCTTTTTAGGATCAATGGAAGACTCGGTTAACCCTAATGACTTGACAAGGTTTAAAGTGAAAATATTAAGACTAGCTCCCCCATCTATGAGAACTCTCTTGACCCTATGCCTTTGTATTAACACCTCTATATGCAAGGGTAATTTTTGAGGATGTGTGATAGACATATCATCTTTCTCTGAGAATGAAAGACAATGAGGGGCTATGAGATGTCCTACCATGTTCTAAAATTTATCTTCCTCCAAATTTATAGGAAGGGTGGTCTCAACCAATGATTTTTCCAAGATCTCCTTGTGATTAGGAGATAATTTCAACAACTCCAAAATTGATATTTGTGTTGGAGTCTTTTGTATTTGATCTACCAAACTATAAGGATTTGTTGTGGGTGGTGTTTGTTTAGCCGAAATAGTTAGTGTTTTAGGGCCAATAATAACAGGAGTACCCCCTTGTAGGGTAACCTTCGAGGCTTGCCCCCTTGTGATGGCATTAGAGAAATCTTGGATAGGTTTCTCTTTGAATACCACAACATTGATAGTATTGTCATAAGTATGGGCAAAGTTAACATTATTACTACCTCTTGCATTATTCCCATTGTTTCCTCCATTATTCGAATTGGAAGATTCTCCTTTTTCATATTTATAAAAAGGTTGTTTAAAGGCTGTGTGATCTTCATTAGTTTGAGGGCCTTCTACTTTTATCACACCATTGTCAATTAGATCTTGTACCACATGCTTAAGACACATGCAATCATTTGTCTTATGTCCCTGATTTCTATGGTACTCTCAATGGTTATTCTCACTCCACCAATTTGGATTTATTTGAGATTCATATGGTTGACCCTTTGGTAATTCAATAAGTTTATTTGCAATAAGTTTCCTTAATGCATTCTCTAATGGCTCACCCAAATTAGTGAATTTCCTTTTGGGTGTAGGTGCAAAGAAAGGTTTAGGCTTGTAAGCCCCTTGATTATTCCCAAAGTTGTTATTAGTGTTGTTTTTGTTAAAGGGTACTTTGGGTGCTTGATTCAAATTATAGGCTTGAACTAAATTTTGAGTGAGATTGAAAGGGGTGGCCTTTAAAGTGTTAGCCTATACCACTCCATCGTTAACCTGTCCTTTATTTTTGTTATTCCTCATCCAAAATCAGTTGTTGTTAGGGGGATTGCAATTTTGATTAGTGTTGGAGGTATTGTTGTTGTTGTTATTCTTGTTATCCTTGTAAAGTTTAATTTATCCACTTTTTACCAATACCTCTTCCGTTGTCACCCCATTCTCAATTAGGTCTTGAAATGACCTAGGACATTGTAGCCTTAATCGATAGTTCATTTCATGATTCAATCTATTTACAAAATATCCATCTTCTCCTTTTCGGGTACACTTCGAGGGTATCTAGCAAATACCGCTCTCCATCATTGTAGGAAAAGTAGGAATCCCTCTCCTTGTCTTTGTTTGGTGTTACATAAATTAAGCATTGAAACCTCATGTTTGATTTTATAGGAATAATGAGTTACAAACTTAGAGGCCAATTAATTCTTCAAAGGTCTGAATACTGGAGGGTAACTTTGAAAACCACTCCATTGCCATACCTCCCAAACTTCTAGGGAATAACCTCATTAGGTAAGTTGTGTCATACATGAAATCTAGAATTAAGGCACAAAATTCCTTTAAGTGATCTTGAGGATCAGTTGTTCCTTCATATTTGTCATATTTAGGAAAAATAGCATTTATTGGAAATGGAACCATGATTAAAGACTTATCAAACAGAAATTGACACAAAGCTTCGATAGAAAAGGGTTTAGGAACCCCACTTTGTTTTATCGTGTCCAATTGCATTTTGAAAATTTGGAATTGCTTGTTCATGATGTCAATGGGATTAGCCTCAACTTCTTCTTGTTTAAGTTTGTTGACACCATAATCATGTGGAAGTTTGAGACCTATTTGTGCTAGGTCTAAAAAGTACTTTTCCTTATCTTTTTCCAACACTTTTTCCATAAGCTTCATGAAGAAAGGAATTTGCATAGCTTCATTAACCTTTTCATCAGTGGCTTCTTCATCGTTAGGGTCAATGTTGCCCCCATTGTTATTATTGTTCAACCCTTGATTGTTAGTGTCATTGTTTGCTCCTCCATTGGTATTGTTGTTGGATCCTTGGTTGTTAGGATCAACATTTCCTCCTCCATTGTTGTTCATATCCTTGTTTACATGGTTGATTTGATTGGGATCTATATGGCCAAATGGAAAGGACATTGTTGGTTATGTTTCCTTTATGGGTTCTTGTAAAGGTCATAAAGAACTAAAAGGATCACCCAGAAAAGGACACTCTTGCCTTAGATAAGATCCGTCTGATTGTAGGGTAGCCTTACTGTAATGAGATCAAGTAAAATATGGTATTAACATAAATCAAATGACTATCCTAGGCTTTATCTCACTTAAGTGATCAATCCGTGGATGATTTTGCAAAATATCCAATAATGGCAGATTCTGATCCAGTTGAGTATACACAAAGGTAAAACGTCCAAAAGGGTATCCAAAAATGGAATTTATTGTTTTCAAACCCTTGATATATATCCACTATTTTCCCTTTTTTGTTTATGGGTGGCTCTTGCCTATGTTTAGGCGGCCTTTAATTGTTGATACGCGGTCACTGGAATTCTTGTATGCAACACTCTGCAGTTCGCAGGCGACATTTGCTTGTTGATAGGTGGTTTTAAAATTTTGACATGTAGCACTTTCCAGTGGCTTATGCGGTAGTTTACTATTTACAAGAAGCATTTTAAAAGTTACAAGCAGCCTAGGATTGTTTGTAAGTGGCTCTGAATTGTTGGTACGTGGCTCTTTGCTGATCAAAGTTGAAATTGTCATTTTTTTTGTTATTTTTTGGATTTAAAATTTTAAAAGTTTTGATCAGACTTGTCAAAAAAGAATCTTGCATGAAAAAAGAGTACAAGCTCAACACACACATCAAAATTGTACCATATCCCTAAAACA
>MU227424.1:3284756-3310423 GCA_018584345.1 Thuja plicata
ATCAATTGCATAATTTGATTAATCCCTTTTAGGCTTGAATTTAATTATTTGATTTCATGATTATTTAATCCTTTAATTTAATTTGATTTTTGTCCACTTTGCTTGATAAATGTCCATTTGATTTGATTTTGATCCATTTTAATGCATTTTGATGAGATTTATAAATTTGATGTTTAAGATACACCTGGTCAAATTTAGGTGTCTACAAGTAGCAATTCATTCTCTTCCTCTTTTATCAATATCTCCCTTATTGATAAATGCCATCAATTCATTATCTCCCTCTTTGACAACAATGCCAAAAATTCATACTCCTGAAAACTTGTTTTAGTAGTGGATTATACCTTATATGTACAAATATTCATTGCATACACAAATATCTACACAACTTCATGAATTACCTAAAGTGCATCATACTAACATCAATTCAAGAATATATATTCTATTAAAGTATAGAATTGATGCAACGTACTTCATGCTCCTTAGTGAATATTGGATAGGGGAAGAACCCCTAGTTTACCTCTGAGATACTTAAAAGCATCTTTTAGGAGTGGCTTTTTAAAGATATCAAGCAATTGTTCCTTTGAATTCACATATTCTTATACTATATTTTTCTCTTGAACTTGTTCTCTCAAGTAGTGATACTTGATAGAAATGTGCTTGGTCTTTGAATACATAATCAAGTTCTTTGATATGTTGATAGCACTTGTGTTGTCACAAAAAATAGTTATAGGACCTGAGATAACTCTTGCATACCTTCAAGTAGTTGTTTGATACAAACAATGTTCACACAATTCATGGCAACAATAACATATTCTACCTCCACAGTAGACTGTGAAATGCAACTCTGCTTCTTTCTTAGCCATGTGACCAATCTTTCACCTAGAAAGAATGTTCCTCCACTAGTACTTTTTCTATCATCAATATTTCTATCCCAATCTGCATGAGTGTGGACTTGTAGGTCAAAAGTACCTCCTTTCTTGTACAATAAACCAAAATCTTTAGTTCCTTTCAGATATCTAAAGATTCTCTTAACTACAGACATATGTGTTTCCTTAGGATTAGAAGAAAATATTGCAATAGTCCCAACATCATGTGCTATATCAGGTCTACTATGAATACTAAATTTTACCAATCATGGATTGGTAAAGAGTATTATCCACCTCTTGTGTCTCATCTTCTTTTTACAATTTACATCCTGTGACCATCGGTGTTCCAGTAGGCTTGGAATCTTCCTTACCAAATTTTTTGAGGATCTCTTTGATATACTTAGCTTGTGTAATATAGATCCCTTCTGTAACTTTTTCTATCTGTAGTACCCCTAATTTTTGACTGATACCCTACATTTTATCATTTCCTAAAATCAGGAGTATTCTGTCTTAAAAGAAAAAATGTCTTCATATCTTTCAGTCTAGTTTGCATTTTCTCCATGTCGATTGAACTTGAATCTTAAACTTACTTAGTTCAAGGTTCAAAGTTCAATGTTTCCTTGCGGTGTGTTTTTCCTTTCTTCACTTTTACGTGAAAATGAGTGGTGTGGTTTGCAAAGTTCAATCTACCATTGAACTCTGAATCTTGAACTTAGCTAGTTCAAGGTTCAATTGCGGTCTTCATCTTGCATATAGTGTAGTTGAGTCTAGTATTTTTTGCCGCTCACGTATTTTTTTTTATAAACACACCAAAAGGAATTAATAACTTATTACCCATTGAACTTAATTTTTGAAGATGCTTATATTGAAGTTCATACTTCAACCAAAGCTTGCAGGCAATAATTATACCCGCATGTGTCACAGATATAATCATCATTAGATGTGACACTTATATGTCATTTCAATCATTTAAGAGGTGCAATACTTAATGATTGCATTAGGTGAGAACTCTTTTCACATTTAATTAAGAGCCCACATTATCATTAAATGCAAATCTTACGCATTTTGTGAGAAAATCAGTTATAAAATGAGAGTTTATGCTATCAGTCTTCTGGTGAAGTCAAATTGGCGGAGAAGAAGAAGGTATACTCTCATATTGAGAATCTTAGAGTGTGTGGAATCTCCAGGTTAGTGTTTTTCTCTTCTAGAGTCCCTATTCAAAATTGAATCCATTTGAAAATTTTTGATATTGAAAGGGTCTATTTTCCTTTTGCAATCTCGGTCTTTTACAAGTATTTTCCTTAAGAAATATGAAGTCCCCACTCCCAAATTTTGGACAAACCTCTCCTTTGGTTAGTTCACTATCTGAGTGTGTTGATATGATGATAAAAATGGGTGCCTTAGAGGAAATTCATAGTAAAATTAAGAGCCCTATTCCCAGTTCTATAATAGAGAAGGTGGTGTTGAGTGCTCTAGCTGATGCATCAACATTTCCCCTAGTGGCCCCTTGTCTAGAGTTAGTGATGGAGTGTGTTAAGAGGTATAATAGGGAGGAGAGATGTATTAAGAAGATTGATGGAAGCCCCTAGACTTTTATAAATAGAGATGTCATCCTTACGACAATGGGCATTCTAGAAAAGGACCCTTATGAAGGATGGACCATTGCTTCCTCCCACTCTATATTCTCGATAAAGAAACAAGTTTATAGAAGTGAAATTGCCAAAAAATGGTTATTGGAAGAAAAAAAGGGAGGGTCAAGGCTGCCCAAACCTCTTACAATAGATCATTTCAAGCCTGAGGTTGCAGAGTTAGTGATTTTTCTGAATAAGGTTAAAGGTAATAATCACGCTTATTACTGGCATGAATGGATGTATTTCTTTATCCAGATAACTTTGGGAGGGGAAAAGTTCATTGATTGGGTAGATGGTATTGCTAATGAACTCCATCATCGACTAGCAAATTATTTAGAAATGGCCAATGGTTTTTATATGTCTTCTTATCTGTTCTATGTGTTGGCTTGTACTAGAAAGTGGGATGGTTTATATCATAAATTACATGTTCCTAATATGAAGGTGTATGATTATTATCCCCATCTGCAGAAGGAATTCCATGTTGACAGTTTTATGAAAGTAAATGGTGATTTTTTGGGAAGGTTGATTTTTGAACTGCAGGGGAACATTGAACAGAGAATGTCAGAGGAAGCTAAGAAATTTGTTAATATTTTTGGGAGTTTTTTCATACAATTCAGAAGGTTTACTTACATAAGAGTTGGTGGATTTGAAGGAGAACCTTTCAAATTGCCTAGATACACTCTGGATTTGCATGTTATAGCTGAGGTTGGTCACCAGTTAGCCCATGTACACAATGACCTTAAAGAAAGGAAGGGAAGAGCTAAATCTAGTTTTCCTATAAAACTTGGTTTCTATACTTGCAAGAACTCCTCTGATGCTCTTGATTTAGAGCAAGAGTTGAATAAACTGAAATTGAAGACTTTGTAGGCTAGGGGAGACTTTGATATCAGGGCATATGTCACTTGACATTTTAGTTTTCCTTCTAAATTCCTCCACATCCCTCAGATGGAAGGTTTCTGGGAAAATTGTGCAGATGATTTCAAAGTCAGAAGAAGGTCATGGTGCCGATTTACACTTAATAAAATAGTTGAGTTACAAACATGCATTGATGCCACCAGAATAGACAAGGGGAAAGAAGAAGAGATAATAGATGAACACTATGTGGAGAAGGTTCAGGGGTTACCACTCCCTGAAATTGACTGGAATATAGAGGAAAGAGAGAGTATCCCCATAAAGAATCTTTGAGTCATAAAAAGAACAGAAAGATGGATTGCCAGTAAAAGGCCACCTCCTCACAAAAGGAACAACACAAGGGGACCAATTATTAATGCTCATGTTGAAAAATCTATTCCAAGTTCTAATAAAAATGTTTCTATTGCAGGGTCATCTAAACCTAAAAGTAAAAAAGTTGATGGATCTAAAGTTAAGAAGCAGAGGTCCTCTCCTACAACTTCGTCTAGGAGGATTTCCAAAAGTAGAGCTCTTAAAGAAGAAACCAAACTAGTTGAAGAAAAGGAAGTGATTGATCTTGAGGATATGGATACCTTGATGGTAGATGAGAACACAATGCTCTGTGTTAGAAGTTATTTCTAAAAAAAGATAATTAGCAGGGAGTTAAAGATTCTACAATTTCTATGCACACTAGTCTAACATAGGCAATGGCAGAATCTCAACAGTCACCAATTGCAACCTTGAAATGGTTAGAAACATCCATCAATAGAAAGAGAAATATCCTACCAATAACACTGCCAATTGAAGACATGGTGAACAAATATTTGGGTTCCTCAGAGAAACCAAAAAGGATTAGGACAAAGTCTAGGGTGGACATTGATGAGAAAAAAGGGCATTGGTATGCTGAACATGCAGTTCCCAAGAATGATAAAGAAATTTCTGAAGCTATTGTAGATGACTTCACAATTGAGAAGATATACCTTGGTTATGCGACTAGAGTAGCTGATGCTAAACACCTGGAAAAGTCTACAAAGAAGATCTTGCATGAGACTTTTAAAGATGAGGTGGATAAGAATGAGTTGAAAGCAACAATCAAAAGGATGTCTGAATTTATTCAAGAAGTTTGGGACCCTAATCCTATCCCTTTAACTGTAGCTTTACATTCATTTGATCCTCGTTCACCAGATGTTAGGAAGACCCTGAACCAAATCTAGAAAAAAAACTAATTGCAGATGCCTATACTAAATGGATCTAATCGATGGTAAAGAAGGGAAGCAACTATATCAATCAGTTGGTCAAAACTCACAAAGTTGTCAGTTCAATTGTTGCTAAAATTCTGGTAGAATTGACAGTGGGAAAAAGAGAAGAAAAAATGGCTAAAGGTGATGAATCAACTCTATGAGATAGAGAAATATGGAGTGGGTAAGTTCTTGACTGAGAACCCCGTTCCAGGATTAGATGAAGACATTATGTATGTCTCCATCAAGAGCATCGAGTGGAGGAACTCCATTATTAAATTAGGTCATGATAGGAATACTTACCTGCTAAGTGAGTCAAAGGGGTTGATGGATATAATTTAGAAACACCTCAAATGTTTGAATATCTCGCTTATAAAAGGAGATACTCAGGGTATCAAAGGAGTAGAAGAATTGTTACTAGAATTTGAAAGTGAAGTTACCGCTATTGGAGATGCTAAAGACATCACCTTAGATAATTTCATGGCTCTTGCCAATATGGAGGATATGTTGGTAGTATGTATCGACCACCTCAAGGTGCACACACAAAAAATTGCCCAGGTCTGCAAAGATAAAAAGTTTCTGAGGCAAAGGGTAATTCATATTACCTTGCCACATCAGTCCACAATAATTAGCGTTGTAGAGGTACATAGGGAATGGAGGAGCTCCCACGTTGTTGACATCTCATAGGACCAATCAAAGGGATCTAGTGCATCCACCACTTCATGATCATGCTTCACAGATCACAGAGTAGTGGTAGTTTTCATAGTTTATATTTTCTTTGAATTTGGGCGGTTTTGTAAAAATAGTTATATATTGAATCCCGTAGAGTGTATCTCGGGATGTTGGTTCTGATTTCCTAAGACTGATGGCTATTTATAGTTGGTATAATCTATATTTGGATGATGGTAATTTTGGTTAAGTTAAGGCAAGACTTAATAGTTTTAAGTATTTTTTAGTTAGTTTTTTAATCAAAAAAGAAACTTGGAAGTATATTTTTGATATGAATGAAATAAAAATTTATGCTGTGTGAATCCATTGGTTTATATTATCATATTGATCTTTGTTGGGATATTTCATGAATATCGGGAATCTATTTTCAAGTGGATGTTTCTGTAGTTTGCATTAGTATAGTTTTGTTTTCAGTAAGTAAGTTCTAAAATTTAAGTCTGTGAGCTTCATTTAGTATTGATATATTTGTCTTTCATTTAGTTTTCATGACATGTTGATGTATGAAATGTTGCAAAAGCCTTATTCACTTTCTGGTTAAAAGTGTGTGTTTAAGAAAGCAATTTGCGATTGTAAGAATTCATTGAAGATCAAATAGGGAGTTGTACCTAAATTAAGAGAATTATAAATCTAAATATTATAATTCAATTGTTAGTTTGAGATTTTTGTTTTTCATGGGCTTAGAGCAAGTAATTGATAATTTATAGAAAGACAAATTTATATGCTAACAATTTGTAGACCTATAAAGAACTTAATCTCTCCAATAATTGACATTTAAAATATTTTCTCATTTCATTAGCAAATGCCTTACATAAGTTATTGCATCCAAAAATAATATCATCAACACAAATTCCAGCAATCAAAACCTTGTTGTCACTGTCACACTTCAAGTAAACATTACTGTTGTCACTTGTTCTTTGAAATCCTATTTTGATTAGATAAGAGTGAAATATCTCATACCATGATCAGGGTGCTTTCTTCAAACCATAAAGAGATTTGTGTAATTTACATACCTTGTTCTTATTTGTGCTCTTAATGAATCCTTCAAGCTTCTCAATGTAAACTTCTTCATCTAGTATCCCATTCAAAAATGCAGACTTGACATCCATTTGATAAACTTTGAATCCTTTGTAAGCCACATAAGATAGAAGTATTCTAACTGCTTCCAATCTAGCAACAGGTGAAAAAGTCTCTCCATAATAAATACCTACTTCTTGTGCATAACCTTTGCAAACCAATCTAGATTTGTTGATGATAACTTCTCCATTCTCATTCAGCTTATTTCTGAAAATCCATTTAGTACCAATAAAATTTTTATCCTTTGGCCTAGGTACTAAAGTCCATGTACTATTCTTTTCAATATTATCAAACTCTTCTTTCATTTCTTTCATCCAATCTTCATTATCTAGTGAATCTTTAACTTTCTTTGGCTCAAATGTAGATATCAAACATGTATTATCTCTTACCTTTCTTCTTGTCATCACTCCAACATCTTTATTTCTAATAATTTTACTTGGGGAGTGGTGTCTACTCACATACTTTTCTAAAATAGTCTCGGTAGATCTCAGTGCTTCATCCTCATCACTCAGTTGTTGAGCTCTCTGTTTAGCTTCCTCCTTGGTAGGTGCTCTTGGTAAGGTTTTAGGAACATCAGGTTGTACATATACAAACTTGCCATAATCTTCAAGTCCATTTTTTCTTTCTTCATCATTCTTTTCTGTAAACTCATCGATTCTTACACTTGCACTTTCCACCATTTTGTTAGTAACTTTATTCAAACACTTATAGGCTTTACTCCTTGCAGAATATCCTAAGAATATCCCTTCATCCCCTTTAGAATCAAAATTTCCTTTTCTAGAATCTTTCAAGATATAACATATACTTCTAAATTTTTTGAAATAACTCACATTAGGTTTGTGTTCATACCAAATTTCATAAGGTGTTCTATTGGCACCTTTATTCATTTGTACTTGGTTCAATGTGTAAATAAAAATACTGATTGCTTCTCTCAAAAAAGTTTTGTAAAATACCTTTCTCAATCATTAGTGTCCTTGCACAATCAACAATAGATCTATTTCTTCTCTCAGCAATACCATTCTGTTGTGGTGCCCTCAGTGCTAACATCTATATCTTAATTTCATTTTCATTAAAAAATAATGTAAACTCATCAGATGTAAACTCACCCCCTCTATCAGATCTCAGACATTTCAGTTGTCTTCCTATTTCTTTCTCAAATTTGGCCTTGGACCACA
Organism: Thuja plicata; assembly: GCA_018584345.1. Taxonomy (NCBI): domain Eukaryota; kingdom Viridiplantae; phylum Streptophyta; class Pinopsida; order Cupressales; family Cupressaceae; genus Thuja; species Thuja plicata. The sequence goes on from MU227424.1 coordinate 3,292,361, forward strand.
TAAACATTTGAAATGCATCATATTTTTATTTGAAAAACATTATCGACATCATTCTAGAATCATCATCCACAAATAAAATAAAATATCTATCTCCATAGTAACTTTGATTTCTCATGGGTCCACATAAATTAGTATGCACTAAATCCAAAATTCCTTGTGTAACATAATTTTTGATTGAAAAACTAGATTTTGTCATCTTACCCATTTGAAATTCTCTACACATAATATTATCAGGTTTCTCTAATCTCGATAATCCTCTGACTCTATTATTTTTACTCACTTTTATCAAGTTGTCAAAATTAACATGACAAAGCCTTTTGTGCCATAACCAAACATCTTCAACTTTAGAAAACATGCAACTCTTCATAGAAGTATCAAGATAAAATGAATTACCTTTAGATTTTTCTCCAGTAGCAATCAAACTCTCCTTATTATAAAAAACTTTCACCTTTTCATGTTGAAATTCCAGTCGGTGACCCCATGTTATTTAACTATGGAACACTCAACAGATTATACTTTAAGCCTTCAACCCAATAAAAATCATCACATCTTGTGTTATTTAGTAGAATTATAGAGCCTTTTTCTTTTATAAGGTATGGAGCATTGTTACCAAATCTAACAAATCCTCCATCATGCTTCTCCAAGGAAATAAGCTTAAGTGTGTCACCAGTCATGTGATGTGAACAACCACTATCTATAATCCATGTTTAATTCTTACTTACTTGTGATATTAGGGCTCTTGGTTCTTCTTTGTTTTCTCCATTAGAATTGTCTTTAATAACATCATACACAAATTCTTCACCATCATTTTTATTTGAATCATCATAACTTAGTACTTCATTAGCAATATGACAAGATTTCTTACCTTTATTTTTGAGTCTTTGATTCTCCTAAATCTTTTCTCTCTTTTGTCCTTTTCTCTGTTATCTTTCTTCTCCTCATTATCTTTCTTAGTGCAGTTAGCTGTAATATGACCAATCTTGCTACAGTTAAAACATTTCAAGGGTAACTTACCTCAATATCTTCCTTTGCCTCTTTGTAGCCTTCTAGCCAACAAAGATTCAAACTGTCTCTTGTTCTCTTCATCTTCAACAAATAATTCTTCCAAATCACTCTGACAGTTGTAAAATATCTCACTAGTACTACTCACATATCCATCATTAGGTCTAGAGTCCTTAGAACTTCCAATATTCAAAGATGACTTAAATTTAGACTCAATCTTAGATGTAGGAGGTAGAATATTATCAAAATCTTTATTCTCAAATGCAACCAGCTTACCAATATTAGCATCAAGTGAAACATTCATCTGAAGAATGGATCTTAACTCTTGTATAGTAGATACTCAAATAACATAACTTGGTAGTAGGGTTCTCAACATTTTTCTTGCAATATATTCTTCTTTTATGGCTCCACCAACTCCTCTGATAGATTTAATAATCTCCTTAAGTCTAGTGTTGTATTGTATTATGTTTTATCCTTCTTTCATTCTCATTGAATCAAATTTACCTCTCCAACTTTCTGCTTTTTCCTTCTGAACATGTTGATCTCCACCATAGGTCAAAATAAGCTTATCCCACATTTGTTTCAAAGTAGTACATGCATCAAGTTCATCATATTCCTTGTCGGTAAGTGTAGAAGCAATCTCAATCATGACTTGTGTGTGTTCTTTCTTCTGTCTTTTCTCACTAATTGTCAAAGGTGTAGTTTTAGGTGCACCATATTCATTATCAAGAAAATGAAGTCCATATTCTCCTATACTAGACACATGCAATCTCATTCTTCTTTTCCATGTAGAGAAATGTCCCCTATTTAACTTTGGCACTCTTTAGATCTTGACTCAAGTCCTTTTAAACTTAACACTTTAGAGAACCAAAGCTTTGATACCAATTGTTGGTCCACTAAGAGTGGGGGGGGGGGGGAAACAGACAAAATAAAACTTCAATACNACTTTAGAGAACCAAAGCTTTGATACCAATTGTTGGTCCACTAAGAGTGGGGGGGGGGGTGAAACAGACAAAATAAAACTTCAATACTTAAACTTAGCTCACTGATTCACTCGGTAGAAATGAATACAATAATGACTGACTCACCAAATAAATTTAAAACTCAAACAAATATACATCTCATAATATGCAAATCAATCATTCAAAATCAGTTAACACTAGATTTAACGAGGAAACCCAATAAGGGAAAAAACTTTGTGGGAATTGTGACCCATAATAAAAATCTACCCTTCTGAAGTATGCTTGGATAAGAACTTATCCTGTTAAAGATTACAAACACATTTGCTAGATGTGACCCTGTTAAGGGATTTACCTCAGATCTGTTAAGATGTTCACCCTATTAGGAGTGGCCTTGTTAGAGGTCTTTAAACACTCTTTTGGAATGTCACCTATTTCTAGGATTTACAAATAGGATTGTTAAATCCACTTGGTTAAGAGATTTTTTTCTGTTACAAATGCTAATAAGCAGCAGTACAAATTAGATCATATAATAACTAACTTTTCTTAGGTTAGATCCTTTATGCTCACATGAATAATGACATCACATACTCTATTTGTCTCTACTCTAGACTATAGATTCTTCTCTTTTTGCTTCTCTGCTCTACTCGATAACTTTTGTTCTTCATCTTCTTCTGCTTCTCAATTCAAATTTCTATCATCTATTCTTTGTTAAGTTCTCATCCTTTATATAGAAATTTTTTTGCCTCTTAATCTCCTTTCTTACTTTTTCTATTATTTACGCTCAGCTGTTCGATCATATTCTTCACAAATCTTAGCTCAGTAAACCATTTAAATTTTACCTCGTAACTTAAACTTTTCTTGGAACTCTAATAATCAGGTTTAACCGCTTAATCTTTTCCTTAGATCTTCTTATTGAATTTTCTCACTCGTAGATCTTCTAATAAACATCCTTTAATTCTTATCAACATCCAGATCATAATAGCTTCATATTAAATTTGATCTTATCATCATTTTCAATCAATGTCCTATACTTGGTAACTTTCTTTGCAACTTGGTAACTAGCTTCGTTCACTGCTTGATGCCTAACTCATTCTTGGTGCTTGGTAACTAAAAATAACTAACACAACTCTATACTGACTGACACTATCTACCTTGGTAGAGTAACTCTTTTGAGTCATAACTTAACTCTTTGCAATCTATGACTTAATCAATAAAATGTACCAACTTGATAAGATCAAATATATAGTAGAAAACAACTATATCAACATTACTTCATCATTTTCTGATCTATATTTGTCACCCATTTAAATTCTCCTTCTTATGATATGGTAACTCAATATAAATTAGTAATCAATTTCCTGACATCAATAACAAAATAACAACTGATCTAACCATTTCTACAAACATGTATACCTATTATCACTCAGTCTTCATCATCTTAATTAGACTATGTAAGCAATTCATTATATGTTGGAACCCTTCACTTGAGTTGACTGATTTGAAGAGGCTCTTATTGGGCATTCAACAAATGGTTATGAAATCTCTGGTGACAAACTAGATTTCCACACGATATTACTCTTGGATTTAGTAGGATCTAGTGTTGTCATATAATTCACAAAATCTTCAATACCTACTTCTCTATTACTATTCACCACCTAAAATAGAATGTCAAGGTCAACAAATAATCAATTCATATAAAATTGAAATATATAGCACAATGCAAATTTAACCAAAAATTCACACACTTACTCCAAGTTTGTCCACTTTAGTTTGCAACCCACTTCTACCAAATGTATATTCATCCCTTATACTATCTCTTTCTCCGTTGCCTTTGTTACTCTTAGTCAAATATTCTTTAGAACGCACACTTTCTTTCAATGCCTCCTAATTATTGGGAGATAGAGTGGAGTCTAGATTCTCTTTTACCTCTATGATTGTTTATATGCAATGGTATCTAAATTTTTTCATTAGAATTGTCATCTTGTTCTTGTAATGGTTTCTAGAGATTTATCCACCAATAGTATCAAAGGAATTTCAATTTTTTGTATAACATATTCCACATTTTGTGGATCTTGCTCTGCAAAATTTGATTTGCAAATATCCAAATGGGCCCTACATATTATGCCCAACTCAGTAGACCACCTTGCAAAATTATGCCCAATAGGTTCACCATCTCTTGATACCTCAACCAAGAATGACTTATTCCCTTAGAATATTCTTTCTTTTTCTTTTTTCTCTATAGATCTATATAAAGTTTGACTCAATCTTTGTCTTCCAAAAATAGTAGGAACACCTTCTGTTGAACCACTAGCAATATTTGTGGTTGATCCACCAATTCCATCAAGTGGAAGCTCTTTGTGAATTTCATCAGGCCGCAGATCAAAATGTTTTATATCAAATTGTACATCAGTATGTGCTATATCAATCTACACATCATCATGCGCTATATCAATTTGCACATCAACATTTTCTATATATGTTTGCACATAAACACTTTCTATATCAGTTTGCACATCAAAATTTTCTATATCAACAAAGCATTGGCTTCTATGAGCTGGCAACATTGTATCTTTGCGTTCATTTTTTGTTTTCTCTGTGTTTTGTTTGAACTCTTTTTCTCTATTTTTCAATTAAAATCTACATCAAGAAATAGTACCAACATACCTTTATTCACTTGAGATGTACTAATTAAAATTATAAAATCTAAAAGATAGACCTATGCATATCTAAGTATATTGGAATTTGCAATAAGATTTATAAAAGCATAATTTATTAACACATTGTACAATATTAATTAAAGAGAATATTATTACAAAATCCTTTAAATTTTTGGTGTTTGGTTTGGCACTAAGTGAGATGCTTCATTTTTTTTTCTTTGATACTATTAACATGTTTTAAATGGCTTAAGACTTATATAGCATAGAGATTTACAACTCACCTATTTGTTAAACCAAGATGCGATAAATACTCATTATTCTTTTCCACTCGATCTTCACGAAGGTGCTCATAATATGTCACTCAAATTTCAGGAATTTGATCACTGTCATCTAATTTGCGCCTTACATTCTTTTCCTCATTTTTTGATGTCAAAAAATGAGGAAAAAGAATGTATAAATTAACAACATGATATAAAGATAGTTAACCATCACAAAAATTGCATAAATACAAGTTTATGAGGCCTCATTCCTAATGAAATTAAGTTTGTTGATAGAAGATGAATTCCATGATAGAAATGAAGAAAGTGTCATTAAAATTAAAAAATTAGTCATAAAACAATATTTCATGAATAACAAATTTAGCAAACAGTTATAGAAAATCTGCTTACTTATATGCAAATAGCAACCAATTAAATGCCACCAAAATAGAGGAATATTCCAAAATATTTTCAAATGTCACCAAAATAATAAATAAACATAATATTTTCAGTTCATTATTTTTAACTTCCACAATAGTTTAAGATGAAAATCAACATGAAATCTTTTGAACCATAACATGTGCAACATTTGATTCTTCATATAATGAATTTTGACTATTTAATAGAGTCATGTGCAAAATTAATGCCACGTATTTATTTAGAACGAATTTAAAGTTTGAAGGTCCATGCCCTCAAAGCATAAAACAACATAAAAGTTTTAAATAAAAGGGTCATAAATGGGGCTCGTCAATAATCATCAACATTTCCAGCAAGTCAAAATCCTGATCACTCATGTCTACATCTGCTTGATTTTCTTCCTCATCCTCATATGTGACATGCAATACGTTCTCTCTCCCAATTTATTCATTGGTAATCAAAATATATTCTTCAAATAGTCTCTCATTATCTTCATCCACTTCTTCAAATGTTTCTTGTAAACTAACATATTTCCCATCAAGCAATACATTGATAGCTTCCATAAATTTTCATTTGGAACGAGACTCTATTTGAATGACATATGACCAACCTGAGCTTCTTACATCACTAATTAGAAATGAATGGTTAATTTTAAGAGGGGAAACATACAACTCATTTGTCTCTAATAAAAATTATCGCGTATTTGCACGTACAAACCCATACTCATCAAATTATACTGTGGATGGTTGGATCCACTTACATTTTAATAATATAGGACTATTTTCACCAAAATCCACTTGAATAATTTATTGTATGAATCCAACATAAAATTTCTTCTCAGTATCATGAAAAAATTCAGCAATAACAACACAATCACAATTTGTCTTTCCTTTGTCATTTTCTTGCATTCTTAAATGACTACCATAGGCCCACAGTCAACCAAAATGTGTATCCATATATGTGGAGATTGTGAGAGCTCACTTTCCTCTATTGTTATATCTTGACCTTTATTTTCTTTTACATCATTGATTGCATTAGAAACCCATTCTTCAAATTTTGGAAAAGAATTACCTCTAATCAAACTATGGCATTTGCGCTTTTGAGGTCGATCTTGCATCCAAATTTGACTCTCTTCTTCATAGAATAATGACATACAAATAGTAAGATAAATAATATAAATATGTAAATGCAATTGATTAAATTAATGATTGTTAAATTTTTTCTACCCAAGCCACTTATCGAACAAAGATGTGTTTTGAAGAAAAAAGGCATGTATTGCACTTCTTTTTGATATGATAGCTTGAGCAATATCCATTGCCTTCTAATACTTCACCTGCAATAATATCATCTTTGTCATCATCCTATATGTGTCGATTGACATTTTTAAAATTCTTGATATATTCTGTGTGAAAACCCATGGCCTCTTGCATTGAATATCCCTCAGACATGTTGTCTTCTGGTTTTTCCCCAGTACAAACAATATTTTTCAAAACCTTCATATATCATTCTATAGGATACATCCATCTCGTTCTTACTGGGCTACAATGCTCTAGTTCATATTCTATATGTATCAAAAGATGCATATAAATGTTAAAGATTTTTGGTGGAAATTCTCGCTCCAATAGACAGAGGACTTCAATAACCTCCTCCCTCAAACTATCAAAGTTCTAAGGATCTAATGCATGTAAACTCATTCTCTTTAATATTAGGCCCAACCTTATAGTTTCCAAAATTGGACTCTTTGCCAATCTTGATATATTTAACACAATAGGTAAAATATTCTCAATTATGACATGATAGTCATGAGTCTTGAGGCCTCTTAAGCTATTAATTTCAGTTTGACTTTTGATACTGCTACTTACATATCCAGTGGGAAAGCGAGTCTGAGACATCAACTGTAAGAATTTTGCATGTTGTTCTTGTGTCCACACATAAGGATCATTAGGCTTTTTGTATTTTTCATTGCCATATCTTTCAACCCAACGATTTCAATGAATCTTTATTTCTCAAAATTCTTCACGTGATGAAATAGTATCAAGAGCACCAAAAAGAGTTTCTATAATAGCATAAGCTATATTTTTCTTAGTATGCATAAAGTCAACAATATGCCTAATGGCTATATCCTTGAAGTATTGCAACTTGTACAGTATGCACAACCATTTTATACCACTTTCATTAGGTGGATCATACCTACTCCAAATAATCTCATTATTTTCAATAAATGACATTATTTTTTGTCCATTCTCAATAATTTAATCACCTGTTATTAATAATGGTGCTTCACGATTCTCTTCTTGACCATTGAAACATTTTTTTTGTTGATGGTATGGATGATCCATTTTAAGGTAAGAATGATGTCCACAATAAATACACTTGTGCAATCTTCTTGAGTTCCTCAAAAAATCCTTAAATTTGAAAGTAGGACATCCATGGTATCCATGAACAGAGAGACCAGACAATGTGCCATATTCAAGAAGGCCATGAATTGTAAATAATAAGGAAGATCTTAAAGTGGATTTGATTGAATGACCATCCATTAAAGATTGAATTACTTCAATTCCTTTCCATAATTCCATTAGCTCATCATATAATGGCTCTAGATAAGCATCTATTGTTTCTGAAGTTACACTTTTATTTCCTAGTATAATTAATGATAACATTAAGAAAAATGGTTTAGTTGCTAACCATGGAGTAAAGTTATAATTTAATAAAAACACTGGCCAAGTTGACCATTTAGTAATTTGATCTAAGAATGGGTTCACCCCATCTAGAGCCAAACCCAACCTTATATTAAGAGGATCTTGAGAAAAATCTAGCCATTTGTTATCAAATTCCATCCATGTCTTAGAATCTAGCACATGCCGTTGTTTTCCATCAGTGCTCTTATTTTGAGCATGCCACTGCATAAGTTCAACAAAACCTCTGCACCTAGACATTCTAAGTAATTGTGGGATTATTGGAAAGTGGCAAAGAAAATTTCTAGGAATAATAGTTGATTTCAATCCTTGTCTATACCTCACTTCATGACCTTTTGGACATTCACTCTCATTTGCAATATTTTAGTCACACATGTGTGGATGTTTTCATATGCTAAGCCAAGATTTCTGATCTGATTTTTACAGTGACTTCATTTTGTTGGCAATTCAGAGTTAGCTGGTAGTAATGAACTTAATTGATGACATTATTTTTCCATTAGTACGCAAAGAAAACTTTTGGTAAACATACACAAAAGACAGGACAAAGAGAAAACCAAAAATACAGATACCAAAGATCACCAAAAACTGCTAAGTACAAAGAAAACCAATGACATAGTTTTGTGTGTAAACCAAAAATGAAAAATGAAAAGGAGAAAGAGGAACCCAATAGTGGAACCCAACAAGTAGGACAAAGTGCAAACTGAGAGAATAGTTAAAGTGCAAACCGAGAGACACTTCAAGCAAGGAACATCGAGCGATAGTCTAACTAACTTCAGAGCATAACCGGTCGATAGAAACCGAAAGTCAGTTGCAGCCCACAAAAAGTGGATCCGACTTCCACGTCAGATAAAATAGTCTTATTCTATTTATAGAGTCTTGAATTGTTTTAAAACCATTTCTTTAGGGACAAGAAACATTATTGTAAGTGTTTTAATCAATCTAATTGATTTAAAACACATAGACTAGGAGATCAAGGTCAAGTTGTAAACCTGTGATCTTAGAATTAATATTGTTTTACGTGAAACTTGATTAGGTCAATCTAACTTATAAATAGATGTAATAATTCATTATGAGAGATGTGAGAATGGATGAGAGGATTAATGAAGCCTACAAGCACATCTATGGATTAGACTAAAAGTTTCAAGAACAAGAACAACAAAAGGTGAATTTGGTTATCAAGAACCAAGAACAGAGGCTACTAAGCAACAAAGGTATTATTCAATCACATTAGGTGATATACTTATAAATGTAATCTTAAATGGATCTATAATAAACAATAGGAGATTGCATACACCAGGTCAAAGTGTAATTTTCTTACATTCTAACAAGTGAAGCAAAGTATAAAAATCCTTTCAAGGAAGGTGGATTTAACTATGCAATTGTAAATCTCTTAATTGAGTGCACACTAAATAGTGTTGCTAAAGCTCTTAACATATTAGACTTTAACAGGTCTCCACAGATACTCCTAATAGGGTAGATCATCAAAAGTGATCAAATTGTAAGCCTTAACTAGCCCCTTCCAATCTGCAGATAGTGAAGAATTTGTGGGTGCCATCCCCACCGTAGTTTTTACTTCCTAACAGAATTTTTCTGCATTATCATATCTTGTGTTATGTGTCAATTACTTTCATGATTGTTTCTATGAATGTTCACATGATTGATTACGTTTATGAATTTATAAATCTTACATCAAGATAGCATAGAAAAGATGGTTGGATAAACAATTGATTACCTAAAGGATAAAGGTTAAAAGATACAAATTTTTTAGAGGTATTGATTCATCCCCCCCCTCTCAGTACACACTTCCCATTAATTCCAACAATTGGTATCAGAGCTAAGTCTCTTATTTGGAAAAGCTTAAAGGCTTAAGAGAAAAGATCATACAATGGAGAAGTACAGACTTGAAAGAGTATTGAGAATCAAAAGATACAAATTTGGATCTTCTATGAGAAGTATAAAGAAGCTAGAATCAAGATGAGACAACTGTTAGATGAAAGACAAATTATGGAATCTTGCTATAATGAAAAAAATTACCACGAGGAAGAGATACCAAATTTCTTTGAGTCTTCAGAATCAAATACAAGAAAAGCATCACAAGCCTAAATGAAATCAATCAACATCTGGCTAGACAAGTGAAATCTCTGCAAATCGGTCAAGAGACATAGATGGTAAGAATGATTGATGTCATGAACAGTGCTAGACAAGCTGAGCAAGAAAGAACACTAGCTATTGATGATAGAAGGAAGATTACTGAAAAGATATAAGAGAAAGAATCTAAAATATAAAGATTAATAGAACATCACCATGAGATTACAAATCAGATTATTCTTATGAGTCAAGAGGAAAAAAAATGAATGTTGAACTCATTGAAAGAATAGAAACTATCAGTGAGCTAAGGGAAGAAAATGAAAAGCTAAAACAAGAACTTATAATTTAGCAGCAACATAATGAAATTATCAAGAAAGCTAAAGAAAGAAATAAAAGAATGGATGATTTTCTTGATGGACAACGAAGAATCAACAACAATACCGGTCTAGGCTATATTGAGAATAGAGAATCACCTAATCAAGCTGATCCAAAGAATGTCTATGCAAATCCAATACCAAGAAAGCTAACATAAAATCAGCATGGAAAGAAAGGCCACACATCAAATGTATGCAGGAGCAAAATGAAAGGTATTCCTAAATCCACATCTTCATTTATAGGATTTTTTTATAAATGTAACAAGAAAGGACATAAAGCATATGAATGTAAGTCTAAGATGAAACAACTAAAGAAGGAAACCTACATGAAAAAATACTGTCCTACTTGCAAAATGAATGGTCACACAACTCTTGAATGCTAGAAGAAGAAAAAGCAAGCATGGGAGCCTAAAGGTCAAGAAACTGCCTATCAACCGAAAAGAGTTAATAACTAATATGTATGGGATTACAACACATGGACAAATTATACAACATGTGGAAGATTTGGTCACATTGCTACAAACTGTATGAAGAAGTGGAAAAAAAGTCTAGAGGCTGGAATAACCCCGGAATGACATGCTTACACTTTCATAAAGTTGGTCATCTCAAGAAAGAGTGCAGAGACCGAATGACAGAGACCAGCACATTTCCCAATGGAAATACCATTGAAGACATTTGGAAGATGAGAGACAAAATGCAGAGAAAAGCTTCAAACAATGATGAAGTTGGACTGAGCAATGCAATTGGTGACACCCCATCCAATGGATCTGGTGACATCAGCATCCCCACCTAAGCATAGAAAATAAGTATGGAACTACATTACACTAATTAGTATTTTACATCAGTTCCATAATATTTTGATGAAATGCCAAATTAACATAAGTAAAGATGCATCATGATATTACTTGTTAAAATCTGTGATAACTATTTCATTGGGCAATACATACCAAAATCAATCGGTATACACTCAAAGCTAAAACTGCCTACACTTACCAAGAATTGTCAATTAACATTAAAAGAAAAGTTGCTAGTGTAAACCAAGACTCATCGGTAATCAAGAAAGTTGAATAAGTTGTTTTCACAAAACACTGAAACCCGTTGGTAAAATAAAGAAGTTAGATGACTGCCCCAAAGCATCACCTTGTCACCAAAGAGAGAAGTTAGTGTTTAACCTAACAAATCTGTCTTCACACATCAAGGAGTAGTTGAGTATTAATGACTCACTTTTAGGGAAAATGTCTATAAAAGGGTGATTAAAGGGTTTCATTATTCACTAGTGAGAAAAGCAGAGCGATAAAAGTGAAATTTGAGCACACAAAAAAAGCATCACAGAGCGACTTCAACTCAACCTAGAACACTCCAAAAAAAAGACCAGTGACCACTACAAAAGTAAACAGTAAGTTAGTACGATAACCAAGAACTCTATTTTACGCATTTATAGAAAGCCCTAAAATGTCTGAAACAATGGCCACGACTTCAAGAACCACCAAATTGAAAAACATCAAGAAAGATAAGGTTAAACTTATCAAGAATTCTACCTATGAGGAACCCCACTACACGTTTTTCCCTAAGGTTGCATCACAAACTGACAATGCTAGAGTATTCTCATGAATACTAGCTAGGGTTTTGCTCTTCAAAGACATGCGATCATACATTCAGTGCAAGATTGTAGAAATCGGTGACTTAGAGGTGGAACAAGATTTCAAGAAGCTATGTAATGAGGATGGATCCATAAAAGATGAGCATAAACACATAGAAGTGAAAGGGATCATGAATTCCCTATTGTTCCCAAAGGTATTCAAAACCTAGTGGATTTAGTTAGTACTGAACAAAATTCACAATCACAAGCTATGATTGGATGAGCCTGAAATGATAACATGAGATGTTATTCATGCAGTCACCGGTTATCCTATAACCGATAAGGTAAAGGCATTGAAACACCCACCCAAGGCTGAGATTGAAAATAACATAGGAGCTAAGTGTGATGGAAGAGGACGAAAGGTATCTACTATCACTGATGATGAACTAAAATTTGGAGCATGTGTCCTAGGCTAAAAATTCTTTCAAGCTAGCAAGATGAACAACATAGCATCTAGAGCAGTGGATACTGCATATAAAATTGTAAAGAAAGGAACTTAGTTGGATCTTTCAGAACTTCTACTTAACTAGTTAGAAGAAAACTCGAGAATAATCAGAAATGAAAAAACAAATACATGTAAGTTTGGCTCTCTTATCATGTGCATTTTCTTTTACTTCCAAGAATCATTTCCATCAGTAGGAGATGTAAAATAGGATACCACTAGATCAATCACCATGCAGATTGGTGAATACATAACATCACTGGGAGATAAATTTGAAATATTTATGGATGAGTACTTTACTGGATTCAAGGACAAAATGCAGAAAGGAGTAAGAATCCCAGAGAAACTTATTCAGAAATTCAGGAATGATATATGTTTCATGGTTGACATAGACCACACATACATCAAACCTGTTATACCAAGGACAACATGGTTACAACCATTAGACTATGAGGTAAACATTGATCAAGCATCCAATGCAATCGATGCATTGATAAATGAATGCTTAGACAAAACACAACAAAAGTTTGGCACTTATGAAGAGGCCAAAGCAAGAATCAAAATTGGCTTGGTTGTAGAGAAAATTGACTGGAAGAAAGACAAAATGGTAAAGAACTTGAAGAAAAGGTTGTCGCTTACTAAGGAGAAAACTAAACAAAAGGAAGAAACTGATGGAGAGTCACCCATCAGTAAGGCTGATTAGGAAAGTGACTCTGATTCTACAGAGTCAGATACTCCATTACCAATACCAGAAAATAAGCTTAGAACCATAGCTTCCTCAAGGACAAGAAGCCAAACAGCTAAGGACACAAGTCCTTCACCCTTGAAGAAAGGTCAATTAAGAACCTACAAGAGGAAACTGACAACATAGAAAAGAGGGCCAACAAAGAGAAGAAAGTTCATTAGAACCAGAGAAGATATTGAGGAGACCAAACTAGATGAAGGTATTCAAGAGGAAAAGAAAAATATACATGTAACAATTGATGAAATATGTGCCTCAATTATCAAAATAGGTAATGCAAATAGTAGGAAGGTCAAGCAATGGTTAACATTGGATCACTTGGATCAAAATAAAATTGAGGAGGCAATCATTGCGATGATGTGCATATACAAATACCTCCCAATACAACTAGCAGAAAAAATGCCCAAATAAATTCAATAGACTATCGACAAGATGGACTTTTGCCTTGCACTCCAAGAAATAAATTAGGGAAAGAGCCCTAGTATCAGTCATGCCTCCTGAATCCAAAATAGAGGAAATCAAAGAAATGATGAAGGCTTATTCCAAAAGGTTCTCACCAAAGATGAGAGCCTACCAAGTGCTAAAAGGACATCTACTAGAGTTAGACTGAAAAAGTGAAGCCAAATAGAGGAAAATACGTAATATTCCTAAAAAGGATACAAGTCCCAAGCCACAAAGATCTCTAACTAAGAATCGGGAAATCAAGAATGATCAAGCTACTGAGAGCACATAACCAATCATCATCAAGGATGTTGAATTAAACAAAGAGGAACTGGACATCAAAGGAACCAAGGATATGGATGTTGCAGATGAGATATGGCCTGAAACCACTATGGACAACATTGTGGACAACACAGTCATTTCTATAACCGATGATCCAGTAGAACAAATACAAAAGATTAAGATGTCAGTGTTATCAAGGACAAAATAGATGAACATGACACTACATTTGACACTTCATAGGTGAAAATATCAAGCAACATGCTAATATTGATGCAAGCCATCAATATAATTCAGTAAAAAGACAAATCACCTAACAAAGATTCAAGCATTCCCGAGAATGCAGGGGATGAAGGAAAGAAAGAAAACACCAATGACTAGAATGTCATCAGAGACACTCATATTGTAACCAAAACTAACAAGGTTACAAAGGGATATTTAAAGAAAATAGATAGAGACATAACTGAGAAGGATGCATAGAAAAAGGAAGATGAACTACATAAGGATACTGATGAAGGAGCACAAATAGAAGATGACATTCCTAAGGTAAATGAACAAGTTGCTACATATAAAGTAAAGGTAGATGTGGAGACGTCCACTCAAAAACCAACAAGCTAACACCGAAGCATGATAGAAAAAAGAGACAACACCCCAAATCACTTCATCCAACATAACAAACAAAGCCGAGAAGATGGCTATGGTTCTACATTCAAGTGAAACTCAGAAGAAGAAGAAATCCAAAAACTGTAAGTTGAAAGTCACTCTAGATGAGATCATTGAAATACCCAAATGTGACCCAGCTACCCTAGACTATGAAGCACTTAAAGAGTACGGTGAAATATGCCAAAGGAAGGCACTACAAGAGAAGCTAAGAAAGAAACTGTGGTACTAGAAACACTAGAAACAACTAGGATCATATTGCATCAGATTGTACCCGATGTTGATGTTGATCAAAATAAACCTATCCTTGATCAATTAGCCACTCTCACCAAGGCTATCACAATGCAGAACATTGATGCAAAAAAAAAAATTGAGGAGAGAGAAGAGAAAAAATATCAGTACAAACTTGTTGAAAAGATTAGCCAAGAAGTGGGAGAAAACAAGGTAAAGCTTTCATAATTAGTCAGTGAATTAGATCCAATACTTACTGAAGCTATTTCCTTGATATAATGGAGCACACTTGAAAATTTCACCAAGGAGCATAGTGATAAGATAGAAAAGTTAGATTATGATCTAGCTACTAGTGCTCAAGGCTTAACCACCGAGGACAATGCAATAAAGTTGCAATATCAGAAAATTGTTAAGATAAAAGGTTAAGATAGGAACTATGGGAAGTAAAAACATAATTCAGGGAAGAGGTCACCGAGCTCCAAGCTCAACTTCTACTAAATCTAACTATGAGGCCTCACCCCGAACCTCATCGTAGTTTTCTAGTTTTTCTTGTTATGATATATTTAGCATATGATACTTTACATTTGGATGCACTATGGACCTTATGGATTTTATGCTTTATGTCATGGATTGATCATTTTGGATGTTGGACACATGATAATTTATGATGCACTTTATGGATTATATTATGTTTCTATTATGGACATTTATTTTGAGACAATTGATTTGGAAAAATGTTATGGTTATGTTATGTGTTATTGATGATAGGAGAATTATTAGAAATGGATATTAAATTTAGATATCATACAATGTGAATCTTACCTTATGTTGTATGCTTAAAATAAAAATATTATATTCTTGTGATCTTAAGTAATAAACTTAGTATGTTGATGTTTCCCTTAAGTTTCAAATATTGCTTATTTCTTTATGATATATATTTATTTCCTCAGACCACTGATATTTGAATTGAGTGTGCATGTATGAGACCATGGTATTTTATCTAGGGAACCAAACATAGGTATATGTGAACTCAGTTTAAGCCAAGGTTGCGTCTAGTGAGAGACAAGACCTCGTTGTATCATGATTTAATTTGTAAATGTATATGGTTAATTTTGGAAATGTATTCCTTAAATGTATTTGCTTATTTTCTTGTGATTATTCCCAAGTGGATATGACATGGTCTAGTGATGTGTAAATGTTTGTGTGTGTCATTTGAAACTTGTGATTGTAATTAAGACTAAAATGTCAAATTGGGAATAGTTGTCCACCTACCTAGGTAAGTACTTTAGTGAATCCCCATATGCATACCTTGGTTTGGGAGATGGGGGTGTGGTCATCTCATTGGAATTTCGTAAGTACTCTTATAGTGGATTTTTGGAGGGGTTAGAAAGTTCCCAGGGGTGTGTTGGGGTCATTTTTAGGTAGCTCACTTGTTATACCAATAGATAAGGGCCATTTTAACCCTAGCATAGCCTCTGGTTGACCATGTGACCCTTCCAAAAGTTGGTTTTCCAAGTTGGACGAAAATCAACTCTTGTGAGGCTTGATCTTGGATAGAGCACTTTTCCATTTGTGTGCTAAGACATCACTCACCTTTTTGGAGTTTCCCTTTTTGGACCCATTTTTAGAAAGTTGTAAGATTTTAGGGAAGAGAGACCAATTAGAGGGTTTTCCTTCTCTCCATGAGTTTCTAGTGGCTTTTTAGTGGGGACTCTCCATGTGGGAGAGTTTGAACACCCACTCTCTAATTTAGAGACATAGCTAGAGTTGGTGACATTGGAAGGACTTAGGCTAAAAGGGAGCTCTTCTACAACTATCTTGCCATAAGCTTGGATCTAGGTTGGTGGAATTATTGCAACTCATTTCTTGTAGTTCTATTTGGTGTTTGTAAAAAGGATGAATATTGTGTGTGTCTTGTGAAAATGTTGTAGTTATGATCTTGTAGCAAATTTTATGTTTTTGTTGTTGTGAAGTATTTGTTTTGTTTTCTCTTGTAAATGTTTTTAATGGGAGTCACAAGGCTCACTCACCCTTGGGAGGGAAGAGTAGCCTTGGGGGTGAAAGAGTTTGATATCCCTTGGTGTAGAGTCTCTCCTCAAGGAGAAGAGAGAAAAATCATGGAGTATGGGCTCCATGAAGCCTCCCTTATTGTTACTTCTTTTGGGGGTCATAAGGGCATATTGTTGATCTTTGGTTTGATATTGATAAGAAAAGTGTTTGGAAAGCCATGTGAGGGCTTGGTTATAAATTTTGGGTTTGGCCTTCTTCCTTGGATATTTGGTCCACTTCACCCCATATAGGGTTATTGAGAGACCCTTTGTGCAAAGACTTGGTGGGGAGTTTTGTGAGTGTTACTTGTTTTTCTTTTGTTGTATGTTTGTATCCCTCCTTTGTTTGGTTCCCAAAGCTCGGGGGTGACCTCATAAGAGGCCTAGGTTGGGTGGAGAGCAACCCATGGTCCCATATATTTCCTTGTTTTGCCTTGCAGATTTGTGAAGTTGGAGCTACATTGAAGCCTTAGAGTTGAATTTGGAAGAAAGAGTATTGTTTATTAAATACATCTCTACATGTTCATGTAAAGGCCTTTGAGGAAACAGTAGGAAATATGCATTTTAAAATAAAAGTATGAAGAGACACGTGGTTGTAAATATGTATCCTTGTGACTTTTTGAAGAGATCAATAAGATATGAAGTTGTAGATTTTACTATTATGTACTTGAATAAATGAAGTTTCTTTCTTAAATCTGGAGCTATGTGGTTTGAAAGCTTGATGTATTCTTTTAAGTTAGGGAAAATAAATGAGTAGATGCTCTTGTCATTTTTAATCTACTTGGGCATAAATATTTACTTGCTGCAATATTAAGAGTTAAATGAAAGAGAAATCTGCCTAAGGATATTGACCTAGTTAGTTAATAGGTCATAATGATAATGGCAAAAGAAAAATAATTTCATACATTACTCATAGTAAACTTTGTATTTTTGTTAGCTTTTCTCTTCCAAAATTTTAATATTTGTAATTGCTACTTTGTTACTGCTATAGGTATATTTAAGTTTAATCAAAATCAAGTATCAAAGTCATAGAATTCTTTAAAACATTTGACGTTATTTTTAGTAGTTCTCTATACTTATGTTGTAAAGAAAAGAAATATATATATATATATATATATATATATATAT